>JAWZSL010000066.1:834684-1184684 GCA_034769285.1 Lutjanus argentimaculatus | reverse complement strand
TTAATCGATCAGTAGGTCCATAAAATGTCAGAAAATGTTGAACAATGTTGATCAAAGTCCAAGATGACGTCCTCAGATGTCTTGTTTTGTCCACAGCTCGAAGATATTCAGTTTACTGTCAGAGAGAAGTAAAGAAAAATATTCTCTGTCCAAACCTCTCCGCCGCTCAGCAGTGGACATGGACGGAGACTAATCAGCGCACAGTAAATAGTCGAGTAGGTCGGCTCCTCTGTGGGTCGCTGCTGCAGACAGGCTGAGAAGCAGGTGTGAAGATAAATCCACTTTTTAATCCCAGAAGTTTGAAACATAAACTCTGAGCTCTCTTCATGCCAGTAAAGGAGTCGGTATCAGAGTAAAATCAGTGAGACTGTGGTGTTTCTTCCTCCAGAAGCTCCAGTCTGTCCTCGGCTCTCTCCCCCAAAGCTCCCTGGCTCTCAGCAGCCATCTGTCGGCTCTGTGCCTCAGCTCCATCTCGACTCGACTCTCTTTTTTGTCTCTGTCTGTTCTTCATTTTCTCGATTAATTAATCCCGTCACAGTCTTGTCAGTTGAAAAACACACAGATGTACGTTCCAAACGCCGCTGTTTTAAGGTGTCATAAAACGGTGGAGCAGTGAGCATGCCAGGTACGAACGTAGAAAAATGTACGTGTTTTAAAAGGATAATGATGTTGCCATGGAGATAGAGAGGCAGTAGGAGAAGGAGGAGGTGTTTGTTGGTGTGAGTCAGCAGATCTCAGTCCTCCCACTCACACACAGCTGGACTCAAACACCTCGAACACATCACACACACAGACTGATGGACTGATGGACGTGTCCTCACTGCTGTCTCATCTGTCTCTGTGTCTTTATACACTTCATACAGCTTTAATGAGTAAAGGAAACAAAAAACATTCACATTTTAGTTTAGTAGGTTTAGTTTTTTAGTCCATAAAACTCTGCTGGAGCGTGACAGGAAAACTGAATCTCCCAAACAATGGAAGTGAATGGTGACCAGTTTTCAAACATACAAAAAAAAAAAAAAAAAAAAAAATTGTTAAATGTCTCCTCATCTGGTGTAATCCAAGTCTCCTAAAGCCCCAACATGATAAGTTGACTTGCACACCTTCACACCACACACACCCAGTTCAGATGGTGTTCATCGGCATGAGGGTGAGTTGATAATGACTGAATTTTCATTTCTGGGTGAACTATCCCTTTAAAAAAACACACTTAAACTGATTAATTGATTATCAAAATGCTTGGTGATTAGTTCAATAATCAATCAGTAATACAGCTAGTTTTTTCGCAGTATGAGTAGTATTAATACACAGTATTTGTGTGTGAGAGGAGCAGCAGTGGAGAAATGAACCATATGGACACACTCCTCTGAGAGCTGTTAGCCAATCAGATCACTCTGCCAGCAAAACCACACACACACACACACACAGACGTGGGGGTGTTGGGTCACCCTTGCCAACCCTCCTGGTTCTCCCAGGAGATCTTGTCTCATCATTCTCTTCTCGTCTCCTCATGCTCACAACTTTCTTGTTTTTGTCCTGATTCAGGACAAATCTCCATTTCTTCTGTTTGTCTTCATCTCAGCCTGTTTACAGTAACGTATAGTTCTATATGAGCTGACGACTTTATCATCTGCTGTGTCACCTGGACAACAACACACCTGACAGGAACGTGAGGAGGAGGAGGAGGAGAGCTGCTGTTTCTAGTTCTCCTTCATCACCATCATCCATCCATCCATCCATTCTCGTCCTCCTCACTGATGAGACACTGACAGAAAGTTAGTAAATCCTGACTTTAGCCTGTCTTTAGCCTTAGTCTTTAGCCTGACTTTAGCCTGTTGCTACTTTAGCCTGACTTTAGCCTGCTCTATTTAGCCTGTCTTTACGCTCTGTCTTTAGCCTGACTTTAGTACAGTACTTTAGCCGCTAGTCTTTAGCTGACTTTAGCCTGACTTTAGCCTGTCTTTGTTACGTTAGGGTATGGTGTAAAGTCACTAAAAAAATACAAAGGTGTTGGACCCAAAAATGCAGACTGAGGCACTGGAGCAGACTTCAAAAAATTTAATCAAAAAAACAGAAAGAAACATCAAACACAGGCTTACTTGAAACAAAGGGATCCAAAAACTGAAAATGGCAAAATCCAGGTGAAAACAGGAACCAAAAAACACCAAAAAGGGGAAAATAAATCCAACAGGAAAACCAATAAATCCAAATGGAAAGGGAACACACAGGGAGCACAGCAGGCAGACAGAAACACCAAAAAACAACACGACGAACTGACCAAGACAAAGAGAAACACAGGGACTAAATAGACAGGGAGGTAATCAAACACAGGTGGGTGGACAACAACAGGTGAACCAAATCAGTAATCAACCAAGGGTGGGAAAAGGACAAAGACAGGAAGTAAAAGCAACAAGGACACACAAGGGAAACCAATACTACAAAATAAAACAGGAAATGACCACGAAAATGTCCAAACCATAACAGTACCCCCCCTAAAGGGACGGATCCCAGACGTCCCTTCAAAACAAGTCCAAAACAAAGAGTCCAAGAGGAGCTGGGTTCGGCTGAGGGGGTCTGGAGGAGGGCAAAACAAAAAGAGTCACAAATCTCAGGCATACAGCCTGGCAACAAGGGAAGGCAGAGTCCAAAAGTCTGTTCACCCGTGGACGGGCAGGGGCCAGGTTGAAACCTCAGGCAGAGAGCCTGAAGACAGGACAGAGGCAGAGTCAGAGACCTCAGGCGGGCGGCCTGGAGGCAAGGCAGAGGCGGAGTCGGAGACCTCAGGCGGGCGGCCTGGAGGCAGGGCAGAGGCGGAGTCAGAGACCTCAGGCGGGCGGCCTGGAGGCAGGGCAGAGGCGGAACCGGGGACCTCAGGCGGGCGGCCTGGAGGCAGGGCAGAGGCGGAGCTGGAGACCTCAGGCGGGCGGCCTGGAGGTAGGGCAGAGGCGGAGCGGGCAGAGGCGGAGCCGGAGACCTCAGGCGGGCGGCCTGAAGGCAGGGCAGGGGCAGAACCAGAAACCTCAGGCGGACGGCCTGAAGTCCACCCAGAGGAGCAGAGCCGAGCAGGAGGCCGGCGGCGATGGCGAGACCCCTCAGGGGGCCGAGCAGGACGCCACAGGCGAAGACGAAGGCGAGACCCCTCAGGGGGCCGAGCAGGAGGCCACAGGCGAAGACGAAGGCGAGACCCCTCAGGGGGCCGAGCAGGAGGCCACAGGCGAAGGCGGAACCCGTTGGGAGGACGAGCAGGAGGCCACAGACGAAGGCGGAACCCATCGGGAGGACGAGCAGGAGGCCACTGGCGAAGACGAAGGCGAGACCCCTCAGGGGGCCGAGCAGGAGGCCACAGGCGAAGACGAAGGCGAGACCCCTCAGGGGGCCGTGCAGGAGGCCACAGGCAGACGAAGGGACAGAAGGCAGGAGGGACCCCTCAGGGAGCGAGCAGGAGGCCACAGGCGAAGGCGGAACCCTGGGAGGACGAGCAGGAGGCCACCAAGACGAAGGCGAGACCCCATCGGGGACCGAGCAGGAGGCCACGGCGAAACGAAGGCGAGAACCCTCAGGGGACGAGCAGGAGGCCACAGGAGCGAAGGCAGACCCGTCGGGAGGACGAGCAGGAGGCCACAGGCGAAACGAAGCAAGAACCCGTCGGGAGGACGAGCAGGAGGCTACAGGCGAAGGCGGAAACCCGTCGGGAGGACGAGCAGGAGGCCACAGGCGAAGGCGAGACCCCTCTGAAGGCCGGCGGCGCTGGCGAAGACGAAGGCGGGACCCCTCTGAAGGCCGGCGGCGCTGGCGAAGACGAAGGCGGGACCCCTCTGAAGGCCGGCGGCGCTGGCGAAGACGAAGGCGGGACCCTTCTGGAGGCCGGCGGCGCTGGCGAAGACGAAGGCGGGACCCTTCTGGAGGCCGGCGGCGCTGGCGAAGACGGGACCCCTTGGGAAGGTGTGCAGGAGGCCACAGACGAAGGCGGAACCCGTCGGGAGGACGAGCAGGAGGCCACAGGCGAAGGCGAGACCCCTCTGAAGGCCGGCGGCGAAGGCGAAGACGAAGACGAAGGCCAGCCCCCGCTAGCAGAGAAACAGGGGGCCAGTGGCATAGGCGAAGGTGGGACCCTTCAGAAGGTGACTGTGGCCCAGCCGGGATTGGAGGAGCCTGCAGAAGCGAAGACGGCCCAGCCAGAACAGGAACTGGCGGTGGCTGTGGCGGCGACGTAGACAGCCCCGCCGGAACAGGAACAGGCGGTGGCGGTGGCTGCTGCGGCGGCGTCCCAGCCGGAGCAGGAACAGGCGATGGCTGCTGCGGCGACGTAGGCGGCCCAGCCTGAGCAGGAGCAGGCGATGGCTGCTGCAGCGACGTAGGCGGCCCAGCCCAAGCAGGAACAGGAAGAGGCTGCGGCGATGACGTAGATGGCCCAGCCCGAGCAGGAACTGGAGGTGGCTGCGGCGGCGACTGTCCCACCGGAGCAGGAGGAGGCTGCGGCCCAGCCTGAACAGGAGGAGGCTGCGGCCCAACCAGGACAGGAGACGATGGGATGACCCAGCCAGAACAGGGGATGATGGTGACAGCCCAGCCGGAACAGAAGATAGCTGCGGCGGCCCCATCTGAACAGGACATGGCTGCGGCCCAGCCGGAAGAGATGATAGCTGCGGCCCAACCGGACAGGAGATGGTGACGGTGACCCAGCCGGAACAGGATATGGCTGCGGCGACCCCACCGGGGCTGGGGATGATGGCGACGGCCCCACCGGAAGAGAAGATGGTGGCGACGGTCCCACCGGGACAGAAGGTGGTGGCGGTGACCCAGCCGGAACAGGATATGGCTGCGGCGACCCCACCGGCGCTGGAGATGATGGCAACGGCCCCACCGGAAGAGAAGATGGTGGCGACGGTCCCACCGGGACAGGAGGTGGTGGCGGTGACCCAGCCGGAACAGGATATGGCTGCGGCGACCCCACCGGGGCTGGAGATGATGGCGACGGCGGCCCCACCGGAAGAGGAGATGGTGGCAACGGTCCCACCGGGACTGGAGATGGTGGCGGTGACCCAGCCGGAACAGGAGATGGCTGTGGTGACCCCACCAGGACAGGCAATGGTGGCGACAGCCCCACCGGAAGAGGAGATGGTGGCGGCGGCCCCACCGGAACAGGAGATGGTGGCGGCGGTCCCACCGGGACAGGAGATGATGGTGACGGCCCCACCGGACGAGGAGATGGTGGCGGCGGTCCCACCGGGACAGGAGATGATGGCGACGGCCCCACCGGAAGAGGAGATGGTTGCGGCGGTCCCACCGGGGACAGGAGGTGGTGGCGACGGCCCCACCGGAAGAGGAGGTGGTGGCGGCAGTCCCACCGGAACAGGAGGTGGTGGTGACGGCCCCACCGGAACAGGAAATGGTGGCGACGGCCCCACCGGAACAGGAAATGGTGGCGGCGGTCCCACCGGGACAGGAGATGATGGCGACAGCCCCACCGGAAGAGGAGGTGGTGGCGGCGGTCCCACCGGGACTGGAGATGCGGAGGCTGGGCAGCAGAACCTCCGTGGCGCTGGGCAGCAGAACCTCCAGGGCGCTGGGCAGCTGGGGTTCTGCGAGGGCGCTGGGCAGCTGGGGTTCGAGGGCGCTGGGCAGCTGGGGTTCGGGGACGCTGGGCAGCTGGGGTTCGAGGGCGCTGGGCAACTGGGGTTCGCAGGCGCTGAGCAACTGGGGTTCGAGGGCGCTGGGCAGCTGAGAAGCATGGCGTCGGCGAGAGCTACGCTTGCGTCTGGAGGGCTTCTCAGATAATGAGTCCAGGGCAGGTTCAGGCAAAGAACTGGCTGGCAGAGGAGCTAGCTTAGCAGGTGGCTGGTGGCTAACTGAGTCCAAGCTGAGTTCAAAATCAGGCACACTTGTGGAATCAATTGTGGCCTGTAAGTCCTGCTTCAGGTAAGCAATAACTGACAAGTTCTGGGTTATTTGCGAAAAACACAAAATTCTGGGTCTCGATAAAAAAGTCCTCTCCATAAGCGAATAAACAAAAAGTCTCTTCTTAAGATCTGTGCAACCCGTAATGGTTGAGCCCAATTGCTCAAACTCAGAGCAGGCCTTTTTTAGCTCCTCATTCACCAGTGCAAGGTCTGCTGGGTCCATTGTCGTGGTCAGTTCGTTCTGTTACGTTAGGGTATGGTGTAAAGTCACTAAAAAAATACAAAGGTGTTGGACCCAAAAATGCAGACTGAGGCACTGGAGCAGACTTCAAAAAATAACAGAAAGAAACATCAAACACAGGCTTACTTGAAACAAAGGGATCCAAAAACTAAAAATGGCAAAATCCAGGTGAAAACAGGAACCAAAAAACACCAAAAAGGGGAAAATAAATCCAACAGGAAAACCAATAAATCCAAATGGAAAGGGAACACACAGGGAGCACAGCAGGCAGACAGAAACACCAAAAAACAACACGACGAACTGACCAAGACAAAGAGAAACACGGGGACTAAATAGACAGGGAGGTAATCAAACACAGGTGGGTGGACAACAACAGGTGAACCAAATCAGTAATCAACCAAGGGTGGGAAAAGGACAAAGACAGGAAGTAAAAGCAACAAGGACACACAAGGGAAACCAATACTACAAAATAAAACAGGAAATGACCACGAAAATGTCCAAACCATAACAGTCTTTAGCCTGTCTTTAGCCTGACTTTAGCCTGTCTTTAGCCTGACTTTAGCCTGTCTTTAGCCTGACTTTAGCCTGTCTTTAGCCTGACTTTAGCCTGTCTTTAGTATGACTTTAGTCTGACTTTAGCCTGTCTTTAGCCTGACTAGCTGTCTTTAGTATGACTTAGCTGTCTTTAGCCTGTCTTTAGCCTGACTTTAGCCTGTCTTTAGTATGACTTTAGCTGACTTTAGCCTGACTTTAGCTTGACTTTAGCCTGTCTTTAGTCTGACGTTAGCCTGTCTTTAGCCTGTCTTTAGCCTGACTTTAGCCTGTCTTAGTATGACTTTAGTCTGGCTTTAGCCTGTCTTTGGTCTGTCTTTAGCTGTCTTTAGTCTGACTTTAGCCTGTCTTTAGTATGACTTTAGTCTGGCTTTAGCCTGTCTTTGGTCTGTCTTTAGCCTGTCTTTAGTCTGACTTTAGCCTGTCTTTAGCCTGTCTTTAGCCTGTCTTTAGCCTGTCTTTAGCCTGACTTTAGCCTGTCTTTAGTATGACTTTAGTCTGGCTTTAGCCTGTCTTTAGTCTGTCTTTAGCCTGTCTTTAGTCTGACTTTAGCCTGTCTTTAGCCTGTCTTTAGCCTGACTTTAGCCTGTCTTTAGCCTGTCTTTAGCCTGACTTTAGCCTGTCTTTAGCCTGACTTTAGTCTGACTTTAGGCTTGTTCTTGCTGGCTTTGTTCTGCAGCAGGCTCTGTCCCCAGTTTGTGGGGTTTATCTGCTGAAGAAGGACTGAACATGAAGGAGCTAATGGCTGTTAAAAAACTAGTCGTGAAACATCAGTCTCTGTTGGTGTGAGTTAAACAGTTTGAAGTCACTTCCTGTCGGGTTGTTCGTTGACTCCACATCGTGTCTTCAAACCTTTTATTTTACACCTACTCATTGATTATCCCCGAACTATATCTGATCATATATCTGATCAGGTGGAGTTTCTTCAGAGGAAACAGTTTGTGTTTGTACCCACACTCACTTTGAGTTAAATGCTAACATTAGCATGCTGCTGCCCTGACCGGTGTGTATGTGTGTGTGTTTTGAAACACTGTCTCGTCCAATCAGAACACAGCTCCTCAGAGTCACTGAAGAGAAAAACAAACAGGCTGTAACTCCACCCACTGAGCCGCTACATTCACTGACATCACAGAAAATCTACACCCAGAAGACTGTGTGTGTGTGTTTGTGTGTGCACGTGTGTGTGTGCGTGCGTGCGTGTGTGTGTGTGCGTGCGTGCATGCGTGCGTGCGTGCGTGCGTGTGCGTGCGTGCGTGCGTGCGTGTTGTGTGTGTGGTGTGTGTGTGTGTGTGTGTGTGTGTGTGTGTGTGTGTGTGTGTGTGCTGCTCTCTGGTCTAATTTTAGCTGCTGGAACACGGCGGTAAATCTCTGTGGACACCAGATTTATTGTGTGTGTGTTTGTGTGTGTGTTTGTGTGTGTGTGAACAGTGAATCAGTGACATTAGTGAATCATTAACATCATCACAGCTGATTAATCATCATTTACGTGATCAAATCAGTGAATTAATGAATCAGTGTCGACTCATCAGTAATATGTCTGCAGTACATGATATTAAAATGATTGTCGGGTTGCAGCAGCAGCTGTCATGTGACGTCATGTGACCACCGTCCATCGGTTAAATTATTCTCACAGACCTTTTCTCTTTTTGATCAAATTTATTCTGAACTTTGATTACTGTCATATTTCTGTCAAGGCTCCTGTGAGGCTCTGCTGTCTGTCTGTCTGAGGTTCTAGGTCAGAGGTTCTAGGTCAGGGGTTCTGGGTCTGAAGGACTCCTGGTTATTAAACTCTGACCGTCTCTGTCTGCGTTTCAGGTGGTGTGTGCGTGCTTGTTTCTGATTGGCCGAGTTTCTGCGGCAGAGTTGACCTGTGAGACACTGATCCTGCTGTCCACCAACCTGACAGGTGACTGTCCTGTCCTGGTTCTGGGACATTCTGAATTCTGAAATAACCATACACTTAATAAACTCATAAAAGATGCTAACGCTGCTCTGACCCCGCCCCCCAGCGAGGATGTTGGCGTTCCTGAACCAGACCTTCACCATCACAAACATCTCAGGTTGGTTCAGCTTTTACATTTTTATCAACGACTACAAACCAAACGACCCTCAGTGAAGAAACAGGCTGAACGTTCTGCTTCTGCTGCCCTCTACTGGCTCATCTAGAACCCAGATATCAGCGCTAAATATAGTTAAGAACCCAGTTATCTGGTTCCCTCCATGAACAACCAATAGTATTTTTCCATTATTATTTGGATTAGAGCAGAAAATAAAAAGTTTATGACACTGTTCAGATAATCTTCACTGATGAACATGAGTTTTTTATGCTAACATGAGTTTTTAAAAAAATTCATATTATGTAAACATCAGGGTTTTATGCTAACATTAACTTTTTTAAAATTATTATTAGGTGTTTTGTGCTAACATCAGAGTTTTCATGCCAACATTAGTTTTAAAAAATGATATTAGGTGTTTTTATGCTAACATTCGGGGTATTTACTGATGTATTTTATATCGCAGGACAAAAAGTGAAAATCTCTTAAACTTGTGTTAGCCACAGACCTTATTTCAGACATCAAACTAAAAAAAATCACATTGACACACATTGACTTCAGATGAGGAACCACATGATCACATGATCACACACCCTGAATCTGCACACTCAGTAGTTTTGTTTTCTGTCTGTCTGTCTGCAGGTCTGTACTGTGACCTGTCTGTGGACGGTATAGGGACCTGTTGGCCTCGCAGTGCAGCAGGTGAGCTGATCTCCAGACCCTGTCCTGAACAGTTCAACGGCATCCACTACAACACCACTAGTAAGTATCTGTCTGTCTACTTGTCTGTCTACCTGTATGAAACCTTTCTGCCATACAGCCAGAGAGTGTAGCTGCAAAACAGTGAAACATAAACTCTAAGCTCACAGTGTTTCTTCCTCCAGAAGCTCTAGTCTGTCCCCGACTCTCTCCCCCAAAGCTCCTCGGCTCTCACCAGCTGTTTTGCAGCTCCGTGTCTCAGCTCCACCCCAGTCTGTCCCCCGACTCTCCCCGAAAGCTCCCCAGTTCTGAACTGTCGTCTGTTTGCTTTGTGTCTCAGCTCCAGTCCTCTCCACACAGCACCCAGCAAAGCCCTGCGATATATGAAAGTTTTTTGGTCAAGTTGAATATTTTAGACTTCCGTAAATACGCAAATGATGCTAATTTCGTGTTGCGCCATTTGCACTGCCCAATATTTATTTATGTCTTTATATTAACTTTGTGTGTTAACTACTTGAATGAAACATTTCCTCTTTTCAAAGTGTGTCCTTCTGTAGTTCAGTTATAAAATTAAGATGATGTTTTTCAAAAGGATTCTGGTGAGTTTGTTGAGATCAATAAATCAGCTGTTTCTGGTTAAACCAGGTTCCTCTTTAAAAAAAAAGCTCTCGGACTGTATTGATCCTTTCTATAATGTTGTCAGACACTAACAAGAACAATCTGAGCCTGTCAGAGACAAAAACAAGCGTCAGCTGACCTGTGCGCTCTGATAAAATACAATGCTTTTCAAAATAAAATTCAGTGCTTTTTAACATGAATTTTCACAGTGCTGAGACACTGCTGACCTCCTGTCCTCTGTGTGAGAGACACCGTTGACCTGCAGTCTCCCACTGATGACCTTTGACCCCCCATAAACATGACATACACAGTCTATGGCAAGGAGGGGGTTAACGTGAGGCTCCGAACGACTCGGAGGAACCTTGAGTGTTTGGACTCGAGTGTCTTTTGTCCTGATGGACTCTGGGACCGGAACACTTCATGCTACAGTTCATATAACAATCTTCATCCCTCCACGGTCCTCAGCCAATCAGGAGCCGCCAATTAAGTGTGAGCCAATCACAAGTTAACACTGAGTGATCTCACTGACGCTGAACAACAAACACACTGAGGAGGAGAGACAGCAGAGGACAGATCACACTCCCTGTGTGTGTGTGTGTGTGTGTGTGTGTCTCAGTGTGTGTGTGTGTGTGGGCGGTAATAAATATCCTGTTTAATTAGAGGTTTAGTTGTTGATCTGACTTAATAACATGAGTCATCTGTGTGTGTGTGTGTGTGTGTGTGTGTGTGTGTGAAACCAGCTGGAGCTCATGTCTCCACTCCACCATCATCATGTCTTCACACGGTCCCTCCCTCGCTGTCTCTCCCTCCTGATGTCATCAAACCTCTGGCTGCTTGTAACGGCTAACACTGACTCAGCTAACAGGCTAAACGAGCTAGCATCGGTCGATCGATGCTGAGTGGGCGTACTGATCGTGTATTGATCCGCTCAGCTAATCATGAGCAGCTGAACTATTGATTGAACCTGAAGCTGGACGAGAGTCTGTCTCACCCACGGGGGGTGGGGGGGGACACCAGTTAGGACAAAATTACAGCTCTGGTGTTGCCGTGGTTACGCTGTAGCTGCTTATGGCACACACATGAATGAATCTCTCAGTGTTTGAACTGATGTTGATGGATTTTAATATGAACAGCAACAACCCTGATTCCAAAAAGGTCTGGACGGTGCAGTGGGACAAGATATTTAAAGTTCAAACTGATAAACTTTATTGATTTTTTTGTCATTGTGTTGGGACAGGATTTGTTTTTTAATATTTTCTGATATTTTATGGACCAAACAACTGATTGATTAATGAAAAAATTATTGCCAGATTGATCGCTAGTCGAAAAATAGGTCCAAACGTGAAAATGTAGTGGAGCGTGGCGTACGTCCGTGCACGCCACTCGACTTTATAGGCATTAAGGTCAATGCAGCAGCTTTCAATCACATCACATGATCTTCATCAGCAGTTTGTTAAGTGAAACTGTTGATTTCTAACACTTTAACTGTGTGTGTGTGTGTGTGTGTGTGTGCTCAGACCGGGTGTACAGAGAGTGTCAGGCCAACGGCAGCTGGGCTCTTCGAGGGAACTACAGTCAGTGCACCGAGATCATCGTCCTGGTGAGAAACGATCAATATATCAGTACAGCTGCTGATCTCTGCACACAGATCAATACACTGACACGAGTCCACTGAGCAGGGCTGCACTGACTCAACTCTTCAGTTTGTGTTAACGGACACGTTGACTTCAGTCAGATAATCAGGAACCAAACTGACGATCAAACCTTTGATTGATTAGTGTTGGCTGAACTTCTGATAATCATACAATGCACCTGTGACACAAAACTGACCTCGAAACAAGTCTGTTTAATCTCTGAAACATCAGGAACATCAAATGTTCAACCTCAGTTTGTATCAAAGAGAAGATCTTTGTCTCTGTCTCACTGTCGTCCTCCTGTCCACGTCAGAATCTCTCAAATGAGAAAAACCCACAAGTTTATGAAATAAAACACAAATTACTTGAAAAACTCACAAGTTTGTGACAAAAAAACACAATTTACAAGAAAAACACAAGTTTATGAGAAAAAACAAATCTACATGAAAAAATCACAATTTTATGTGAAAAAAACAGAAATTTATGTGAAAAAAACAGAAATTTATGAGAAAAACTCACAAAGCAACATCATTCGCATCTTTAAATGTTTGAAGGTTTCTAACAAAAAAGTTGTCATGTTTCCGTCCCTCCTGTAATCACTCCTATTTATTTTATTGTTTTTGTTTTTATTGTTTTTATGTGTTTCCATGGGGATTATTTTCTTTTTGATCAGATTATCAAAGTTCACATGAGCCGCTTCAACATTCACACTGGATCAGATCCGTCTCTTCTGGTGTTTACAGTCTGATCGGAATATTGATCTGATTATTAGTGGAATATTAGGATCCATGATTCCAAACTGTGCAAACAATAACAGAAACACAACAACCAATCAGAAATCTTCTGAAAAGAGACAGAAACAGCTGACTGATCCTCAGCTCCCGTCCTGTCTGGGACGTCACAATTATTGTAAGAGGCTATATGAAGAAGATGATGATCATGATGATGATGATGATGATGATGATGATGATGATGATGATGTTGTTCCACAGGAATGGCTTTGTTGTTTGTTGCCTAGCAACAGTTTCTTTTTGAACACTGAGTGTTCAGGGTACTTGACTTTGAAAGCATGAATGAATGAACTGCACTTGAAAGTAAAAAAGAAAGAAAAGACAGAGTGCAGACGACTGTGACTGTGTTCACGTCCTCTTTCAAGATGGAAAGACTTCATGTTTGTCCTAAAAGACCGAGACAGAGCACACATATGTCCCCACAGACAGAAGACAAGGAAACACTTTTAGGGCCAGAAAGAGAGAGAGAGAGAGAGAGAGAGAGAGAGTGAATGTGTGTGCGTGTGGTGTGTGTGTGTGTGTGTGTGTGTGTGTGTGTGTGTGTGTGTGCGTGTGTGTGTGTCTTGTGGTGTGTGTGTGTGTGTGTGTGTGTGTGTTGTTGTCGTGTGTGTGTGTGCGTGTGTGTCTGTGTGTGTGTCTGTGTGTGTCTGTGTGTGTGTTGTGTGTGTGTGTCGGTGTGTGTGCTGTGTGGGCTGTGTGTGTGTGTTCTGTGTGTGTGTGTGTGTGTGTGCGTGTGTGTGTGTCTGTGTGTGTGTGTGTGTGTGTGTGTGTGTGTGTGTGTGTGTGTCTGTGTGTGTGTGCGTGTGTGTCTGTGTGTGTGTCTGTGTGTGTCTGTGTGTGTGTGTGTGTGTGTGTGCGTGGTGTGTCTGTGTGGGTGTGTGTGTGTGTCTGTGTGTGTGTGTATCTGTGTGTGTGTGTGTGTGTGTGTCTGTGTGTGTGTGTCTGTGTGTGTGTGTGTCTGTGTGTGTGTGATATGTGTGTGTGATATATTGGGTGATAATGTGTTTTTCTGATTCTGGCATCCATAATGGATCTCACACACTCAGAGGGCACAGATTTGTTCTGACTGTTTGTTGACCTGAAAACATTTAGTAAAACCTGTCTGAGAGGAGGAGGAGGAGGAACGGGAGGAGGAGGAGAAGGAGGAGGAGGAGGAGAAGGAGGAAGAGGAGGAGGAGGGAGCTGCCAGAACCGTCTCTGATTCAGTTCTCCTTGTACATGAACATGTTCAGTACTTTCTGCTGTCAGTCCTGCAGAGCGACGCTCCACATTGAACATGACTGTACAGCTGTCTGTGATGACACAACATGATGAGTAATAAGAGTCTGCTCACTGCAGACTGTCTGTTTCACAGGGAGGACGACTGAGACATGCCAGCATGAAGCTTTATCAATACAGGAGAGGTTTTCAGTGGGTGGGTGCACATTTTCTAGGGGGAAACTGTCCTGCCCTGACATTTTCACAACAGCTAATCTGAAGTTAGCTGCCCTGCCTGCCTGCGTGGAGCAGCTTCAGTCAGGTTGTTATGACAGATTGGTTGAAGGTGCTTGTAGTCTATAGATTGTGGTTCATAGACAACCAGACAACTTGGTAAGCTTGGACAAAACAAAACCTATGGCAAGTTTGGAGAAGCAACTGAGGGAGTATTGGCAGGTCAGGAGGAGTGACAGAGAGAGTTGGCAGGTCTGGACGAGTGATTGAAGGAGTAACTGGAGGAGCAACTGGAGGTGTGTCAACAGTCTGGCGTAGCAACTGAAGGAGTGTAATTTTTGCAACCCAGTTTAGATGGAACCACACCCACCTCTGCCTAACAATGTAACATTCAGGCTTCAGGCTTGTTTTTCTTGCTCTTGGTTGAAGCTAAACAGGCAGCAGCGGCGCTGATTGTGGTTCTGTGCTCTTTGTTACTATTTTCCAAACTACTGTAGTTGACTTCAGAGCTGTAATTGGCTGTTGTATACTGCTGATGCTTTCTTCATGTGGAAGTCAGTGTGGTTTCATCTAAACTGGGTTGGAAAAATGATAGACACAGCCTCTGTTATAAAATGATAAATAGATGAATCTTGACTTTAGGACAGACCTGTGAATGTCTCCAGCACTGAGCTGCACTGATTTATGTCATTATGTTCTCTTTGTTTGTTTAGTACACATGCAGCTACTGTAGCTTCTGTTTGTCGTCATGTTTAGCCTGAGGCGATGAGTGATTAGAGGTCTTATGTAAAAAACTTTAAAGTCATTTAAAGACAATAAAAATAGTCTTGGTGTTTTTATCCTCGTACGACTGCCATTACGCTTCAAACTCAGCCAGACAAGAACATTCAGAAGTTTCTCTGAGAACGTCGCCATCGCTGAGTCAAGTGAGCATGTGCAAGAGTTTTACAAATGTTCTCTTGTAGACACAGGAGGAAACACAACCTCAGTTACATCTGGACCACAAACACACACACAAACAGGCAAACACGTACAGAGAAATAAACAAACTGACACACAAACATACATCAGCAAATAAACAAGCCTGAACCAATCAGAGAGGAGCATGAAGCTACAGATGAAAATGTCCACAGAGATCAGTGTGAGCCATCTGGACCCTCAGAGAGAGAGAGAGTGTGTGTGTGTCTGTTTCCCACTGAGAGAATCTGTCGCCTGTTTCCTGCTCTCCTCTCATTGGTCAGTAGAGTTGGCTGCTGGCCAATCACAGAGCCGTAATTAATAAGAGAGAAAATTGTGTGTGCGTGTAAATATTCATTCTCAGAGGACACACACTCTGAAGATTCTTCTTTGTTGTTTTGTTTACATGTTTTGGCATAATTTCTTTTCATTAAATCAAAAACAACACAATAGTAGCCGTCGCCAAGGCAACAGCACTTCTCTGACACACACACACACACACACACACACACTCACATGTTCACACAGTGACTGAACCATTAAAGGAACTGAAGGTCAGTCCAGTTTCATGATGAGCTCGTTGTTGCGTGTCAACTGACTGATCAGCTCGTCAACGCGCCCGTGGATCGTTATGACTCCACGCCATCGTTATGACAGCCATGTTTTCAGGTCGTGACCTCACTAAACACATTTTTTTAAGTCTCTTTAGACTTCATAAACTAATTATGACACAATTACACACAAATGACTGACAGGATCAAATGATGAGGTGACATGTCATATCCAAAAGGTCAAAGGTCAACATCACTGTGACATCATCAGCGTCCACATCGAAAGGAAAAAACTGAACTAAAACAGAATCAATAAAATGTCATAAATGAATCAAATAAATCAACAAAGTGCAGTTTGTTCTCTTCTGTCTTTATATTTATAAAGAACGAAATGATCAGTCAGCCAGTGGAGGGATGAGCCCCTCCAAAATAAAAGAGTCAGTACATTCAAGTAAAACACTAAAGGCCATAATGTTAAATGTTGCTCATCAATTGATATGATTTTTATGTGCAGCAATTGAATAATCAAATAATCCATTAGGAATAAATTATTACATTAATAACTATAATAAACTGTTTTGCTCAATTAATCAGTTTTATGAAAAAAATAAAAAATAAAATTTCATCCCAGATTCTCAAATGTGAAAATTTTCTGGTTTCTGAGGACGTCATCTTGGGTTTTGTGAAACGCTGATCGACACTTTTCATCATTTTCACCAAACAACTATTACGACGATTAATTGAGAAAATGATCGACAGATTAACTGATAATGAAAATAATCGTTATAGGAAAAACTTTCACGTTGCTATTTCAAGTGATAAGATTGTGACACGATTAATCAATAGAGAAAATAATCAACATGTTGAGTCATGGATCTGTCCGAGCTTTCTGCCCGTTAAAAGGAAGTTTTTCCTCGCCGCTGTCGCCAAAGTGCTTGCTTATGGGGGAGTTGTTTCAATTGTCGGATGTAAACAAAATTATTGAGTGTGGTCTAGACCTACTCTATATGTAAAGTGTCTTGAGACAACTTGGTTGTGAATTGGCGCTATATAAATAAAATTTGATTGATTGATTGATTGATGTTGATCAACAATAAAAATAATCACAGCACTGATTTACATTTAATAGTTGGACATTATTTCTAGATCTTAACACTTCTTCTATTTTAGTTATGTGATTAAATTTCATTTTATTGAATATCAACTGACTGTTTTATCTCATCTCAGTTCTTAATTTATGCTTCTGATTATGTGACCCGTCTCGTGACGGGCCCGGTTCTACGAGGGTGTAAAAGAAACACATTAACACTCATTAATATATAAATATTAAATATATATATATATATATCATATATAAAAGTGTTTGGTTTTACTCAGGGACTGTGTGTCTCCATGCACATCTTCTCTTTTGGTTCATGTGTGTGCAGCAGGGCTGGGTGAAGGTGAATGTAGATCAGCAGGTGTGGTGATCATTAAATAGTCTCTCAGCCAGTCATGTCATAGTGATTATTTCCATTCTCAGTTAATCTTTTCTAATTGATTATTTAAACCTGTCAAAATCTTGTCAGTTAAAAATATGTTCAAACATGTGGATCACAAGTTTCAAGTTGTTTCTGTAACAATTATTTTCATTATCGGACAATCTGTCGATCATTTTCTCCATCAATCAGTTAGTTGTTTGGTCCATCATAAAATGGTCCAAGATGACGTCCTCAAATTGTTTTATCTACAACTCATCCCACCAGATTTAAAGAATGTGTTCTCAGCATGCTTTTATTTTTTCTTTGTGTTTCACCCCTGAGAAGTTTAACATATTCATGTTGTAGCATAACAACTAACTGCTGTACGTTCTCCTTGTGTTCTCTGTACGTTCTCTGTGTGTTCAGAGGAAGAGTAAAGTCCATTATCAGGTTGCTGTCATCATCAACTACCTGGGTCACTGCATCTCTCTGGGAGCTCTGCTGCTCGCCTTCACACTCTTCATGAGACTCAGGTAATCTACCTGTCTGTCTGATCACCTGTCTCTCTGGCTGTACACCTGTCTGTCTGTCTGTACACCTGTCCCTCTGTCTGTACACCTGTCTGTCTGTCTGTACATCTGTCTGTCTGTACACCTGTCCCTCTGTCTGTACACCTGTCTGTCTGTCTGTACATCTGTCTGTCTGTACACCTGTCCCTCTGTCTGTACACCTGTCTGTCTGTCTGTACATCTGTCTGTCTGTACACCTGTCCGTCTGTCTGTACACCTGTGCTGTCTGTCTGTACATCTGTCTGTCTGTACACCTGTCCGTCTGTCTGTGCATCTGTCTGTCTGTACACCTGTCTGTCTGTCTGTACATCTGTCTGTCTGTACACCTGTCTGTCTGTCTGTCTGTCTGTCTGTCTGTCTGTACATCTGTCTGTCTGTACACCTGTCTGTCTGTCTGTACACCTGTCCGTCTGTCTGTCTGTCTGTCTGTACATCTGTCTATCTGTACACCTGTCTGTCTGTCTGTACCCCTGTCTGTCTGTCTGTACACCTGTCCGTCTGTCTGTACACCTGTCTGTCTGTCTGTACACCTGTCCGTCTGTCTGTACACCTTTCCGTCTGTCTGTACATCTGTCTGTCTGTACACCTGTCTGTCTGTCTGTACACCTGTCTGTCTGTCTGTCTGTCTGTCTGTCTGTACATCTGTCTGTCTGTACACCTGTCTGTCTGTCTGTACACCTGTCCGTCTGTCTGTCTGTCTGTCTGTCTGTACATCTGTCTATCTGTACACCTGTCTGTCTGTCTGTACACCTGTCTGTCTGTCTGTACACCTGTCTGTCTGTCTGTACACCTGTCTGTCTGTCTGTACACCTGTCCGTCTGTCTGTACACCTGTCCGTCTGTCTGTACACCTGTCCGTCTGTCTGTACACCCTGTCTGTCTATCTGTACACCTGTCTGTCTGTCTGTACACCTGTCCGTCTGTCTGTACACCTGTCTGTCTGTCTGTACACCTGTCTGTCTGTCTGTACACCTGTCCGTCTGTCTGTACACCTGTCTGTCTGTCTGTACACCTGTCTGTCTGTCTGTACACCTGTCTGTCTGTGTGGTAACCTGTCATTCAGTCATTTTATTCAATAAAAAGTTAGAAAAGTATTAAAGACGGAGGATAACTTGTTAGTGTGTTATCTTGTTGGCTTGTTAGCTTATCAGCTTGTTAGCTTGTTAGCTTTTTATCTTGTTAGCCTAGCTCTGTGACTAGCAGATCAAATGAGTGTCCACCTGTTCCTAAAGGCTGTATCAGTATGGGACTCCCTCTGAACTTCTCCTCAGGGGCGGAGCCTTTTCTCCTGCAGAGAGCTAGCTGTTCTCATTGGCTCGCCCATTTTTTAGATAAAATGTTGTTTATGAAACCATTAAATCTACACAGCGTGTTCACAGCTGAACACTGATGAGAGCTCAGATGTGTCCACATTTGCACTGAATGATGTCCAACAACACAAATGTGTTCAGACAGATGAATATACACATTATAGAAACATCAGCAGTATATTCTGTCACATTAAATACACTGAGCTCATGTTGTCTGTCTGGGGTGTGTGTGTGTGTCTGTGTGTGTGTGTGTGTGTGTGTGTGTGTCAGTGTGTGTGCTCGTGTGTGTGTGTGTGGTGTGTGTCAGTGTGTGTGCTCGTTGTGTGTGTTGTGTGTGGTGTGTTCATTGTGTGTCGTGTGTGTGTGTGTGTGTGTGTGTGTCAGTGTGTGTGTGTGTGTGTGTGTGTGTGTGTGTGTGTCAGTGTGTGTGTCGTGTGTGTGTGTGTGTGTGTGTGTGTGTGTCAGTGTGTGTGCTCTGTGTGTGTGTGTGTGTGTGTGTGTGTGTCGTGTGTGTGCTTCGTGTGTGTGTGTGTGTGTGTGTGTGTGTGTGTGTGTCAGTGTGTGTGCTTGTGTGTGTGTGTGTGTGGTGTGTGTCAGTGTGTGTGCTCGTGTGTGTGTGTGTGTGTGTGTGTGTGTCAGTGTGTGTGCTGTGTGTGTGTGTGTGTGTGTTGTGTGTGTGTCATGTGTGTGTGTGTTGTGTGTGTGTGTGTGTGTGTGTGTGTGTGTGTGTTTGGCTGGTGTCCAGTCATTGTTAGAGGATTAAGGATCAAAGAGGAGGATCAGCTGATCTGTTTCTGTTTCTGTCTCTACCTGTTTGTTGTTGTAAATATTGATAAGCTTTTATTTTGAAATGAGACACTTTATTTTGATAATGACATTCAGGTGTTTCCAGATCAATCAGTGGCTGATCGTTATTGGCTGATGATCAGTAATGATATGTGATCAGGAGATCAGGGTTCATGATTTATAGATGTCGATCACAAAGAACGATCAGTTTTCAGCTGAGTCGTCGTCTCAAGTTCACAAACTTGAAGCAGAACTTCATCCCAACATGATTCATCAATCAGTGACTCATCGTGTTGCCTCCAGGAGAACGTAGAACAAATCCAGAACAAACTGTTCAGACTGATTCAAATATGAAAACTAGATCAAAACATCAATTTAAAAACTCACACAACATTTTAACCTGGTTTTATTAAACTCTGATTGGACCTAATCTTAGTGTGTGTGTGTGTGTGCGTGTGTGTGTGTGGTGTGTGTGTGTGTGTGTGTGTGTGTGTGTTCAGGAGTATTCGCTGTCTGAGGAACATCATCCACTGGAACCTGATCTCAGCGTTCATTCTGAGGAATGCCACCTGGTTCATCGTCCAGTTAACGATGAATCCTGCCGTTACCGAGAGCAACCAGGTAACACACACACACACACACACACACACTGACTGTGCCCCTGATGGTGGTCACCATGGAGACGAGATGATGATCTGCAATGATGATGAGCTGAGACTCCTAGTCTTGACATCCCGCTGACATCACACTTACATCACGCTGACATCACGCTGACATCACGCTTACATCACGCTGATTTTATTAATTCGAGGTCAGAGTTCAAGAAAAAGTCTGAAGGCTCTTTGAGAGAAAGATGAAATAGATGACTAGATAATTAAAAACTTTATGTACGTTAAATCAATCAGTCAGTCAATCAATCAATCAATCAATTGCACACAACAAAGGAAGGAACAGCTGGACAAACTAATAAACCAAACAACCAACATAAAAAACTCAGAGCTGATTAATTGATCATCAATCATCTATTGAATTCATCTATTTTGATAATTGATGAATCGTTTTGAGTCTTTTTTTAAATTGAAGAATATCATATTTTCTGGTCTCTTTACTCCGCTCTATATTTTTGAGTTGTGGACAAAACAAGACATTTGAAGATGCCATCTTAGACTCTGATCAACATTTATGACATTTATGGACCAAACAACTAATTGATTACATGACAAAATTATTAATCAATAATGAGCAGTTTCACCTGTCCCTCCTTGTCCTCCTTGTCCTCCTTGTCCTCCTCCTCCTCCTCAGGTGTGGTGCAGGTTGGTGACAGCAGCTTATAATTATTTCCATGTGACGAACTTCTTCTGGATGTTTGGTGAAGGTTGTTACCTGCACACAGCCGTCGTCCTCACCTACTCCACCGACAAACTCAGGAAGTGGATGTTCATCTGCATCGGCTGGGGTCAGTACATATGTCCAACTGTACACCTGTACCCCTGTACACTTGTCCACCTGTCCAACTGTCCACCTGTCACCATGTCATTGTCTCCACCCTCCTGTATGTCACATTCTCTGCACTCCTGTGTGTCCTAGTCTCTGTCCTCCTATAGTCTCCACCCTCTCTGTCTACCTGTACCTGTCTACAGCATTACCTGTCTGTCTCCTGGTCCTCCTCTCAGTTTACCTGTACACCTGTCTTTCTGTCTGTCTGTGTGTTCACAGGTATTCCCTTTCCCATCATCGTGGCATGGGCTTTCGGGAAGCTTTACTACGACAACGAGAAGTAAGTCACATGATCTGAAGAACAAACAACACACACCTGACAGCCAGTCAGAGAGCAGGATGTCCAGAACCAGCAGCGATCTGATTGGCGGTTGTGTTTTGATTGACAGGTGCTGGTTTGGAAAGAGAGCTGGGGTCTATACAGACTACATCTACCAAGGACCCATGATCCTGGTCCTGCTGGTAAGAATACCGCTAGTCCACCTTAAATACAGCCAGTCCACCTTAAATACTGTCTACCTGAAGTGGTCCTTCTGGTAAGAACACCAGCAGTCCACCTTAAAAACAGCCAGTGCTGATAGAGGCAGTGAATATGAACTGAATGGTGTTTATTATACATGAGACATACAGCCTGTTTCAGCTGTATATAAATATGTATAAATATAAATAAAAACACATGTAACAGTTTCAGTAAATGATCTGATTGATGTCACCTGTCAATCAAAGTGACTTAACCTTCTGCTGAGTCAGCGCCAGTCTCATCCAGCTTCTTCTTCTTCTTTTTCTTCTTCTTCTTCTTCTTCTTCTTCTTCTCAGATAAACTTTGTCTTCCTGTTCAACATTGTTCGGATCCTCATGACCAAACTGAGGGCATCGACCACCTCAGAGACCATCCAGTACAGGTACGACTCCCAGCACACTGACCACCTGTGAGACAGGTGAACTCAAGCCTGTGTAGTTTGATGTAAAGCCACAGTGAAAGGCATGATGGGATACAACATCAGTACAGACCTTGAAAATGTTGATGCTAACGTTGTTGTTGTTAATATTGTTGTTGTTAATGTTGTTGTGCTGTGATGAACTGGCAACTTGTCCAGGGCGTACCCCACCTCTCACCCAGTGTCAGCTGGGATAGTCAGTTGAGTGTCAGCCCCCCCGTCAGGATAAGAGGTTACGGACGATGGATGATGGATGGATGTTGTTGTTGTTAATGTTGTTGTTGATGTTGTTGCTGTAGGAAGGCGGTGAAGGCCACCTTGGTGCTGCTGCCTCTGTTGGGAATCACCTACATGTTGTTCTTTGTGAATCCTGGAGGAGAAGACGAAGTCGCTCAGATCGTCTTCATCTACTTCAACTCCATCCTGGAGTCCTTCCAGGTTCATCTCACCGCTGTTCACCTTCGCAGTTTATATGTCAGCATTGTTAGCAATCTGTTAGCAGCCTGTTAACACAGTTAGGAGTCTGTTAGCATCGTTAGCAATTCATTAGCAGTCCAATAGCTCTGTTTGCAGTCTGTCAGCACTATTAAAAGTCTGTAAGCTGTATGTTATCACTGTTAGCAGCTAACAGTGTCCCTCTGTGTGTCTCTACAGGGTTTTTTTTGTCTCAGTTTTTTACTGTTTTCTCAACAGTGAGGTGAGTAACTGATTCTTCTTCTGTGGTGTTCCACATGGTTCTCTACTCAGACCCAGTTAGTTGTTATATAAAATAAAGTTTAAACCGGCAGACATCAGTGTCTCTACCTGTCTGTCTGTACCTGTCTGTCTGTGTGCAGGTGCGGTCTGCGGTCAGGAAGCGTTGGGCTCGTTGGCAGGACCGTCACTCCTTCCGGAGCCGGGCGGTGCGCGCCACGTCACTACCCACCTCCCCGAGCAGAGTGTCCTTCCACAGCATCAAACAGTCCTCCAACCTCTGACCTCCGACCTCTGACATACTCCTGAATTTTCTGTGTCAGACAATCAGAGGCTTTTTTTCTGGTTAAACCAACCAATGGACTTGATCAGAGCAGCCAGTCACAAAGCAGGACACAGATCTGTTGAGCCAATCAGTCAGGAAGGTGCCTGGCTCCGCCCCTCTTCATGCGCTGACCAATCACTGGGCTCAACCAATCAGCTGCTTCCACAGGGTCACAGATAGGTGTGACATCATCAGGCAGCTGGACTGTTTATTGATTGATTAGTGTTATTGATGAGCGATATTATCTGTCTATATTGTAATATTGATCACCAGCTTCTCCTGTTTGACAGAGCTAATACACACACACACACAGAGTAGATTGTAGTAATGATCTCAGCCATCAGCTGCAGTATTGATTATTGATCAAAACATGTCCTACAACTTGATTCACCTAAAATTTATTTTTTTTATTTTATTTTATTTGTTTATTTGGATGGGACAGTGCATATTAATGTACATAGATAAAAATATGTAAATATGCCGGACTTAGCACAAGTGCTAAATTTCATCCGGAGTCCCCAACATAGACAGCAGACAATACAGTACAAAAATCAATAACACAAAACAAAATTTACACAATTACACATACTCCATACAATACAAAATTCAGAAAAAAAGAAGAATACTAATCAATAAACTATACTGAAATGTTCCCGAACACAATGACAACAGGAGACATTCAGTCCACTGAGCTCCTCCTGTTACCTCCAAATATTCCAAAAACCTGAACTCTCCCACAGCTCCTGAATGCAACATGAAGAGCTGTTCTCGCTCATAACTCGTCAAATATGGATGGATGGATGGATGGATGGATGTAGGATGGATGGATGGATGGAATAGATGGATGGATGGATGGATGGATGGATGGATGGATGGATGGATGGAATGATGGATGGATGGATGGATGGATGGATGGATGTAGGATGGATGGATGGAATAGATGGATGGATGGATGGATGGATGGATGGATGTAGGATGGATGGATGGAATAGATGGATGGATGGATGGATGGATGATTTAGGATGGATGTATGATGGATGGATGGATTTAGGATGGATGTACAATGGATGGATGGATGGATGAATGGATGGATGGATGGATGGATGGATTTAGGATGGATGTACAATGGATGGATGGATGAATGGATGGATGGATGGATGGATGGATGGATGGATGGATGGATGGATGGATGATGATAGATTTAGGATGGATGTACAATGGATGGATGAATGGATGGATAGATGGATGGATGGATGGATGGATGGATGGATGGATGGATTTAGGATGGATGTACAATGGATGGATGGATGGATGGATGGATGGATGGATGGATGGATTTAGGATGGATGTACAATGGATGGATGGATGGATTTAGGATGGATGTACAATGGATGGATGGATGGATGGATTTAGGATGGATGTACAATGGATGGATGAATGGATGGATGGGTGGAAGAACCCACAGTGTCTGTGTTTGACGTGTCAGGACTGAGAACATGTTGAAATGTGACGTCTCAGATCAGAATTTAAGAGAAACTCCTTTGTCATCATGTTCAGGTGAACGAGCTGACCACCAGGAGGCGCTATGACACATTTATAAATGATAACAAACTGGATTTGTTATTTTTGGATATTGTAGCAAATGGCACACTATAACACATTTGGGGATAAATATCATTGTTATTATCATTGTTAGATTATAACAGATTTGGACTTTATATCAGATTCAACATGTTAAATTAAAATTAATTTAAAATTGGTAGAAAATAAACTCTGAAATAATGAGACTGAAAACAAAAACATGAAGTAGCAGAGCTCCATAATGACCCAATGATCATCTCACAATGTTAATGAAAGTGAAAAATAATTCATATGTCAGCCTTGTGATTCAGATCCAAACTGTAATGAGTTCTTCTTCTGTGGTTCTTGTTACACTTCATTACGTTTCATTAAAATCAGGCTCACAGACAAACTGAAACAGAACCTTGTTAGAGGAGCTAATTATAATAATCAGTGTGGAGCTACACATGCTGTTGTGATTAGTGAGCATGTTTGACAAACTGCAGGACTTGTTTTTGTACTTTAATATTAATAATATTGATAATAATTTAATATTTGCACTTTAACTCTGTACAGAAACATTTAATTTATTTTCTCTGTACATTTAGAACAGAGTTTAGAGGCTTGGCCCTGATAGATACATAGAGATCAGTAGTACTAACAGTAACCATAGTAACCACAGTAACCACTGTAACCATAGTACCCATAGGATAGTTTGTAGGTACCTGTAAGTCTGTGCAGAGGGAAAAGAAACACTCAGGATGAAACTGCTCCTCTTCCGCCTTTTTCCTGAAATCTTTTTTATTGTGTGTGTGTGCCTGTGAGTGTGTGTGCCTGTGAGTGTGTGTGTGTGTGTGTGTGTGTGTGTGTGTGTGTGTGTGTGTGTGTGTGGTGTGTCGTGCGTGCGTGCGTGCGTGCGTGCGTGTGTGTGTGTGCGTGCGTGCATGCGTGTGTGTGTGTGTGTGTGGTGTGCGCATGTGTGTGTATTAATGATATTATTGGCATTATTAGCTGGAAGAAGCTTGATAAGTATCTGATTTCAGACTTTTGTAAATATTGAATTTATAATGAGGTCAGATTAAAATATCATTTATGATGTTTCAGTGACACTTGAATAATTTAATGTTTAATGAGTTCTATTGTACATTAAAAGCCTTCTGATGTCTGATATCTAATAAATCAATTCATCAACAGGATCACTGTTGTTTTCTGTACTTTGTGATGGACACGAAATTCATCAAGACAGAACATCACATTTACAGAACGTTCCTAACACATATTCCCACGTGTTTAAACATGTTCCCTTATGATGACTCCACTCAGTGGTAGAGTGGAGTCATCCACTAATCAAAAGATCTGCGGTTTGATCCCTGGCTCCCTTGAAGTTTGCATGTTGTAGTATCCTTGGGCGACATACTGAACCTCAAATTGCCCCTGAAGGCATAGCCCTCAGTGTATTAGAGTGAGCCTGTTTTATAGGTTTTGGACTACACCTGTTTGATTTGTTTGCTCTTGTTTGCTCTGTATCTACCTGAACACCTGTGAACCTGTTAACTATTTAGATTCTGAACATTAAAGGTATAATAAGGAGGATTTGTCCGAGCTGTTTGTAAATACAGCAGAAAGACAGTTGAATGTTGAGTCTCATTTGTTTTGGGTTTGTAAAGTGTCACAAGCAGCAAAATGAGGAAATAAGAAGGTAGAAAGTGACGTGAAGTGAATCTTCTGGTCTCTTCTTGGGTTATGATCAAGAAGGAGTTTACCTTTAAAACATCTCTGTATCCCTTTCTCTGTCTCTCCGTGGTCTTGGAAAAAGAAATCAGGGGTCTATAGAACAGTGTGCACTGAAAGCAGCACAGTCTGTGACAGATTTCAACAGAAGTAACAGGAGTTCTGTTTATTTTTACAGGACAGAGTTAAAGGTCCTCAGCTGGAGGACAACACTGCAGCTGTGGGTCAGATTGCTGCTGGAGGAAAACAGTGCAGCTGTGGGTCAGAGTTCCCTGGAGGAGAACCTGCAATTTGTGGGTCTGAGCCTCCTGGAGAACACTCCAGCTGTGAGTCAGATGGCTCCTGGAGGAGCCCCTGGACTGGACAGACTTCCTGGAGACATTTCTAAAAACTTCTGGAGGTTTTTGGGAGCCGACCTGTGGGAGGTGCTGCAGGAGTGTTCTCTGACAGGCCTGTTACCAACATCCTGTCACCATGAAGTTATTTACCCAAAAAAGGAGATCTGGTTCCACTGAAGAACTTGATACCAGTGACACCAGTGGCAGACCAGTCCTATTGTTTACCAGATATGTCCATCATAAACAATCTGGTTCTCATGAGTGACTTATTTGGTGTTTGCAAACTGAATATACCTGTTGGAGTCATCTCATCAGATCAGGAGGAGGTGTTCTGTCTGGTTCTCCATGGTTTTATTTCTAGAGCTTTTCATTTCAATCAGGAGAGACTCAGAGTAAAAATGAAATTAGTTTATTGACACGTGCATGAGATAATGAAGCATAAAAGTCTTTGGTGGTTAGACCCCATTGTGGTGAACAGAATATCCACATTTATCAATAGGGGGCGATTAAACTGTAGTGAAGAGGAAACCCCCCAAAATAAGAAGAGGATACCTGGATAAAACCATGCAGTTCTTACCTTGGCAGACGGCAACAGTTCCAACAGATAGACAATTAAAGATTAGGCACTGAAAATACACGAAAAATGATGAAGCTTGACAAGCTGGTAGAAAGTAAGTAAATGGTAGTAAGAGACAAAGAAAATGCAGACAGCTATAACGCTATGACGATGCAGAATAAATATATGACAGAAAATGACCAGAGGAGCTGCACCTATTTAGGAATGACCTGAAAATAGCTGAGGAGGCAGATCGCATTTAAGGAGAACCTTCCTTAGTCTTGATGATGAACCATGATTTTGATAAAGGTAAAATCCCTGAAGTGAATAACAAAAGTGAAAGCTAGTGATTGGTTTATAAATTTTTTTTTTAAGCATGTTTATTTAAGCATGTTGCATGTGACTATGTGGGCCATGAATACAGTGCATGCGCCGCCGCATTGAGTGTTCAGGCTAGACGATAATGATTGGATGAAAAGCCAGATCAGAAAAAAAAGACACTATTAGGGTCAAATGACAGAGAGAAAGCAGAAAATTCTCTACTCAGAGAAATGCCTAAAATGCTAAGGAATGATAAAGTGTCAATATAGAAGATGTGATGAAGATGTTGTTTCTGAGAGCTGTCAGCATCTTGTGCAAAATAAAGAGTGTTAACTAATTGCTTGAGATCAGGTATATTTAGGAGAAACTTTGGAAATGCCCTTTAACGACAATTTAATAGCCAGATCAGAAAACAGACTGGGAAATAACATCTAATACTGAACAGAATTCCGGCAATCAGCCCAGAATGAACTGGGTTTTGAATGAAGAACATCCATGCAATACAAATGAAGGCGCAGATGGTATTAGTGAAAACAGGTTAAGAGAAGTGCAAAAGAAACACATACATACATGCCAAAGTGCTCAGGCAAAATCATAGGTTTTGAGCTTAGAAGCAGCTAAACCCTTCCTCATATAAACCCTAGCTGGCTCCGAATGTTTACACAGGGGTTTAGAAAAGTCTGGCATGTGGACAAAGTTGTCGGAAGTCTGACATTGTCTACAATGTTGGATTTCAGGCAGTATTGATGAAGTTGTAAATAATCGAGGACCACGTGATGATTCTTATGAATGCTTAAACTCATTGAAGAGGAGCACCCTTGTTGAAGATGTTGATGACTGCTTGATTGTCACACAGCACTGAGATGCGTTTGCGCTCCAGTGCGGGCCCGGACCTGGCATGTCACTGCAATAGGTATTCTCGTGCAGTGCAGAGTAAGCATGAAGTCTGGCAAAGGAGGGAGGCCACGAACCACTGGCCCCCAACCCCACGGATGGAGCCGCATCCGTGAAAACTCAAGAATTGGGGAATGCACGAGCTCGTCATAGAAGAAGGTAACGCTGTTTCAGTGATCAAGTGGGAAAGACCAACGCAGTCACAGAGCGCACCTTCATCTAAAGAGATTAAACATGCAGATTGCACGGAGGACACGGTGTCCAGAAGCCGAGATATGAAGGAGCAGCCCTGAGGAGCTACATGTGGTGAAGTTGAGATACCCGGGAGGGAGAGTAACTGCTGCTTTGAGACATTTCAACAGCGCAGAGGACTGCGATGACACGTATCCACTGCAGTTTCTCTAAAGGGAGGGACGCTTTCATCTCAGCGGAGTCCCGCATGCAGAGGAACTCAAGACAGGGTGTTGGACCCATGTTTTCTCGGCAGGTAATGCAGAGAGCTTGAAAACAGTCTTATTTTGGACAGCGAAAACCTGAGCCGTCATTACGAGGATCTATCAGGAGGAATCGTCCTCCTCCTCGTCCTCTGACACTAGGTTGAATATGCTTGGGCTGCATGCAGCTGAGGGTGAGACACGCGGCAAAAACCTTCGGAATTCCACCGCTGCCACAGAGATTCCACTGGACGGAAGATGGGGACTATTATGAATGCGTCAGTGATACCTGCTTTAGAAGTGAAGCTGGGTAGCTTAATATTTTAATGCATTAACCAGGCACGCACCAGGATTTCAGTTTTGGGTGGGCCACAGGTGGGCCTTTTAATTACAAAAGTTAACTCTGTTTCCAGCTGGTAATCTTACTTAACAAAAATGACTGATATCATGCTGTGGAGAGCAACTAGCACTAGCGGGAGACAAGCAGTGCGGCCTTCCTTCTCACGGCTGAGGAAGAGCGATTTCCAGGTTCTTGCGCCCGCGCTGCGCAGCGGGGGAGCCGACTGGAACACTGAATCTTGCCAGGGGTGTGAGTACTCTAATGATCACGGCACACTAGCTCAGTCTCACACTAGCTTCATGACATTGTCTTTAACCTTTGAGGACAGCAGGACTGATGGAAACAGATTAACAGGACATAAAGGTCTATTTCCCACTCTGTGAACCCACTATGACCTGCGCTTCCTGTCCTCCACCTGTCTGCCTGGTGTCCATGTTAGGTTGTCAGGTCCAATCACATCCCAAGTGGTTCAGCTTTGGTCCGTTTCCATGGAGACTGGGGAATGACATTATTGGCTCCTGATAGCTGGTTTGACCTCTGAACCAGAGGTCAGCTGTGATCGGACAGACAAGATTAATTTTTACCTCTTGACCCCTCCTCCTGTCTGTGACATCACAGCTGTGTGTGAAGGTGATTGCATGAGTTTGAGAGAGTTTCTAATTAATCATGAAGCTGACAAACATCTGCTGTCAATCAATAATCAATTATTATTATTATTATTTATTATTATTATTATTATTATTATTATTATTATTATTATGATTATTATATTATTATTATTATTATTATTATTATTATCATCATCGTTGTTATTCATGTTTTTAAATTCCAGATGGTTTTGTTTACGACACCTACTCATACTGAAAATATGAAGAAAAAGCTATTACAAGAGACCTGAAGATGGTGGACTTCAGACGTCACAGGTGCAGGAGTTAAATGACAGAAAAGATACATGACATGCTGTTATTAGTTCACAAACATGTCAGCACTTAAATGTGTGTTAATGTGCTCCTGAACGTTTGCAGATTCTGGTCTTACCTCAGAACAGATACTAAATAAGAAAACTTTGGTGTCAAAAACTGCTTAAGTGATTTTTTAGAAGAAATCTTTTCCTAAGAAATGTTGATGAATGAGGCACAAACTTTTGTACCCTCCTGCAAATAAAGCGTATTAAATTAAAAGTGGACTCTGTGTTTCTCTCTACCATCAGCCGGTCTGTACAGTAGAGCTGGAATGATTAATCAGTTATTAACTGATCATTAAATTAATCTGCAACAACTCTGATAATCAATTAATTAGAAATGCTCTTAAAAATTCTCTGATTTCTCTCCCTCTCTCCTGACAGGGACTTGGCTCTTTTTGGATGTTCAAAAGACTCTTTAACACTTCCATCATACATTCAAACAGCTCTCTCGATGGGCATGGTACTAGTGGAAAAAACTCATTCTAAAAGACTGGAAGACATCAACTCCACCATGCTTCAGAAACTGGCTGTGTGAACTTGTTTCGGTTATTCACATGGAAAAACTGTGATTTAATCATCCAAAATGTGAACATAAATGGGAAGAAGCTTGGGGTCCATTTTTGCAATACCTAGACTCAATGAGTGCATTTGAATGAGGACTGCATCTGGTTGTGTATATTAATTGGGTGTTCTTTTTTGTTTTTTTTGTTGTTTTTTTTTTTGTTTGTTTTGTTTTTGCTTTATCCCCTTTTGGTTTTCCTGTTCATGCATATTCTCATTTGTGATGGGTTGTGCCTAATAATCACACATGGAAGATATGAATTTCTATGTGCTTTTGTGTTATTAATCTTTGATTATGATGAACTCTGGTGTCAGGACCCCCCTACCCCACCATCATCGTGTGTGTGTGTGTGTCTATTTTGGTTGGGCTTTGGGCATGGATTTTTGTTGTGGCTTGTATGTTTGTATGGAAATACAAAATCATCAATGAAAATAATATACAAAAAAAAAAAAAAAAAAAAAAAAATTCTCTGATTTCAGCTTGTGAATATTTTCTGGTTTCTTTCCTCCTCTCTGACAGTAAACTGAAGATCTTTGAGTTGTGGACAAAACAAGACATTTGAGGACGTCATCTTGGACTCTGATCAACATTTTTCACCATTTTCAGACATTTTATGGACCAAACAACTAAATGATTAATGGAGAAAATGATCAAGAGATTAATCAATAATGAAAATAACAGCTAGAGGAAAGAAAATAGGTCCAAACATGTGGACAGACATACATCTGTGTACTCCACATGCTGAACCTTGTCTGCTGAACACAGTTTATTTCTGGCACAGACTGAGATCTGAGGGACTGTCATGACCTTTACTGTCCCTGTCATTTCAGTGAGCTGCTGTCCTGTTGCTGTTGTGTAACACATGTTCATGAAGACACGTGAAGTTTTGAGACATGTTAACAAACACGTTTTCATTTAGAACAGAAGTTTTCTTTCTTTTCATCAGTTGCCATGGTTCTTCTTCATCTAACTTTCACATCCCAGGACGTCCTTACAGACCACCAGCCATCCTCACCACAAAAACATGCATGTAGATCACCTGTCCACGCAGCTTCCTTCAACTCAGGTTTACATTTATTGTGAGGCGGCGACCTCTGCTGGTTGTAGTAAGTATGACTGAAGATGTATAAAGAGGGATGGGTGGAGGAGGTGGATGAATGAATCAGACAAACACACGGTCGTGTCTGTGTGGGGCAAAAAGTCATTAGTTATATTGTGACATGATGACGTCCATCATGTGAAATATATGAAGTAGATATTTTGACACAACTAAAGTATTTTTCTAAACCAAACTGCAGCTGTTTTACAACATAAACCACATGTGTAATGTCACATGACTTATGTGACACAGTCGCTGCCCTCCACCAGGCATATGTGTTGGTTTGTAACTCTGTCAGTTGACCTGCTCTGTCTGTAGGTATTGAGACGTGTTGTAGACCACACAGCATGTATAAGGGTCCAGCTCTCTGCTGCATGCCCCCCCGCCCTGTCTCCTGTCCTGTCTGTCTTAAGCTGTCCCTTCAAAATAGAGGCAAAAAGACCCCAAAAAATCTTTAAAAAGTTTAACATCTGTGAGTCAGTGAACATTGGATTTCATCACTTTTTACTCCAGACTGGACGTCCAGCTGAGATGGTGCATGTGGGACAGGTGGACAACATGTCCTAACCTCAGGATAATGTCCTTAGGATCACTGAGACCATGGTGAGGTGCATCTCTGTCCGTCCCTCATTCAATTCTGTTTGAAGTCAGAGGACACGAGGACAGAACGTCACATTTGAAGATAAAACCTCCTCCCACAGTTTGTCCATGTCCCCCAGCAGTTGTCCATGTCCCAGTAATATTTAGAGACATCTAGTGGTGAAATAGCAGATTGCAACCAACTCAACTTCTAAGTGTGTGAGAGAGGCTATGGTGAAAGTCTGTATCATCATCATCATCATCATCATCATCATCATCATCATCAACATCATCAACAATATTATTTGAACTGAAACTGTTTTAATTAATTTTAGTCTCATTAACATTAGTTAACATTAAAATTCATGTACACATACAAACATTGTTCATACACAGTATTTTGAACATTCATGTACTTTACAACATAAATTTACAATATTTCTAATACTCACAAACTTACAATAAAATACACAGTATTTCTTAGTATTTATTATATTCAATATAATACACAGTATTTCTTAGTATTTATTATATTCAATATAATACACAGTATTTCTTAGTATTTATTATATTCAATATAATACACAGGATTTCTTAGTATTTATTATTTTCAATATAAATACACAGGATTTCTTAGTATTTATTATTTTCAATATAAATACACAGGATTTCTTAGTATTTATTATTTTCAATATAAATACACAATATTTCGATATAAATGTAACATAAGATAAAATACGGAACATTAAACATGAATTTATTTCCTGTTTGTCTCCAAACAGTTGATTGGTCAAAAGTCTGCAGCAGACTTGCCTTTAGCTTCCTGCTCTGTGTGATGCAGCAGCAGCAGCAGGTTACCATGGCAACAGCCGCCTCCTCTCCCAGCATGCACCAGCAGCAGAGCGCCGCCTTCAGAGAGTGGCAGCAGGTGGAAGTGCAGCAGGGTGGAGCAGCAGAGAGACGGACGGACTGACGGACTGACTGCAGAGAGGAGGTAAGACACACACTCCACCTCTGTCTCTCTCTGTCTCTGTCTCTACACCTGTCTGTCCTCCACCTATGTGTCTCTGTCCTCTAACCTGTCTCTGTCTGTCATCTTATCCTTTCTGTCTCTGTCTCAGCACCATGTGTCTCTGCCGCTCCGCCCTGCTGCCTCAGACATGGCTGCGGCAGGAGCGGCAGAAGCGGCAGACGTGAAGCGGCATTTTTTTCCGCTCGGTGACCGCATGTCGCCGCCCGTTTCACCGTTGCACGTGCCGCTCGGGTGCCGCCTGTCCGCGTGTTAGCCTGCAGGCTACCTTCATGTGCTTTTAGGCCAGACAGGGAGGGACCGCGCGCGTGCACGTGTGCGTGAGTCATGGTGGATGATTGATAGGTGGAGCAGAGAGTTTATTGTGTCTGATGCATCATCATCATCATCATCATCATCATCATCATCATCATCATGGAGGATTCACTGTGTTACTGGGCATGCTCACTGACTTCTCCTGTCCTCCACCTCTCCTACTACTGCTCTCTGTCTCCTTCTCTTCACCTCCTCCTCTTTTTCTCCTCATATCTACTTCTCCTCCGCCTCTTTGCTGTCTCCTCTTCCTCCTCTTCTTCTCATGCTCTCTGTCTCCTCCTCTTCACCTCCTCATATCTTTCTCTCCTCCACCTCTTTCCCATCTCCTTCTCTCTGACTCTTCTCCTCCTGCTCTCTGTCTCTTCCTCTTCACCTCCTCCTCTTTTTCTACTTGTGACCTCCTCTTCAACTCCTGCACTCTGCTCCTCATACCCTCCTCTGACCTTCCTTTTCTCATTCTTCATCTTCTCCCTCCTCTATTCTCTCTTCCATCTCCTCTTCTTCTCTGTCCCCTCCTCATCTATCGCCTCCTTCACCTTTCTATCCTCATCGCCCTTCAACACTTCTTCCTCCCCTCTCCCTCCTCTCCTCCTTCGCAGGAGTAATGATGGATGGACACTCCGCCCCCACTGGAGGTGGCCCCGCCCCTGAGGAGCAAAGCATGATGGGAGGTTGGTGTCGTCCTGTTTCTGTGTGAGTTTTAGGATCAGAACATGTTCGTGGTCACTAAGTAACTAAGTCATGTGACAACACGTGACATCATGTGACGTCACTGAAGCGACTCACAAGCTGAAAGTCACATGACACATGTTGTCCTGTACATCCTCCCTGTGAGGGAGGGAGTCTTGAGCCCTTTCTCAATACCAAGTTCGCCAAGTTCGGACTTACGTACTTGCCAGTTCAGACTTAGCAAGTTCGACCTGGGAGTACAGTCTCCCGAGGACGGGAGAGCGCAGGACGGTCACTCTGCAATTGGGACGGTAGCGTACTTGATGACGTCACCATCTCAGCTCGTCTTCGCTTACCCGTCAGGACGTCATGACGACGACAACATCCCGTTAGCAGGACGACACATTTTAAGCAAATTTTAAACTACGCACTATTGTGATGAATCGACCACAGATTTTAAGTTTTAACATCTACTTTCTCACATAAAATAAACTTAAAACTACATTTCATGATACTAAAACAGTCGTATTTCAACACCTATGACTTACAGTTGTGGATCTTCTCCTCCGCCGTTGTTGCTATGAAATGCATTCTGGGATACGCGGCTGCCCCAAGTACACACAAGTCACCATCCGATGCATCCTCGATAAAACGGGCGGCGCAAGAACACATCCGGGTATTTGACTGTACTTGGCGAGATGCAGACTTTTGAATTGGAACAGTACCTGGACTGAGACTGATGACGTTTCTCAAGTACACAAGAACACAAGTACAGAGAAGAACTCATATTGAGAAAGGGCCTTGATGTCTCGTACCTGTGCCAGAGGTGGGAGGAGTCAGTCACACAGGTGTGCAGGTCTCAACATGTGGATGGACATCCATGTGTCCTCCATGTGTTTGGACGTGTTTTTCAAGTTTTTTCTGTATTGATTATTTTCATTATTAATTAATCTGTTGATAATTTTTTTTAAAATTTCACCCAATCTGATGTTTTCCTAACCTAACTACAACCGTTTCACAACGTTAACCTCATGGTTAACATCACATGACTTCAGGTCCGGTTCACCTGTCTCTGTCACGTAACGTTCCCATGACGTTCCTTCCAGGTTTCCATTTGGTAACCTTCCCACAACGCTCTGAGAACATTGTGCAAATGTTTTTGTGCAACATAACATTCCCAAAATGTTCTGAAGTAATAAACTAACTGAAATGTTCCCCTAGGTTGTAAAAATGTCAGTGACAACATTAGCTCTACGTTGGAAGAACTGTCTTTTTAACATCCACCAACGTTAAGGGGGAACGTTCCAATAAGTTTTCTTAAACAGTCAACAAACCTCCCCAGAACGTTCTGGAAACGTAACCATAGTGTTGGTTTTACATCAGAAAAACTTACTGTTTTAACATCCAGGGAATGTTACTCAGGAACGTTTAAGGAACGTTTTTGGAACCTCTAACTAGCTGTGATCTCTGATCAGTGTATTGATAAGAATCCTCCTCTCGTTACCGTTAGCAACCAGTCTAACAGAGTTGTCCTGGTTACCATGGTGACGTGTTGAAAACATCCAGTCAGTCAATCAGTGTGTGTTCTCAGTGTTTGTCTTCATCTACTTCTACTCCTGCTGTTGTCTCCTCCTCTTCCTCTCCTCTTTCTCCTCCTCTTGTCTTTTTCCTCCTCCTCTTTTACCTCTTCTTCCTCCCCTCCTCCTCCTCCTCTTCCTCTTTCTCCTTCTCCTCTTCCTGTCCTCCTCCTCTCCTCCTATTCCTCTTTCTCCTCCTCTTCCCCTCCTCCTCCTCCTCTTCCTCTTCCTCCTCTCCTCCTCTTCTTCCTCTCTTTCCCCCCCTACTCTTCCTGTCCTCCTCCTGTCCTCCTCCTCCTCTTCCTCCTCCTCCTCAGAGCTGGACTCTGTCAGTTGTCTGTCTAAACTCCCAAATGGAGGCAGAGCTGAGGAGGAGGAGGTGCAGGGGGATCAAGGAGCTGGAGGTGAACTGATGAGGAGCAGCTCAGAGGAGCAGCCAGAGAAAAGCAATGAGGAGGAGAAAGAGGAGAGATCCATGATGAAAACAGAGGAGGAAAAGGAGGAGGAGACTCCCTGTTCCTCCACCACACCTCCTCCTGATGAAAGAGGAGTTGACAGAGAGGAGAAGGAGCAGCTAGAAGGAGGAGGCAAAGGCAGTGAGGTGGAGAAGAAACAGGAGCAGCCTGAGACTCCCTTCTCCTCCATCACACCTCCTCCATCACAGCAGGAGCAGAGAGGAGGTGATAAAGGGGAGGAAGTCAAAGGAGAAGAACAGAAAGAAGAAAAAGACAAGATGGATGAAGAGGAGGAGAAATCTGTGATGACAAAGGAGGAGCAGGTAGGAGGAGGAGAAGGAGAGATGGTGGTGGAGAAGAACCAGGGGGAGGCTCCCCGCTCCACCATCACACCTCCTCCTTTACAGCAGGAGCAGGGAGGAAGTGATGAAGAGGACGAAGTCGAAGGAGAACAGAAAGAGGAGGCGAAAGAAAAGATCGATGACGAGGAGGAGAAAATTGCAATGAAAAAGGAGGAGCAGTTGGAAGGAGGAGAGGGAGTGATGGAGGTGGAGAAGAACCAGGGGGAGGCTCCCCGCCCCTCCATCACACCTCCTCCTGAGGATGTAGCGATTGATAGAGAGAAAGAGAAAGAGGAGGTGGCAGAAGAGGAGGAGGAGATGATGAAGGAAAGCTCAGGAGGAGCTCTGATGTCAGCTGCGGATCAGCAGGAGGAGTCCACAGAGCTCCATCCTCCCCTGGGAAGCAGCTCTGAGCCTCCTGCTGAGAAGAAAACACCTCCTGCCCCTCCCTCCTCTGAGGAGCGGGAGGTTCCTGCTGATAAACCAAACGTTCCTGTGACTGATGAAGGTGTCAGCAAAGAGGGGAGACGTTTGATTTCTGGTGCAGCTCTCCTCTCCAGAACCAAAGCTCCACCCGCAGGAGCTGCCTCAGTGAGGAAAACAAGCACCTCCTCTCCAACCAGGAAAACAAGCGCTCCTCGAGCTACACAGGCTGCCCAAGTTAGGAAATCAAGTGCTCCTCCTCCTCCTCATAACAAAGGTCTGTTGTTCTGCACCTCCTCCCTCTGCACTCCTCCTCCCTCACCTCCTTTCTTTTCCCCAACTCCTCTTCATGTATGTGCTCCACCCCCTCTCCTCTGTGTCTGCACCTCCTCCTGCTGCTCTTCTTTGTTTCTGCTCCTCCCTCCCTCCTCCTCCACCTCCTTTTCTGTGTCATGTTTCTGGACATTAAAGGGACATGTTGTACATTTTGGTCTCTTATTTTGAAAGTGACACAGACAGGACACTTCCTCTGCGTGACCTCTTGTTGTCATGGAAACATCTGACCTCTGCTTGTCCTGTTTGCTGCCCTCCATCACCTTCCTGTTTACTAATCACCAGTGATAATCAGTTAATTATCAGTAATGATCAGTTAATAATCTTTATTAATAGTTAATCATCTGTAATTATCAGCTAATTATCTGAAACAATCATTTAATTATCAATAAGTAGTTAATTATTGATAATAACAGGTAATTATAAGTAATTATCAGTTAATTATCTGTAATAATCATTGATCAACTGCTAATATTTATTTTAAAAAATGTGGTTTAATAACTATGTTGTAAAACATGAATATTGATGAATTCTAATGAATATTGATGGCTGTTGATGGTTATTGATGAGGTCATGTCATGATGACATCACTTCCTCCTTGTTTCTTCTTCTTTCAGCTATGAAGGAAACAACTGAAGAAACTGTGAAGGTAAGAGAAGCACGAGTCAATCAATAAATCAATGATTGAATTGTTTATTAAATATGTAGGACTCTATGTTTATGTTTACAGACTGGTCCTGGTTCAGATTATTCACAGTTTTCAGTCATGTGACCTGCGCAGTGACCCGGAGAGCAAAAACAATGAGCCAACATGGCGGCTCACACCGGAGTAGAGACGCAGCACAAGCTGCTAAAATTTCTCTCTGGTTCAAGCCACAAATATTTGTATCACATCTCAACTAAAGAAAAACAAAGATATGAAAATAAACTGCAGGTTTTGGGCACTTGGAATCCATTTACAGCACCTGCCGCCATATTTGAGTCAGTAAAGTCGCTGCCAGAGCGCCACTTCAATGATGTTTACATGTGTCTTGTGGAGAATCCTTCACCGTACACTGTCACCAGGATGAAAACATACTAAAGTACAGACAGTTATATGTATTTTTGATCTGGATGGGTCAATAATGCTGCTGTTTGGGAGGTGAAGGATAAGAAAGTCTTCATTGTCAAAGTAAAGGTGAGTAGTAATGAACTAACGTTAGCTATCTAACATTAACCCATGAGTTTCAGTTTCAGGGTCATTGTGGTCAGTGTTGTAGGACAGTAACAACAAGGCAGTATCATCTTGTCTCATGACATAAATTTAATCAGAACGTTGGTAAAGTGTTTGCTGTAAATACGTGTGCACTCTGACGGCTGCCATTGTTTGTCCTCCTCGGGGACAGAGACACGTTTACTGGCACAAATCCACAGTCTCCTCCTCTCTGGGTTTTCTTTGTCAGACAGGATTCTGTAGGAACAGCCCAGGATTGTCTCCTCATCAGTTAGTGCATCCCATCAGAATTTTAGTGAAACAACAGAGACTATTCGGTTCGTAAGCTGGCGGGCAGCGGGAGACAGCATTGTTTTTCCCTCTAACCGTGCGCTCACACCAAACGCGATGGAGGCGATGAAATCGCCCGCAACGCGAGTATCGCGTCGCTTGATCACAAATGTTCACATTTTGGATCATCGCTTCATCGCTTCATCGCTTCATCGCGCGATGACGCGACCCACCTCCCGCTATTTTCTCATCAACCATGGCTGCTAACATGCTCCAGAGTCACATCTGATAGCTGTAAACAAGCTAAATATTCACAACTTACCGTGAAGCTGTACCTCCTCGCTGACCTTCTGCAGCATCTTTTTTGTTGCGGTCCGGTAATGGTACGACACAGTGTCGTATAGCTCCGGGAATCTGCACACTGCCACAATAAGTTTCTCCTCCATGTTTTGAAATGAGCGTCTGGCGTAACTACGTCGGTGACGTGGTTGGAGGTCAATGCTGAGTGGATGTCGTGGCACAACGTCACGCGATGTCGCTTGAAAAGTTCAAATTTTTTAACTTCAAGCGACACATGCGATGACGCGATGGACGCTTCATCGCGTCGTGCTTATCGCCCAAATTGCGTCGCCCAAAGCGACATCGCGTGTCATCGCGCCATTTACATTGATTTTGAATAGAAACTTGTGGCGTTCAACGCCTCCATCGCGTTTGGTGTGAACGCACGGTAAGGGGGGCGTTCCTATACAGACGTGACATCACATGAAAACTATGAATTAAACAGCAGGACAATTAGAGGGCGGAGCCACTGTGATGTCACCCAGCGGGCTGTGGACGACCATTTTGAAACCACCAGTTTGACGTTATGGGTGCATGAACGCACCAGAAGAGTGCTCCCGTCAAACCGAGTCAAACCAAGTCAGACTGAGTCAAACCGAGTTAAACCGAGTCAGACTGAGACAAACCGAGTCAGACTGAGACAAACCGAGTTAAACCAAGTCAGACTGAGTCAAACCAAGTTAAACCAAGTCAGACTGAGTTAAACCAAGTCAGACTGAGTCAAACCGAGTTAAACCGAGTCAGACTGAGACAAACCGAGTCAGACTGAGACAAACCGAGTTAAACCAAGTCAGACTGAGTCCAAACCACAAGTTAAACCAAGTCAGACTGAGTTAAACCAAGTCAGACTGAGTCAAACCAAGTTAAACCAAGTCAGACTGAGACAAACCGAGTTAAACCAAGTCAGACTGAGTCAAAACCGAGTTAAAACCGAGTCAGGACTGAGACAAACCGAGTTAAACCAAGTCAGACTGAGTCAAACCAAGTTAAACCAAGTCAGACTGAGTCAACAACTGAGTTAAACCAAGTCAGACTGAGACAAATCGAGTTAAACCAAGTCAGACTGAGTCAAACCGAGTTAAACCAAGTCAGACTGAGTCAAACCAAGTCAGACTGAGTCAAACCGAGTTAAACCAAGTCAGACTGAGATCAAACCAAGTCAGGCTGAGACAAACCGAGTTAAACCGATTCAGACTGAGACCATAAACCGATGTCCAGACTGAGAAAAACCGAGTCAAAACAAAGTCAGACTGAGACAAACCGAGTTAAACCAAGTCAGACTGAGTCAAACCGAGTCAGACTGAGTCAAACCAAGTCAAACACCAAGTCAGACTGAGGTTAAACCAGTCAGACTAAGACAAACCGAGTTAAACCGAGTCAGACTGAGACAAACTGAGTCAGACTGAGACAAACCGAGTTAAACCAAGTCAGACTGAGACAATACGAGTCTCAGACTGAGACAAACCGAGTTAAACCAAGTCAGACTGAGTCAAACCAAGTCAGACTGAGTCAAACCGAGTCAAACCAAGTCAGACTGAGTTAAACCAAGTCAGGACTAAGACAAACCGAGTTAAACCGAGTCAGACTGAGACAAACTGAGTCAGACTGAGACAAACCGAGTTAAACCAAGTCAGACTGAGACAAACCGAGTCAGACTGAGACAAACCGAGTTAAACCAAGTCAGACTGAGTCAAACCAAGTCAGACTGAGACAAACCAAGTTAAACCAAGTCAGACTGAGTCAAACCGTAGTTAAAACCGAGTCAGACTGAGTCAAACCGAGAGTCAGACTGAGTCAAACGAGTCAAACCAAGTCAGACTGAGTCAAACCGAGTAAACCAAGTCAGACTGAGTTAAACCAAGTCAGACTAAGACAAACCGAGTTAAACCGAGTCAGACTGAGACAAACTGAGTCAGACTGAGACAAACCGAGTTAAACCAAGTCAGACTGAGACAAACCGAGTCAGACTGAGACAAACCGAGTTAAACCAAGTCAGACTGAGTCAAACCAAGTCAGACTGAGACAAACCAAGTTAAACCAAGTCAGACTGAGTCAAACCGAGTTAAACCGAGTCAGACTGAGTCAAACCGAGTCAGACTGAGTCAAACCGAGTCAAACCAAGTCAGACTGAGTTAAACCAAGTCAGACTAAGACAAACCGAGTTAAACCGAGTCAGACTGAGACAAACTGAGTCAGACTGAGACAAACCGAGTTAAACCAAGTCAGACTGAGTTAAACCAAGTCAGACTAAGACAAACCGAGTTAAACCGAGTCAGACTGAGACAAACTGAGTCAGACTGAGACAAACCGAGTTAAACCAAGTCAGACTGAGACAAACCGAGTCAGACTGAGACAAACCGAGTTAAACCAAGTCAGACTGAGTCAAACCAAGTCAGACTGAGACAAACCGAGTTAAACCAAGTCAGACTGAGACAAACCAAGTTAAACCAAGTCAGACTGAGACAAACCGAGTTAAACCAAGTCAGACTGAGTCAAACCGAGTTAAACCAAGTCAGACTGAGTCAAACCAAGTCAGACTGAGTCAAACCGAGTTAAACCAAGTCAGACTGAGTTAAACCAAGTCAGGCTGAGACAAACCGAGTTAAACCGATTCAGACTGAGACAAACCGAGTCAGACTGAGAAAAACCGAGTCAAACCAAGTCAGACTGAGACAAACCGAGTTAAACCAAGTCAGACTGAGTCAAACCGAGTCAGACTGAGTCAAACCGAGTCAAACCAAGTCAGACTGAGTTAAACCAAGTCAGACTAAGACAAACCGAGTTAAACCGAGTCAGACTGAGACAAACTGAGTCAGACTGAGACAAACCGAGTTAAACCAAGTCAGACTGAGACAAACCGAGTCAGACTGAGACAAACCGAGTTAAACCAAGTCAGACTGAGTCAAACCAAGTCAGACTGAGACAAACCGAGTTAAACCAAGTCAGACTGAGACAAACCAAGTTAAACCAAGTCAGACTGAGACAAACCGAGTTAAACCAAGTCAGACTGAGCAAACCAGTAAACAGTCAGACTGAGACAAACGAGTTAAACCAGTCAGAGAGTCAACATTAAACCAAGTCAGACTGAGTCAAACCAACCGACTAGACAACGATTAAACCAAGTCAGACTGGTCAAGAGTTAACCCAAGTCACGAGTCAAACAGTCAGACTGAGTCAAACCGAGTTAAACCAAGTCAGACTGAGTTAAACCAAGTCAGACTGAGACAAACCGAGTTAAACCGAGTCAGACTGAGACAAACGAGTCAGACTGAGACAAAACCGAGTTAAACCAAGTCAGACTGAGACAACGAGTTAAACCAGTCAGACTGAGTCAAACCGAGTCAGACTGAGAACGGTCAAACCAAGTCAGACTGAGTTAAACCAAGTCAGACTGAGACAAACCGAGTTAAAACAGACAGCAGTCAGACTGAGACAAACCAGTAAACCAGTCAGACTGAGCAAACCAGTCAGACTGAGACAAACCGAGTTAAACCAAGTCAGATGAGATACCCATCAGACTGAGTCAAACCGAGTTAAACCAAGTCAGACTGAGTCAAACAGTCAACGAGTCAAACCGAGTCAGACTGAGTCAAACCGAGTTAAACCAATCAGACTGAGTAAACCAAGTCAGACTAGACAACCGAGTTAAACCAGTCAGATGAGACAACTAGTCAGAGAGACAAACCGAGTTAAACCGAGTCAGACTGAGAAACCGAGTCAGACTGAGACAAACCGAGTAAACCAAGTAGACCGAGTAAACCAAGTCAGACTGAGTCAAACCGAGTCAGACTGAGTCAAACCGAGTAAACCAAGTCAGACTGAGTAAACCAAGTCAGACTAGACAAACCGAGTTAAACCAGTCAGACTGAGTCAAACTAGTCAGACTGAGACAAACGAGTTAAACCAAGTCAGACTGAGCAAACCGAGTCAGACTGAGACAAACCGAGTTAAACCAAGTCAGACTGAGTTCAAACCAAGTCAGACTGAAGACAAAACCGAGTCAACTATCAAACCGAGTACCAGTCGACTGAGTCAAACCGAGTCAGACTGAGACAAACCGAGTTAAACCAAGTCAGACTGAGACAACCGAGTCAGACTGAGACAAACCGAGTTAAACCAAGTCAGACTGAGACAAACCAAGTCAGACTGAGAACAAAACCGTCAGACGAGTTAAACCAAGTCAGACTGAGACAAACCGAGTTAAACCAGTCAGACTGAGACAAACCGAGTCAAACTGAGTCAAACCGAGTTAAACCAAGTCAGACTGAGAAACCGAGTCAGACTGAGACAAACCGAGTTAAACCAAGTCAGACTGAGTCAAACCAGTCAGACTAGAACGAGTTAAACCAAGTCAGACTGAGACAAACCAGTAACAAGTCAGACTGAGACAAACGAGTTAAACCAAGTCAGACTGAGTCAAACCGAGTTAAACCAAGTCAGACTGAGTCAAACCAAGTCAGACTGAGTCAAACCGAGTTAAACCAAGTCAGACTGAGTTAAACCAAGTCAGGCTGAGACAAACCGAGTTAAACCGATTCAGACTGAGACAAACCGAGTCAGACTGAGAAAAACGAGTCAAACCAAGTCAGACTGAGACAAACCGAGTTAAACCAAGTCAGACTGAGTCAAACCGAGTCAGACTGAGTCAAACCGAGTCAAACCAAGTCAGACTGAGTTAAACCAAGTCAGACTAAGACAAAACCGAGTTAAACCGAGTCAGACTGAGACAAACGAGTCAGACTGAGACAAACCGAGTTAAACCAAGTCAGACTGAGACAAACCGAGTCAGACTGAGACAAACCGAGTTAAACCAGTCAGACTGAGCAACAAGTCAGACTGAGACAACCGAGTTAAACCAAGTCAGACTGGCAACGTTAAACCAAGTCAGACTGAGACAAACCGAGTTAAACCAAGTCAGACTGAGTCAAACCGAGTTAAACCAAGTCAGACTGAGTTAAACCAAGTCAGACTGAGTCAAACCGAGTTAAACCAAGTCAGACTGAGTCAAACCAAGTCAGACTGAGACAAACCGAGTTAAACCAAGTCAGACTGAGTCAAACCGAGTTAAACCAGTCAGACTGAGTCAAACCAAGTCAGACTGAGTCAAACCGAGTTAAACCAAGTCAGACTGAGTTAAACCAAGTCAGACTGAGACAAACCGAGTTAAACCGAGTCAGACTGAGACAAACCGAGTTAAACCAAGTCAGACTGAGACAAACCGAGTTCAAACCAAGTCAAACGAGTCAAACCAAGTTACAACCAGTCACGACTGAGACAAACCGAGTCAAACCAAGTCAGACTGAGCAAACCGAGTCAAACCAAGTCAGACTGAGTCAAACCGAGTTAAACCAAGTCAGACTGAGACAAACCGAGTTAAACCAAGTCAGACTGAGACAAACGAGTAAACCAAGTCAGACTGAGACAAACCGAGTCAAACCAAGTCAGACTGAGTCAAACCAAGTCAGACTGAGTCAAACCAGTCAGCTGAGTCAAACCAAGTCAGACTGAGTCAAACCGAGTTAAACCAGTCAGACTGAGTACAAACCGAGTTAAACCAAGTCAGACTGACGTCAAACCGAGTCAGACTGAGACAAACCGAGTTAAACCAAGTCAGACTGAGTCAAACCGAGTTAAACCGAGTCAGACTGAGACAAACCGAGTTAAACCAAGTCAGACTGAGTCAACCGATGAAAACCGAGTCAGACTGAGTCAAACCGAGTTCAAACCAAGTCAGACTGAGTCAAACCGAGTTAAACCGAGTCAGACTGAGACAAACCGAGTCAACCAAGTCAGTGAGTTAAACGAGTCAGACTGAGTTTAACGAGTTAAACCAAGTCAGACTGAGTCAAACCGAGTTAAATCAAGTCAGACTGAGACAAACGAGTCAAACTTGGAACACTAAATTGTTTCAGAAAACATTTGAAGCAGAAATAGTCTATGTTGAATATTGATCATATTTGATCAGTTCACTGAGAATGACCTGTCAAAAAACGGTAGCCCCGCCCCAAAGCTCCCTGCTTTAAGGTCTGTTTTACCCTAAATGGGGGCATTATTTACTAAATTGATGTCATGCTGTATTGAAGATGACTGTAAACTAGAGACTGATGAACTCATCAGGAAACTGTTTCTGAGCAAGAAGTCCCCTCATTTTCTCATCAGACAGTGTAGTTGCCCCCTGCTGGACATTAGAAAGAATCCAGGTTTAAGGGACAAAGTGAAGCATTGACTTCACTTTGGAGACCCAGAAGCTCCGCCCACTTCTTCTTCTACTGTTTGTGGTTCATACTCAGATAATAATAATAATGATGTGTGTGTGTTTCAGGCCTCCAGGACAGCAGGAGGCGCCAGAGCAGCCAAGATGATCTCAGCCAAGAGTACAGGTTGGACTCCAAACCAGGTCAACCAGTCTGACCCAGTTAACCCGTCTGTCTCTAAACCTGTCTGTCTCGCCACCTGTATGTCTGTCTGTCTGTCAGAGTCAGTAGACGGAGCCAGCAGTCCAGGAAGTCGATCTCCTGCCAGTCGATCCTCCACCCCGAACAGAGATGTCAAGAAGGTCTGAGCAGCCGTTTGTCTCTCTCTGTCTGTCTGTCTGTGCCTCTGTCTATCTCTCTGTCTGTCTGTTCATCTGTCTCTTCATCATCTGTCTCTTCATCTGTCTGTCCCTCTATCTATCTCTGTCTTTTTGTCCGTCCGTCTGTCTGCCTCTCTGTCTCTCCATCTGTCTGTCTGTCCATTTGTCTGTCTCTCTGTCTGTCCCTTCATCTGTCTGCCAGAGAAAGTTAAAGTCAAAATGCTAATGTGCTAACTAGCTTGACAGCACCCATGTTGGTTTATCACATTTGATGATGTCAGCTGTTTTCTGTCATGTGACTCCAGCAGTAGTGTTGTGGGAGGGGCTTTGGAGGGAGGCGTTACTGGTTTTACTTGTTAAACTGGTTCTGATCACATGGTGTTTCAGGTGGCGGTGGTCCGGACCCCCCCCAGGTCTCCCGGCTCTGCCCGTGGACGGACGCCCCCCCTCCCCTCCCACCCCATGCCCGACCTCAGCAGCGTCAAGTCGAAGGTTGGATCCACCGAGAACCTCAAACACTCACCTGGAGGGGGCAAGGTAACACACACACCTGTCTCTTTATGAGGACACTCATTAACATAATGTTTTCAACAGCTGATCTCTGAACCAATCAGCTGTCATCTGATGACCATTCAGTCAGCTGATATCTTCTTTGTTTAGAGTCTCATCATCAGCTGGAGGTTCATCTCCACCAACACGTATCTGAATATACATTTAATAATAATCACCTGAATCTTCAGACACACCTTTGAACATCTGTCCTCAGGTGAGCACTGGCCAGAATGTCCTCATGGTCTGTCTGTCTGTCTGTCTGCAGGTTCAGATTATTAATAAGAAGATTAATCTCACTAACGTGACATCAAAGTGTGGCTCCAAAGACAACATTCACCACAAACCAGGTAACACACTTCTTAGCTGTCCATCGTGTCTAATGATGACGCTTGCTTCGGGGTGGGGAGGGGAATCATCAGCACTGTAGACGCTGGTGCCTTCATGTGGCTGTAGAGGCCAATATGTGAGTCACACACTCGTCCACAGGTGAGACGAGGTAGTCCAGATGTTGGGTCTAGTGGTGTCTACTGTCACTGGACACGTCTTTCGGTCCTCCTCTTCAGGTTGGTGGAATGTATTTGCTTGGTCACTCTGCCACAGATGGCCTGTCAGGCCAGTCCATTGAGCGCCAGAGTTTCAAGATGGGCGGGGTTTATGTTGCACAGCTTCAGGAGCTCCTCAGCCTTGTCCTTATAGCACCTCATTTTTGTCCTTGAGTTGTCTGTAGAGAGTTTGGATGGTGGACAGTCATGCAGATTGAATTTCCCTCTGGGATCAATAAAGTATCTATCTATCTATCTATCTATCTAGGTAGTGTTCCCGATCCACTGAAGATGTTTCTTAGCCACTGTTGGTGGGGGGATGATCTTCCCAAGATGATCTTCTCAAGACAGGCCAAAGATCTTTTGAAGGCATCAACTACTCTGAGTGGAACCCCATTTATTTAGAAGCTGAGAATGGTTGTAGGAGGTTGGATAGTGAGTTGTGCCCTGACTTCAGTTTTTTGAGTGTTGATCTGAAGACCAAAGTACTGGTATAGGCCAGAAATTTTGGTTTGTGCATGGACACTGAGCAAAGTGCCAAGCAGTCATCCTGGTTGAGAGGAGGAGAAACAAGACATGGCCTTGCTTCACCCCCACATCGGGTCCTCACAGGAGGTCTCTGGCTTCCATCCCACTGTGGAGTGGCTGCAGGATGGAGAGAAACTTGGGTGGTTCCCCTGTTTAGAGATCTGTTTCCAGAGCATCTCCCAGTTTATAGTACTGGAGGCTTTGCAGAGGTTGGTGAAGAATATGTACAGATCTTTGTTCTCTGCTCTTCTGAAGTAGCTGCAGTAAGACAAAGACCATGTTGGCAGTGGGGTAGTCTTCAGGAAACCACATTGTTTTTCAACTAAAGCACATTCAGAAATATCTGTTGAGCACGATTTTAACCAGCAGCTCCCCTGCAGTGGAGAGATTCCATGTTTGGTTCCACAAACTGCTCTGTCTCTCTTCTTTTTGTAATGACCATAATGTTGGCATTGTTCCTGTCCTGCAGATTTGGGACTCCCAGATGTTTGTGATCAGGAGGTGAAGGTGGCATGTGAGGAGGTACCCCCCACGTTAGAAGACTTTTGTGGTTCAAGCCCCTAATGACTTGGTGGGTTTCAAAGAAGTGATGGTCCTTTTCCTCTTTAGCCCGGAGGACACACGTCCATGATTAGTGAAAACAATCTGAAATGTGGACTCGTCAGACCACAGCACACTTTTCCACTTTGTGTCAGTCCATCTCAGATGAGCTCGGGCCCAGAGAAGTCTGCAGTGTTTCTGGATGTTGTTGATATATGTCTTTCTCTTTGCATGGTCGAGTCTTAACTTGTATTTGTAGATGCAGAGACAAACTGTGTTTACTGACAACGGTTTTCCAAAGTGTTCCTGAGCCCATGTAGTATCCTTTATACAATGATGTGGGTTTTTAATGCAGTTTTTAATGCAGTGCTGCCTGAGGGGTCAAAGGTCACAGACATTCAGTGTTGGTTTTCAGTCTTGTTCCTTACGTGCAGAGATTTCTCTGGATTCTCTGAATCTTTTCATCATATTATAGATTGTAGATGGTGAAATCTATAAATTCCTGCAGTTTTGTGTTGACAAACGTTCTGAAACAGTTTTTCACAAAGTGGTGAACTTCACCCCATCCATGTTTGTGAACCACTGAGTCTTTCCAGGATGCCCCTTTAATACCCAATCATGATCCTGTCACCTGTTACCAACTCACCTGTTTACCTGTGGAAGGTTACAGATGTTTTTGGAGTGTTCAACAACTTTCACAGTCTTTTGTTGCTCCTGTCACAACAGAATGACTGTATATATAACAAAAAAACCAATAAAGTTAGTTAATCAGATTGTACATTAAATATCTTGTCTTTGTTCTGTATACAACTGAATATAGGTAGAAAATTATTTGCAAATTGTTACACTGTTTTTATTTACATTTTACACAACATCCCAACTTTTCTTGGAATTGAAGTTGTACTATACTGTAGTATTAAACATTGTATTGCTCTGTACTGTGTGTATTATATCGTGTGTGTGTGTGTGTGTGTGTGTGTTTGTGTGTATCAGGTGGAGGGAAGTTGGAGATTAAATCAGAGAAGGTGGATTTTACATCTGTTCAGTCCAAAGTCGGTTCTCTGGACAACATCACTCATGTGCCCGGGGGAGGCAAGAAGAAGGTACACGTTAATGTCAACAACATTCTGTCAACACACCGATAACATGCTAACAACAAACTATATGTAGAGTTGATGTCACTGTGTTTATATATTGAATTATTGTACAGAATGTAACCGTGTCTGTATTTATCTTGATGGCGTGTCAACAGATTGAGACTCAGAAACTAAGCTTCAGAGAGCAGGCCAAAGCTCGAACCGACCATGGAGCTGACATCGTCATCCAGCCTGATGGTGCCGCTCCTCGCCTGAGCAACACTTCCTCCCCTGGAAGCCTTAACGCTGCTGAAGCTCCGCCCCTTGACACCCTGGCTGACCAGGTAAGAGATTCACCTGTTCCGACCTAAAAAAACGACCACAAGAGTCAAACGCAAACTTTAATGCACAACTTCTTTCTGGCAGGTGTCTGCCTCCCTCGCCAAACAGGGCCTGTGACTGGACAAACCCATGCCTACAGACCCCGCCCCCTTCTTGTTACCAAGGAAACTGCCCGATTGAAGAAAGAAAAAGAAATCATTCTGCCTTTTTCCTCATGACCTTCATCTGACATCACGGACAGGATTGGAGAGATTTTATCAAGTTAAAGTTCAAGAAGCCCTAAACTTTATATCTAGAATATAAAATATATAGAATTTTATATCTCCTATTAGAATCCAAATTAACAAACCTAATTATAATACATATTAACAACCCACTTATGATCCAGATTAACATCCATATTATCATCCACATTAACATTCAGATTAGTAACCAACCACATTAACATTGAGATTATTAGGTTAACCAAATCCAGATTAACCAGATTAAACTCCAGGTTATAATTCATATGATCAATTAGATTAACATCCATATTATTGGTCAGATTATCATCCATATGATAATCCAAATAACAGCTGAGTCAGTCACATTCTTAAACCCTCCTGAAAAGAAGGATGTCAGTTTTATATTTGTGCATCCAGGACAGAAATATCCAAGATGGGCTTCCTGGATTAGCATGTTAGCTTCCTGGATTAGCATGTTAGATTCCTGGATTAGCATGTTAGCTTCCTGGATTAGCATATTAGCTTCCTGGATTAGCATGTTAGCTTCCTGGATTAGTGCGTTCGCTTCCTTTATAAAATTCCTCCAATCACAGAGTCTCTCTCTGATGTCACCTCTCTCAGCCAATCATCATCTGTTCTGTGTTTCTGAATGCTGATGTGCTGTAGGTCCCCCGTGATGACCCCCCCCCCCACCCCCGTCACTAAAAATACCCAGAATGCAGTTTGATACCAGGTGCCAAACCATCCTGTTTCTCTCTCTGCTTGTTGGCTGTTGAAGTGCTTTGTACCAATAAAGTTTCTCTTGGATCTGACCTGTGCGTTGTTTGCTGAATGGAAAATAAAGGGTCAAAAAGGGCGGCATAAGACTGGGTTACAATGTTACATTGTGACAAACATGATCAGACCTGCTATCTGATGATATCATCACCTGAAGCTGTTAATAAAAACTGTTCTCTTAAACTTTTTTTTTTTTAAACTGGTCCATCTGAAACTTTTCAAACAGACCTGGAAACTGCTTCACAATAAAAGCCTTACTATAGTTGGCAGGTGGAAAGCTTTTATTGTGAAGTCAATCAATCAATCAATGAAATTTTATTTATATAGCGCCAATTCACAACAAAGTTGTCTCAAGACACTTTACATATAGAGTAGGTCTAGACCACACTCAATAATTTTGTTTACATCCGACAGTTGAAACAACTCCCCCATAAGCAAGCACTTTGGCGACAGCGGCGAGGAAAAACTTCCTTTTAACAGGCAGAAACCTCGGACAGATCCATGACTCATGGTGGGCGGTGATCTGACGGCACCGGTCGGGTTGAGAGGGAAAGAGGAAAAGGGGAGGAAAGAGGGGAGGTGGGAGGGGTGGAAGAGAGAGAGAAAAGAACAGAGACAGAGAGAACAGTAGTAACAGAACATCAATAGTAAAACTACAGTATGTGTAGGGAAAAGTAGTACATATAAATATGTAAGCTGTATGTAAATAATAATACTAATACTAGATGTTACAATAATGATAATAAAATAATAATAATAAATGGTATTATGAATATTTAATGATCAGAAACCTAAATGAAATTTAAAAAGAAGAAAGGGTCATGATGTCACTTTTTATCATTACATCACAGTAGAACGTTCTGTGTCGGTTGTATTGAAGTTTATGGGCGAATCACTGAAACCCAACATATCCGCCATCTGATGAAGAAACATCTCTGAAAGAGGAAAGACAAGTAAAAACAGAGAACAACAGATTGAGTTTAACTTACTTTCTGATGGTCTCTTAACATCATGACTGACCAAACTCTAGTGATGTACTGACAGGAAGTGATGTAATGACCCTCTGTGCGTTCCAATACCCACAACTACCACAATATTCAGTATGTCCAAAACTCCAGGACGTCCTCCTGCGTCCTGTCACATGTCCTGTTTTTCAGCTCGTAGAGCTCGCTAAGTTTGATGTCAGAAATGTAGTTTCTTGTTTTTGGGTCTCCAGCATCATGAAACTGCTGATGATAAACTGCATATGTTGGGCATTTTCTATAATTAGCATTAATTAGCATAATTACTGATAAGGACAATATTTCAGCAGCTGCTCAGCTGATTTGGAGATATTGGAGCAGTTTGAGGTTATTGAGGACGCTGACTTCATTTCAGACATTTTCAAATTTCAGAGTGTCTATTTTAACCAAAATGAGCCATTTTTCAGTTCCTGTGGGCCGATTTTGATGAAGATCAGTTTAGAAGCTTTAGAAAACACTGAATCAATGTGATTATACAGATAACTGATAAAACTGTTATTAATTATAGGAAGTTTATGAACATTATTTATTTAAACATACTAACGATTCAAAATGGCTGTTTTAACCAAAAGAAGGCCCATTTCATCTCCTCTTGGCTGATTTTGATTCATTTTTTGAGGAAAATCGATTGATTGCTCATTAAAATAACTGGGGGAAAAACTCGACTCTGTTATAAACTGTAGGATGTTTATGAACACAATTATCTAAATGATGCAGAACATGTACATTTTAATGCACAGCTCATCAAATTCTAACTGGATATTAGAAGTAACAACGCTCATTAATGATACGACTGTGGCTGAATAATATCCTGAAATAAGATGTGAGAAGGGAGAATAAAACAAGTCTAACAGGTAGAACACGTGAGAACAGGTTTTAAACAGAACATTTGGGTTCCATAAACGGATCACCTCCACCACATTCAAGTGAAGTTCTGTGTCATAAATATTAGAAAATATATCTGAATTCACATTTTTCATCACTTATTGAAGACTATCATGAACAAAGTTCCTGTCTGTTAATATGTTTGGTCGTCTGTGGACTCAGTGAGTCTCTGTAGAGTCTCTGCTCTCAGACAGCAGCTCTCTTCATCAAGTAAACGTTTCTGGATTTTACATTCTGCTTTTGTTCAAAGTTTGAGTTTGACTCGACTGTTGGAGCAGCTGAACCGAACAGCTTCCTCCCAACTAGACGCTGTTAAAAGTAACACAACATAAAAAGTGTAAAAGTAGAAAACTAACCTTCCTACAACAGCTCATTTATTAGCAACGCCGTCGCAGCAATGAAGCCCAAAGAACCGACACACAGACGACCACCTCCTCCCTAACGTCAGTTACAAACGTACCTTCAGCGACTCTGTCCAAATCAGCCCAGCAGGTCACTTCAGTTACAACAACCAGACACAGAAGAAAAATAAATACCATCCTGTCACTGTCCCCTGGCTCTGGTGGCTCAAACATGTCTGGACATGTCCAATAAAGCTGCTGGACGGAGTGTCCATGTTTCAGGTGGTTGAAAAAAAATGGTCAAAAACAGTAGAATTAAATAAGTATAGTACAGATATTCAGTAATCATATTTAAAGAGTAATTTTTACTTTCAGATAGTTTTTAGAGAGTTTAACGTACCTGCAGTATGTCACTGCTGCACATAATCTATAATTTACACTTCGATTTATCAGCTTTGATCTAAAGTAACACACATCTGAGAACTGATACGACACAAGCAACATGTCTCAGTGTGTATTCACTGAATATTTATATGAAGTAAATCTGAATAAAATATGTTTACAGTATTTGTGTGAAGTGTATTTGTATATATTAAATTTGTATAAAGTAAATTAGTAGACAGCAGCAGCTCAGTCTGGAGTTAAACTGGTTCCACCACAGACAGAAACTGCAGCAAACGTTCCACAACATCTTCAGATTGAACGTGGCCCAGGATATTGATGATGATGTCAGCATGACATCACAGCACGAGGTTGTGTGTCGTTTAACCGTACCTCAACTTACTTGGTCCAATCAGGTGAGAAGAGTGACACAGAGAGCAGTGGGCGGGGTTTACATGTTTTTATTGATTTGTTTCCATAACGATGATAAAAAGAACATAAAAAACAGCTGTGATGTCAGAGTAGGTGGGGCAGGGGGCAGCAGCAGTCTGTTTCAGCCAATCAGAGGACAGGGACGAGGACTGGGGGCGGGGCTAAACTGAAAATCCGTCTGTCAGAATGTTGCCTAGCAACAGTACTCCTCCGGGCGATCCGAGCGGAGGGCGTGTCTTGGCTCTAGCAGGAGGCGGGCTGAATGGAGGGGCGGGGTTAAAGGACATCATCGCTCTCCGCCGTGTGCAGCTGGTGTCATCGGCGTCTGTCATGATGCTGCTGTCCTGGCTGTCGTCCAGCTCGGCCGCTGACAGGGTGAGACGGGTGGACAGAGACAGACAGACAAGTGGAGAAAGACAGTTTTTAATAGTCTCAGTAATAGCTTTAGTTTAAAATGAACACAGACTCATCTGAGACCTGTCTCACATCATCTGACTGATTGATCAGCGTCTACCTGTCTCACCTTCGTCCTCAGGCAGGTATCGCTTGTCAATGGCTTCTTTGATCTGGTTGTTCGCTCCTTTAGGATCCAGATCCATCGCCCAGCTGAAGTTCATCAGAGCCAGGTGAGTCTGACCCAGCTTCTTATACACCTGAGAGAGACAGACAGGTAGACAGACAGACAGACAGACAGGTGAGTCTGACCCTGCTTCTTATACACCTGAGAGAGACAGACAGGTAGACAGACAGACAGGTGGGTCTGACCCAGCTTCTTATACACCTGAGAGAGACAGACAGGTAGACAGACAGACAAACAGGTGAGTCTGAAAGCTAAAACACACCACCGGTGGACGCCGCGCGTCAAAACAGCCGCCCCCATTATTTTCTATGGAGAAGCCCCACACCGCTGGCGGCAGGCGCGCGCTGGCGCGCACAGGGTTTTACACCACTGTCCTATTCCCAGCGTCACCGCGCCTGAAAAAACAAACGCGGGTTTACCTCGAGAAACAGCAGTTCAGTGCTTCAATATAATGTTGGCTCAACTACAGTCATTATTTACTTGTGTGTTTCTTGCTTTTCACTGTAGTTTCAACTGTTTCAACTGTTCCTCCTGAGCTCCAGCTCCTCTCTCTGCCTGCAGTCTGTCTCCAGCTCAGTTTCCTCTGCTTGTCTCTGTCTCTCTCGTGTAGAACGACGGCGGGACTAGAGCCTCTTTACAGACACTTGTGCTGTTTGTCTTGACTTGTTTTGACTCGGCTAGTCAGGCCTGCATGGCAGGGATTCACATGTCAGTGCTGCCGAGGTGTGTGTCTGCTAACTGTCTGAATCGCGCTTGTTTTTAGTCAGGTGGCTGACGCTGGACGTTTCACTTCCTATAAATTCTTCAGCATAAAAGCCCGTCATTATTTTTTAAATTAAAGGCTTTTATTATGAAGCAGCAAACTCAGGAAGTGTTGTTTTCATCAGCAGTAACTTAACAGGAATCCTATCAGTTGAAAGCGAACATGAAGAAACGGTAAAATAAAGCAGAAACCTTAAAGTACACACAGCGATACAGGAGAGAAACTAAACTACAAACCACAGAAATCAATTTAGAAACTACAGATTACTGAGAACTGAACACAGAAACTTCTACAGATCAGATCTGTGTCTCTGCTGTCCTGCACAGACAGGAGCTCAGTCTGACAACACACGCTTATTGAAGGGGAGAGGTGGAGGGTCGGAGATGCTGAGGTCAAGAAATATCCTGAGCCCAGTGTCCTGGACGAGGGTGACGCGCCGCAGCGCTGCGCTTCCCATGTGTGTTCATTAGAACATGTGACGCGTCACATGACGCGCTGCACCGGCAGTGTGTTTTAGACTTGATACAGCTTCTTATACACCTGAGAGACACAGACAGGTAGACAGACAAACAGGTGAGTCTGATACAGCTTCTTATACACCTGAGAGAGACAGACAGACAGACAGGTGAGTCTGACACAGCTTCTTATACACCTGAGAGAGACAGACAGACAAACAGGTGAGTCTGATACAGCTTCTTATACACCTGAGAGAGACAGACAGACAGACAGGTGAGTCTGACACAGCTTCTTATACACCTGAGAGAGACAGACAGACAGACAGACAGGTGAGTCTGACAGCTTCTTATACACCTGAGAGAAAGAGACAGACAGACAGGTGAGTCTGACAGCTTCTTATACACCTGAGAGAGACACAGAGACAAGCAGAAAGACAGACAGACAGGCAGACAGACAGGTGTGAAGTTTGTTACCTTTCCTATGAGGAAGTAAACCAGAGACTCTTTGGGAACGATCTGCTTCAACTCATCCAACTCCTGAAGAGCCGCCTGCACGGAGACAGAGAGAGGTTGTCATGGTGACAGAGACAGAGACAGATCGTCATGGTGACAGTTCTTTAAGACTTTAAGTCCTCTGATTAGAGATGATCAGTTACTGTTATTATTATTGTTGTTGTGGTTTTATTAAAATGTAACCAAATCACAAACTTTTATTTTGAAAAATTCTCAAAGTTTTTAAATGACATCATGTCCTGTGTGATATGTATTTTTTACAGTTCATCATGAAGCTAATAGTTTGATCCGTCCGTCCAAATGAAGGTAAACTTTACTGTGATGGTACAGTCAGGTTGATTCTCCAGATCCAGATCACAGTATTGATTACCTTGTACTTGTCGTTGGCGAACAGGATGGACGCTCGGTGGAACTTGCAGAGCGGATTTTTGGGGTCGATCCCAATCGCTCTGTTCAGAGTCTCTAAAGCTGCATCAGACTTCTTCAACGCATGCTGCACCTGCACACACACACACACACAGGTGGATGATGCTAAGCTAGTAGAGCAGGTGTTGTAGATGGAGGATGCTAAGCTAACAGAGCAGGTGTTGTAGATGGAGGATTTTAAGCTAACATACCACTCCGATGTGACAGAGCAGCACAGAGCTCTGAGGGTTGATGCTCAGAGCTTTCTTAAAGTGGATCTCTGCCAAGTTGAACTTCTCTTGTTTGTAGTAAATCATCCCCAGACCGTACCTGCAGACAGAAAGACAGACAGACATATAACCACTACCATCATCATCATCATCATCATTGCAGACAGGCCATTTTGATGGTGTTGTGTAGCATAAATGTCTGAATACATTTATGTCCAGGATGTAGTTACCATGTACAGTATGTCAGCAGATGAAGCTTTTAAAATTAAATATCTGTATCGCCTCGAAATGTTGATATTTCTGACGATAAGATGACACTTTAAAGTTACTGTTTGCAGTGACTGCTTAACGCCGGTCATGTGACGTATGTCATTTTAAAAAACATTGTATTTGAGAATATTTTGAAAAGCATTAAAGCATTTAATTTAATTTTACTATTTTGAAAATCATTATATTTTACTTTGAATAACATCGTATTTTATGCCTGCATTTACCAGAGGCCATCACAATAACAGTAAGCCGATAATAAGTTCATTCCAGAAGACACTTAGTAACGATATCAGTGCAGATATCAGGATCAACAATCGGCCAAATATCGACCTATCAGATATCAGCAAAAATTCACAATCGTACATCCTGAGTATATACACAGTACACAGGCATCATTTCTTGCAGTGTCTGTTGACTGTCAACATTATATTGTACATACTACATACTGTTGGTGCACTGTACGTGACCTATATTGGTTACCATGGTTACCGTACCATGCGTTGTAGTGTCTGTTGTTGACTCTGATGGCGTTGCGGAAGCAGGCGAGCGCTCGGTCCAACTCCTCTGTCAGGACGAACTCGTGACCGAGCAGGGTGTAGGCGTACGCAAAGCCTGGGTCCACCTGAGAAACAGACGGGTGGGTCAGAGAGGTGGACAGACAGGTCACAAATATAACCTGGGGAACTATGCTAACAGTAACCATGGTAACGGCAGCTCACCTGGATGGCTCTCTGGAAGAACTTGATGGCGATGTCGTGCTCCCTCTGCAGACTGAAACAGTTCCCTGCTACACACCAGGCCTGCAGAGAGAGAGAGAGACAGGTGGTCATCAGAGAGAGAGAGAGAGAGACAGACAGGTGGTCAGAGAGAGAGAGACAGACAGGTGGTCAAAGAGAGAGAGAGACAGGTGGTCAGAGAAAGACAGGCAGGTGGTCAGAGAGAGACAGACAGACAGGTGGTCAGAGAGAGAGAGACAGACAGGTGGTCAGAGAGAGAGAGACAGACAGGTGGTCAAAGAGAGAGAGAGACAGGTGGTCAGAGAAAGACAGACAGGTGGTCAGAGAGAGAGAGGTGGTTAGAGAGAGACAGACAGGTGGTCAGAGAGAGAGAGAGAGAGAGAGAGACAGACAGGTGGTCAGAGAGAGAGAGACAGACAGGTGGTCAGAGAGAGACGACAGACAGGTGGTCAGAGCGAGACAGACAGGTGGTCAGAGAGAGAGAGACAGACAGGTGGTCAGAGAGAGAGAGAGAGAGAGAGAGACAGGTGGTCAGAGAGAGGAGAGAGAAGAGAGAGAGACAGGTGGTCAGAGAGAGAGAGAGAGAGAGACAGGTGGTCAGAGAGAGAAAGACAGACAGGTGGTCAGAAAGAGAGAAAGACAGACAGGTGGTCAGAGAGAGACAGACAGACAGGTGGTCAGAGAGAGACAGACAGACAGGTGGTCAGAGCGAGACAGACAGGTGGTCAGAGAGAGAGAGAGACAGGTGGTCAGAGAGAGAGAGAGGTGGTCAGAGAGAGAGAGAGAGAGAGACAGGTGGTCAGAGAGAGAGAGGGCAGACAGGTGGTCAGAGAGAGAGAAAGACAGACAGGTGGTCAGAAAGAGAAAGACAGACAGGTGGTCAGAGAGAGACAGACAGGCAGGTGGTCAGAGCAAGACAGACAGACAGGTGGTCAGAGAGAGAGAGAGACAGGTGGTCAGAGAGAGAGACAGACAGGTGGTCAGAGAGAGAGAGACAGACAGGTGGTCAGAGAGAGAGAGACAGGTGGTCAGAGAGAGAGAGAGAGAGAGAGAGAGGTGGTAAGAGAGAGAAAGACAGACAGGTGGTCAGAAAGAGACAGACAGGTGGTCAGAGAGAGAAAGACAGGCAGGTGGTCAGAGAGAGACAGACAGGCAGGTGGTCAGAGAGAGACAGACAGGTGGTCAGAGAGAGAGAGAGACAGGTGGTCAGAGAAAGACAGGCAGGTGGTCAGAGAGAGAGAGAGACAGACAGGTGGTCAGAGAGAGACAGACAGACAGGTGGTCAGAGAGAGAGAGAGACAGACAGGTGGTCAAAGAGAGAGAGAGACAGGTGGTCAGAGAAAGACAGACAGGTGGTCAGAGAGAGAGAGGGTGGTTAGAGAGAGACAGACAGGTGGTCAGGGGAGAGAGAGAGAGAGAGAGAGAGAGAGAGAGAGAGAGAGAGAGAGAGAGGAGAGACAGACAGGTGGTCAGAGAGAGAGAGACAGACAGGTGGTCAGAGAGAGAAGAGACAGACAGGTGGTCAGAGAGAGAAGAGAGACAGGTGGTCAGAGAGAGAAGACAGACAGGTGGTCAGAGAGAGAAAGACAGACAGGTGGTCAGAAGAGAAAGACAGACAGGTGGTCAGAGAGAGACAGACAGACAGGTGGTCAGAGAGAGACAGACAGACAGGTGGTCAGAGAGAGAGAGAGACAGACAGGTGGTCAGAGAGAGAGAGAGAGAGAGACAGGTGGTCAGAGAGAGAGAGGAAAAGAACAGGTGGTCAGAGAGAGAAAGACAGACAGGTGGTCAGAAAGAGAAAGACAGACAGGTGGTCAGAGAGAGAAAGACAGGCAGGTGGTCAGAGAGAGACAGACAGGCAGGTGGTCAGAGAGAGACAGACAGGTGGTCAGAGGAGAGACACAGACAGAAGGTCAGAGAGAGAAGACAGACAGGTGGTCAGAGAGAGAGAGACAGATAGGTGGTCAGAGAGAGAGAGGACAGGTGGTCGAGAGAGAGAGAGAGACAAACAGGTGGTCAGAGAGAGACAGACAGACAGGTGGTCAGAGAGAGAGAGAGAGAGGTGGTCAGAGAGAGAGAGAGAGCAGACAGGTGGTCAGGTGGTGTTGTGTGTGGACAGGTGTTGTGTGTGGACAGGTGATTTGTGGACAGGTGTGTGTGTGGACAGGTGTTGTGTGTGGACAGGTGTGTGTCGACAGGTGATGTGTGTGGACAGGTGATGTGTGTGGACAGGTGTTGTGTGTGGACAGGTGTTGTGTGTCGACAGGTGATGTGTGTGGACAGGTGATGTGTGTGGACAGGTGATGTGTGTGGACAGGTGTTATGTGTGGACAGGTGATGTGTGTGGACAGATGATGTCGGTAGACAGGTGTTGGGTGTGTGGACAGGTGTTGGGTGTGGACAGGTGATGTCGGTAGACAGGTGATGTCGGTGACAGGTGTTGTGTGTAGACAGGTGTTCTGTGTAGACAGGTGATGTGTGTGGACAGGTGTTGTGTGTAGACAGGTGTTGTGTGTGGACAGGTGATGTGTGTGGACAGGTGATGTGTGTGGACAGGTGATGTGTGTGGACAGGTGTTGTGTGTGGACAGGTGTTATTGTGGGGTGTGGACAGGTGTATTGTGTGGTGTGTGGACAGGTGTTATGTTTGTGGACAGGTGTGTGTGTGGACAGGTGTTATTGTGTGGTGGTGGACAGGTGTTATGTGTGTGGACAGGTGTGTGTGTGGACAGGTGTTATGTGTGTGGACAGGTGTTTGTGTGTGTGGGACAGGTGTTGTGTGTGGACAGGTGTATGTGTGTGGACAGGTGTTATGTGTGTGGTGTGTGAACAGGTGTTATGTGTGTGGACAGGTGTTGTGTGTGGACAGGTGTTATGTGTGTGGTGTGTGGACAGGTGTTATGTGTGTGGACAGGTTGTTGTGTGGACAGGTGTTGTGTGTGTTGTGTGTGGACAGTGTTGTGTGTGTGGTGTGACAGGTGTTATGTGTGTGGACAGGTGTTGTGATGTGGTGTGTGGACAGGTGTTATGTGTGTGGACAGGTGTTGTGTGTGGACAGGTGTGTTGTGGTGGACAGGTGTTGTGTGTGGACAGGTGTTGTGTGTGACAGGTGTTGTGTGTGGACAGGTGTTATGTGTGTGGACAGGTGTTATGTGTGTGGACAGGTGTTATATGTGTGGTGTGTGGACAGGTGTTATATGTGTGGTGTGTGGACAGGTGTTATGTGTGTGGACAGGTGTTGTGTGTGGACAGGTGTTATGTGTGTGGACAGGTGTTGTGTGTGTGGACAGGTGTTGTGTGTGTGGACAGGTGTTGTGTGTGGACAGGTGTGGTTCTTACCTCAGGACAGTTCTTGTCCATGTCGGTCAGGTCTTTGGACAGGGCGGACAGGGCGACATCTTTCTGCAGGTGCCACAGCGTGGTCGAATAAATCTCCATCCCTTCAACTCTATACGACTCGATCCTGTGAACCTCGCTGAACAGACGCTCCGCCTACAGAGACACGCATCATCATGACATCACAACACAGATGAACAGCCACTGCAGACCAATCAGGTCGCTCCCTGTGTGTCAGGTGTGTGTTACCTGCGTGTACTCGGCCAGTTCGAAGTACGCCCTGCCGATGTGTGTGAGGACCCAGCCCGTGTTGTAGTGCTGGGGGGGGAGTGAGGTCAGGATGTTGATGGCTTCTCTGCAGTTGTACGAACACAGTGCCTGGTAACCACGCCCCAGTTCCCGTAGCAACGCCATCACACTGTCTGTACACACACAGAAGACATAAACATATATATGTAAACACTGTAAAGATGATGACAAACATCTATTTAAATAACTTCCTGCTTTGATTTTAAAAATGAGATCAGGTTCAGGTTTACTGTCATTGTATTTTATTTTGAAAAGCACCGTATTTTATTCTGAAAGGCACTGGAATTTTTTGTAAATCTGCAATTAGCTAAAATGAGTCGGAAAATACTGAGGCATCAGGTATCAGACAAATGATATATTAGTACCTGCGGCAGCCCTCTGGTACTGGGGGATCTTGGTGTCTGGCAGACTCAGACTGGGATCCAGTCTCAGGATGTCCAGACTCTCGTTAAGGTTGTTGCTGTTCGACGTCTTTGCTGGTTTACATTTTGTTTTCCTGTTCGGGATCTTTGTGGGAAACTTCATCTTCAACTTCTTACTGTTCTCCTGCAGGGACACACGGAACAAGGTTCTGTTAGTGTAGGAGTACAGTACTGTAGTACTGCAGGACTACTGTAGTCCTGCAGGACTACAGTAGTATTACTGTAATATCACTGTAGTATCACTGTAGTATCACTGTAGTACCACTGTAGATACTATGTTAGTATTACTGTAGTATTACTGTAGTATCACTGTAGTATCACTGTAGTATCACTGTAGTATTACTGTAGTAGTACTGTAGTATCACTGTAGTAGTACTGTAGTATCACTGTAGTAGTACTGTAGTATCACCGTAGTACTGTAGTATCACCGTAATACTGTAGTATCACTGTAGTATTACTGTAGTATCACTGTAGTACTGTAGTATCACTGTAGTATTACTGTAGTATCACTGTAGTATTACTGTAGTACTGTAGTATCACTGTAGTATTACTGTGTATACTGTAGTATCACTGTAGTATTACTGTAGTATCACTGTAGTACTGTAGTGTCACTGTAGTATCACTGTAGTACTGTAGTATCACTGTAGTATCACTGTAGTACTGTAGTATCAATGTAGTACTGTAGTATCACTGTAGTATTACTGTAGTATCACTGTAGTATTACTGTAGTATCACTGTGTCACGTAGTATCACTGTAGTATTACTGTAGTATCACTGTAGTACTGTAGTATCACTGTAGTATCACTGTAGTAGTACTGTAGTATCACTGTAGTAGTACTGTAGTATCACTGTAGTAGTACTGTAGTATCACTGGAGAATTACTGTAGTATCACTGTAGTATTACTGTAGTACTGTAGTATCACTGTAGTATCACTGTAGTATTACTGTAGTACTGTAGTGTCACTGTAGTATCACTGTAGTACTGTAGTATCACTGTAGTAGTACTGTAGTATTACTGTAGTATCACTGTAGTACTGTACTATCACTGTAGTATCACTGTAGTATCACTGTAGTATTACTGTAGTACTATAGTATCACTGTAGTATCACTGCAGTATCACTGTAGTATCACTGTAGTATTACTGTAGTATCACTAGTATCACTGTAGTATCACTGTAGTATTACTGTAGTATCACTGTAGTATCACTGTATCACTGTAGTATCACTGTAGTATCACTGTAGTACTGTAGTATCACTGTAGTACTGTAGTATCACTGTGGTATCACTGTAGTATCACTGTAGTACTGTAGTATCACTGTAGTATTACTGTAGTACTGTAGTATTACTGTAGTATCACTGTAGTATTACTGTAGTGTCACTGTAGTGTCACTGTAGTATTACTGTAGTACTGTAGTATCACTGTAGTATCACTGTAGTACTGTAGTATCACTGTAGTATCACTGTAGTATTATTGTAGTATTACTGTAGGAGTACCTTGGCAGTAGAGCTGGCACTCGTAAACAGTCTGGAGCTTCTTCTAGGCTGAACGTTGGGAGGACCGGACATACTGGGACTGAGGACCTGAGGAGAGCCACTGAAACACAGACAGGTCATCATGAGACAGGACATAAGACGAGACACCAGATTTAAAAAAATTATTCAAAAACAGATTTCTTTAGACTTCATTTGAGGCTTGTTCCACCATTTTCATCTCATGACATCTTTTCTTATTAAGTCTTTTTTACCTGGTGTGAGGGGCGGAGCTCTGTGATTGGTTGAAGGGGATGGGGAGAACATCTCTGCTGTTACCACTCTGACTGAAGACAGACTTTGACTGACTGATCCTGGAGACAGACTGAGAGACAAACAGAGAGACAGACAGATGAGGTCACCTGGAAATATCAGTGGTTCCCACACGATGTGTGTGTGTGTGTGTGTGTGTGTGTGTACCTTCTTGCTGGGAGCTGTCGGTTGTGTTTCCATGGTAGCTGAATAGTTCTGTAGATATGTGGGGTCTCCAGGGCTGGGCTCCAGGGGCAGGATGCCAAAACTACACACACACGCGCACACACACACAGAGAGTCAGCGTTTGCAATAACCACTGCTACATTTCTATTGGTTCACTGATCACATGACGGAGCAGCAGAGTTGGAGGGTTTCCGAGACAGCAGCTGGAGATCATATGACCATTTGTGATCAGTAACTCACCTGGGTGTCAGCGGGCTGAGTGCTGCAGGTCCCCCCAGTAAACTCCGCCACTCTTGGGCTTGTTCTGTTTAGCCAATAAGGAGCCAGCTGACGCCATGGAAACCGTGTTACCCAATAAGGAGCCAGTCTCCGGGGAAATGAGGGAGGAGTCGATGTAAGAAACTGATAAATCAGAAGTCAGCTTGGCGTTTGACGATTCTAGATTCAAACGATTCAACTCCTGAAGAGAAAAGAGTAATCTGATTACTTCATCTGATTATCACATTACAATCATTCAACTCCTGCGGGGACAGAAGTGATCGGTTTACTCTGAGTACCAGATTACGATTCAACTCCTGAGAAGAGAAAACATCCAATGACAACCAGCTAATAATCTGATTACTGGTAGTAGAGGTGTGTTTGGTGTATGTACCAGTGTGTCCTGTGGCGTCTCCATGAGGGCGGTGTCTAGGCGGTGGGAGGGATTCTGGGCGGGACTAACAGATGGAGGGGGTGGAGCTATAGAAGAGTTCTGTAGAGATGACAACCTGAAGACCTGATCTGGATCTGGTTTCTCTCCTGAAATGAACAAAACCACCACACACACACACACACACACACCACCCACACACACACATATAATTTACACTTATGTGTTCATATAGACATTTAGTCTGAGCTGCACCACCAAGGATTAATATTTAAACCACATTAAATCCCGTTTAAACTTTAAATTATGTTGCACCAGACTTTAAAACAAGTTTAAAATGAATACAGATTAAATTTAAGCTTGAGTTTTGTTTTTACTGTAAAGATTAAGTGTAAGAGTGTTGAACTCCAGTTTAAACTGTGATCCAGTTTTTACTTTAAACTGGTTTTAAACTGGCTGCCTGAGACAAAACCTCTTTTAAAGTGGAAGGACTGAAGCAGTGTCCCCCCTTTTGTTAAAACAGTCAGACTGTTTTGTGTTTTTATTCTTCTATTATTTGTTCATATTGTGCCTCCTTTAATTCAGACGTGTTTCTGCAGCTTTTAACAAATAACATTTAAGAGCCTTTTAAGACAACAGTAAATGTAATTTAAGCTCTATTTCATATCTATACTTGTTAAAAAGGTACATGCACAGTGTTTTTTCAGGGTGGACGACCTGCTGACTCGGGGCAGTAAAGTAACATCATGTCAGTAAATCTAAGAACTCGCCCAGTTGGCTCAGTGGTTAAAAGTACAAATGTCATTTTTCATTCATAAATCAAACAAAATGCTGTTTTCAGCCTCTAAAATATGGAAATATGGAGAAAATATATATCTAAACAGGAGGAGCACGTTTGGACACATCATTCCAGTCTTTCTTGTATTGATTATCAATCAATATGTTGATTATTTTCTCCATTAATTGGTAGCCAACATGTTAAGTGAAGTGTTTTGCCTCCAGCTAAGCTCCGCCCACTAAAAAGAACCATTATAATAGTTACCAACAGAAAAGTGTGTGTATGTGTGTGTATGTTACCTAGGTGACAGAGGTTCTGGAAAGGCGACCAGAGGAACGGGTTGAGAGTTAAACTCCTCTGGAAACACTCAGCACCTTTAGCAACACGATCCGTCTTACTGCTCAGAGAGACAGACAGACAGACAGGTCAGTACTCAGTGCTGTTAATGATGTGAAACACACTAACGGATGACTGGGAGGACTATTCTGTTACCAGTAAATGTGTCCCAGTAATGACAGTGTGAAGGAGGCGGAGTCTCCAAACTCTGTGATGATGTCATCCTGACTCTTCTGTTTGTTCAGCACTCCACCAATCAGAACCTGTTCTCCTTCAGCGAGCCTGACAGACAGACAGGTAAAGACAGACAGGTGGGAATGTGTCATAATTAAATGGTTCCACTGGTATCAGACTGGTTATATTAAAGGGACAGTTTGTATTATTTGAAGTGTGACTCTTCTCCACAGTCAGTGTGTTACCTACAGCTGGACTTAAACAAATTCAATATCAGTTGAAATGTACATTATATTCAGAATATTTTCACCTCTTAAACTTTCTATCAGACAGACTTTTCTGACAGGAAACCATCGTTATATAAGACAAATATCACTCTCTCCCCACCAACCAAACTCCATTGAAAGAATCAGTCATTTTAGCTCAGAGAACACAGCAGTTGTTGGTCTGCTGCTGCCTCCGTCTGTTAGAGTGTTAAAAGGTTTGTTCAGATTCACTGAAGTCACATAATAACAAACATATTAACAGATGGAGGCAGCAAACAGACCAACAACTCCAGCATTCTCTGAGCTAAAATTATTGATTTTATTGATTTTATCAATGGAGTTTGGTTGGCTTGTAGAGAGTGATATTTGTCTTATATAACAGTGGTTTCCCATCTGAAAAGTCTGTCTGACAGAAAGGTAAAGAGGTGAAAATATTCTAAATATAGCGTATACTTAAACTGATATTGATCATTTTAGATAATACTGTAGGTAACATTTTAATTAGTCCGTGTGTGTGTGTGTGCGCGCGCGCGTTCTTACTTGCTCAGTTCAACGCAGCACTTTGCCAACAGGAATCGAACCTGCGGTGTGGAGCAGCTGTGAGCCTTCAGCAGCCGGTACGCTTTATAAGGCTTCCCAGAGCGGTAATAACATGTCGCCAACAGGTAGAGAGCCTCCTCTGACCTCACTGACACACAGACAGGTAGACAGACAGTTAACATGTGTATCACATGACCATGTGACCACAGCCTGGGATTTATGATTAAATTAATATTTAATAAAGTCAGATGAATAAGAGACAGACAGATGTGGAACATTAAATGAAGTTTATTATTTTCTACTGCTCTCTCTCTTTTCCTTGGTGACACTCTTTCACTCTAAATTTGGCACCGATCGATTTAACGTTATCTGGTACTCTGTAGTTTTGACGAGATTTGGTCAGTACCATTTAAAGTGCCAAGTTCAGTACCCAGTCCCACCCACCAAGGTGTTGGGTGGCTCTTAAAATTTAGACGCCAAGTGATAAATGGACTCATATTTGGAGCTGAGCGGGTGTTGATTTCACACTCTGTTTGCTGGCTCACCGTTATCATCAGGACTGAATCCAAAATAATCCCAAACAGGCAGTTTTCTTCTGTTTTAACAGTTAAGCCTGCAACTTAATCCCCCAGACACCATGTTTGTGTGCTCAGGGAGCAGAGACACTGACCTCTGGTGACACAAGCTGGGCACTACATGACAACTTCTCCCCATCACGTTAACAGACAGGAGCATCTGTATTTATGACGGTATTGGAAGTCACAGACAGGATTTTTTTGAATACTCTGGTGTACTGAAATACCTTCACACTGCCCAAACATCAGCTACAGACAGACAGGCAGATAGACAAACAGGTGTTACCTTCAGCATAGAGTCTCTCAGCGAGGAAGACGGCGTCCAGGTAGGCATAGTGGTTGAGAGCCTGCCACACTGCAGCCTGAGGAGACAGACAGAGAGACAGACAGGTTTAATATGAGACACACTTAATAACTGATCTCTGAGGGGACAAACCCCCTCACATGTCTCCCATGTTAGGATGGAGGACTGTCTGTCTGAGCCTGTCCCGCACAGACATCATTCAGCCTTTAATCAGCTGTTAGCCACAGAGCTAAGCTAACCAGTGTGTTAGCTGGCAGAATTTTATTTTCACTCTTCAATAATTTTACTGGCCAGAACAGTGGAGAGAAAACAGAGAGACGATGTCTACACATCATTTTCCGTCTTTCTAAACAACAGAACACACATTTTACACACACACACCTTTTCTTTGATGGAAAATTATATTTTATGTTCATAATAAAACACTGATTGTTAAATACTCTTATAGAGCTGCAACCATTCATTAGTTATTACATTAATCACCAACTACTTTGATAATCGATTAGGCTTAATCTGTTTGAGTCGTTTTTTTTAAAAGAAAAAATAGTCCAAATAAGATATTAAAATTAATAAGATAATCATTAGTTACAGCCCTGACCTCCTAAACTGTCTCCTCTTGCCTCCCTCCCTCTCCACATTTTTCTCATTTCCAACCTTTCTCCTCTCCGGTCTTCTGTCATGTTTCCCTTCTTTTTCCTGTCTCTTCTCTCCCCACACGCAAGATTTGAAAAATAACGGCACATCACAGGGTTACAATATATTATTCACATTATAGATCCTGGGGGAGCACGACCTCACAGGATCTTATTGGGAACGTGATCTCATGTGATGTCATGTGAAGCAGATGTAACCTCACTGTGGTGAATATTTGCAGAAACAGTTAAATGAGTCTGATGAAAAAATGTTTGGTCGTTCATTCTTAAGTCTGTGAGCAGCAGTCTGCTGCTAGCTTAGCCTGCAGAGCTAAGTTTACTGTTGCTAGGCAATGCCATCAGCTGCTCCACCTCTCTTCTCCTGATTCTGTTCTCACAGTCTATCAATCCTCTGATTAATGCCAATCACATGCTGGTCTGTGTGTCTGTGATGTTACCGCCTGTAGTAACATTACTGTCTGTGACGCTGTGAGCATCATACAGTCCCTGCATGTAATTTTGACCAGCACAGATCTCCTCTCAGCAGAATAAAGAGTTCTGAGGGCCTGGATTTCAGGGGTGTTACAAAATATCAAAACTATCGAGTATGGTGGTATTAGGTTTTATTATTCTGCATCGATTCTCAAAATACTGTACTGGGATATTTTGAGACATGTAAAAATTCATGGCTGTGGTTGATTTTGTGTTGTGTTTGATGACTGCTAAATAGTATAAATAAATATAAAAACTTAAAATTATTATTTAGCTTTCCTGTTCTGATTGCATAAAAAAGTTAACTTTCTAAACTCGTATGGTGTACAAGTACGGTGCGTTCTATATACTATGACAGTTTTCCTAAAATTAGATTATAAAATAGTAATCACCTTCCTAACAGTATCGCAATAAATCACAATATACTGAGTTCTAACCCCTGTATCATTATACAGATCATTTTGCCAGATTCATGCCAATACACAGACAAAAAACAACAATCATCTTCTTTAGAGATTCCTTGATCAATCAGTTAATTAATCCTGTCACAATGTGTCAAGTGAGAAATAGATCCAAACAATGGAGCACACAGACAGACCTATTTTTCAAGTCTTTCTTGTAACAATTATTTTCTTTATCAATTAATCCGTCAAACGTTTTTCCATTAATCAATTAGTTATTCGGTCCATAAAATGCCTGATCAGTCCAAGATGACGTCCTCCTCTGTCTTGTTTTGTCCACAACTCAAAGATATTCAGTTTACTGTCAGAGAGGAGTAAAGAAATTTATCCTTTAAAAATGGCTCAGACTGATCAATCGATTGTCAAACTAGTTGGCGATCAATCTGATAATCGGCGACAAACAGAGACCGACCCCAGACCAGCTGTTCACCTGTCACACATGCTCACTGACATCATCATCACTGAACATAACAACACACCACTGCATTAACTCACTGTTTATGTCGGCGTGCTGATGATGTCACGCATTTACCTGATCAGTGACGTCACATGCGTATACTGACTGTACCTGGACCAGCAAACCAAACTCCGATCAGTTTTTACTCAGTTTAATGTGCTCTGATTGTAGCTGACATGGCAGCTGAGCAGCTGACCGGCAGCTAGCTAACGTTAGTTAGCATTAGCATCCAGAGGCTAACAGCTGAGCGGTGCTGCTGGTGTGGAGTCACATAAGAACCACAGACTAAACTGGAACATATCTTATGTTTACTGTCAACTTCAGAGCGGATCTCTGCCGACTGAAGCCGCTCAGACTGACGTTAGCCTGGTGTTAGCTCACAGCTAACAACTCAACAGCTCAGCATTAGCAAGGCTAATAATACAAAACTGCATTTGAAATCTAGCTGATTAGTACCACCCAACTGGTCAGTGTGAATACTGAACTCTTTAAACGATCAATACTGTCACTGATCAATCAGTACTGTCCACTGATCATTTCGGCATATATGCATTCAGTGAAACGCGGTTTGTTTGAGGAGAAAATAAACTTTAATGACAGTTTGAGCGGTGACTTGCTGCCTTCAGCGGCACAGTGTGACCTCAGCAGCACCAGACCTGCAGGAGAAATTAATTTAAATTATTATTTCATTACAAAGTGGTTAATATGTAAGATCTTGCCGAAGTGACGTTCGGCAGCGGTGAGTCACGGCAGGTGTGAAGAAAGACTCCACTGAGTTCATTTATGAACGGACACGAACGGAAACCTTAAACTGACGTTTCTTTGAAAGGAGTCTGGTGTGACTTGTTTGAGCTGTAACCAAGCTGACGTTAGCAGACCACTTATCATTGTGTTAAAGTGTTGGACGAGCTGAGCTCGGACACACCAAACCTCACTGGAATATTCGCGTTTTTAACACCGATAACACCGTTGAAACGCCGCGGGCTGCTGGCGGCGGGCTGCGGGGCCTGTGGCGCCTATGGCGGGGGAGACAGCTCACTCCACACCGCGGACTAGAGCAGCCGCTCAGGCCGAGCCGGAGCAGGCAGCTCCCCGGGGCTCCGCGCTCATGACACCGAGCTGAAGGTGAGTTTTTACCTGGACAGGTTCCTGCAGCACCGTCATCCCGACTCCTCTCTCCGTCTGTCGCTTCTTTCTCTCCGCTCTTTCTTCACTTCGGTCTCCTGGAGGAGCTGCCTGCGGCCGAAGATTTGAACACACCGACCGTTACCAGCCGAACGCTGCCGAACGCTACCGAAGATTACCGAAGGGGGCAAGAGGCCCGGGCGCAGATGAACGAACGTGAAACGGACAGAGCCGAAGCAGATACTGCGCCCCCTGCTGCTGAAACGAGTGTAAAGCAGATAAGAAACGCGTCCTGTCGCCCCCTCGTGGTGTCACAGAGGACTGTCACATGACTTTGTCCCGCAGTTTAATGAGATGCAATAAGATTTAATTAGGGTGTAAATAATGACAATACATCTGTATAAAGATACAGATAAAAATAAACATAAAGACTGTTTTAAAACACATTTTACATACTCGGGCTTCTAATTGTATTCTAATTATTTCTTTGTGCTGATATATTTCATTAAAATCATTTATCAGTGAAAAAACAAAACAAAATGACTGGGGTGCATCTGAAATTACAAATACTCAAATTACTGTAATTAAGTAGTTTTTTGGGTACTTGTACTTTTTGTGTATATTTCAAAGTCTGCATTTTTACTTGTTATAAAAGTAAGTATGCATTACTATGTAATCTACTTAGCTACTTTTAAACTCATAATTATGTACTGAGTACAATATTGAATTAATATCCAAACGTTTGATCTGCATTTTTGTAGCCAGTCAGATGATCTGATCAGAAATGGGCCAATGAAACAACCCCCCCCCCCCCCCAAAAACATGAAGACATGAAGAAGAAACAGGGCTGCAGTACAGCACAGGCTTTATTTCACACAGAGACAGTGTGACATCACTTCCTGTTTACAGCTTTCATCATTACCACATTGGAAAACCTTCACTGTCATCATCACTGTGAAAAAAAGACACCCACTGGGGGCTAATGCTAGTTAGCAGAGTCAGAAAGCATGGAGGCGGAGCTACAGAACATGCAGGGACGCATCATTGACAGGGGCGTGGCTTCACAGCTTAGGGGCGGGGCTACAGGGTGCAGTTGGCCTCTGGAGAGAGTCGACATTTGGCCACCGTCAGGTACGTCTCCACCTGTTCAGACAAACATCCTCATCATGACATTATCACGACATCATCATGACCTCATCATGACATCATCAGCCAACTTCTTCCTCACCTTGTGCATGTCTTTCTTGAAGCAGGCGAGCAGTTCGTAGGTTCGTCTCAGCGACTCGTCGCCTCCCAGACTCTGATAATAGTTTCCATAAGGAGCCAGCTGGAGGGCGGAGCTATCAGGGAAGATCTCTGCCCCGTCCTGATTGGCCTGCAGGATCACATGGTTACTCACACAGGTACAGGTCGGCAGATGTGTGTGTGTGTGTGTGTGTGTGTGTGTTCTCACCCTGATCAGAAGCAGGATCCCCGTCTTCAGCTCAGACAGTTTGGGAGTAATCTGGTTCCTCGGAGAAGAACCTCCAGACAGAGAACGACTGGGGAACTCCCAAGACTCGACCAATCGATAGGAGATAGATAAGAGCTTCAGAACCTAGAACCAATTAAACAACAGCAGATAGATAAGAGCTTCAGCTACAACTACTGTACAACTGTGTAGTAGTGTTGTGTGTGTTAGGTTGTAGTGTTATGTAGTCCTGTGTAGTACTGTATAGTGTTGTGTAGTACTGTGTAGTGTTGTGTAGTATTGTGTAGTGTTGTGTAGTTGTTGTGTAGTCCTGTGTAGTGGTTGTGTGTAGTACTGTGTTAGTGTTGAGTAGTCCTGTGTAGTGTTGTGTAGTTATTGTGTAGTGTTGTAGTAGTCCTGTGTAGTGTTGAGTAGTCCTGTGTAGTCTGTGTAGTCCTGTGTAGTGTTGTGTAGTGTTGTGTAGTCTGTGTATGTGTTTGTAGTAGTCCTGTGTAGTCCTGTGTAGTGTTTGTGTAGTGTTGTGTAGTCCTGTATTTAGTGTTGTGTAGTACTGTGTAGTGTTGTGTAGTATTTGTAGTTAGTGTTAGTGTAGTGTTGTGTAGTCCTGTGTAGTGTTGTGTGTTAGTCCTGTGTAGTGTTGGAGTTAGTCCTGTGTAGTGTTGTGTAGTATTGTGTAGTGTTGTGTAGTCCTGTGTAGTGTTGAGTGAGTCCTTGTTGTAGTTTGTGTAGTCCTGTGTAGTGTTGTGTAGTGTTGAGTAGTCGCTGTGTAGTGTTAGTTGTGTAGTGTTGTGTGTTCCTGTGTAGTGTTGAGTGTGAGTCCTGTGTAGTGTTGTGTTAGTGTTGTGTTGTTGTGTGTGTGTAGTGTTGAGTAGTCCTGTGTAGTGTTGTGTAGTGTTGTGTGTATTTCCTGTGTAGTGTTGAGTAGTCCTTGTGTTAGTGTTGTGTAGTGTTGTGTAGTGTTGTGTAGTTCCTGTGTAGTGTTGAGTTAGTCCTCTGTAGTAGTGTTGTGTTGTTAGTGTTGTTGTAGTGTGTGTTTGTAGTCCTGTGTAGTGTTGAGTAGTCCTGTGTAGTGTTGTGTGTGTAGTGTTGTGTAGTGTTGTGTAGTCCTGTGTAGTGTTGGAGTAGTCTGTGTAGTGTTGTGTAGTCCTGTGTAGTGTTAGAGTAGTTCCTGTGTTAGTGTTGTGTAGTGTTGTGTAGTCTGTGTAGTGTTGTGTAGGTGTTGTGTAGTGTTGTGTAGTCCTGTGTAGTGCAGCATTCTCACAGAGCTGCGTTGTGTCTCGTGCTTGTCGATGGGGCTGATGATGTAATCAGAGTTGCAGAAATCCTGCAGGAAGATTTTGTTGAGTTGACGTTGCTCCTCCGTCTGCAGAGAGCTCTCCTAACAAACACACACAGAAATACACAAATATACACACAGAAAGTTTAATTGTTGTGTTTTGTCCCTGCAAGTCCGTTTCATTTCATTTAATTTCATTTAATTTCATTTTGTTTCATTTTTTGTTTCATTTTGTTTCATTTCATTTCATTTCGTTTTGACTTACAAAGTCTGAGAAGAGCCTCTGGGCGAGCAGGTGGAGGTGTTGAACTCTGCTGACTGCGATGGAGAAGAGACGCTGGCCATCTGTGATTGGCTGAGAGGACACACCAAGACACACCACCGACAGCAGGAGGACCACTGAGAGACAGACAGGCAGGTGAAGGACAGACAGGTGAAGGACAGCAGGTGAAGGACAGACAGGTGAAGGACAGACAGGTGAAGGACAGGCAGGTGAAGGACAGACAGGTGAAGGACAGGCAGGTGAAGGACAGACAGGTGAAGGACAGGCAGGTGAAGGAACAGGCAGGTGAAGGACAGACAGGTGAAGGACAGGCAGGTGAAGGACAGGCAGGTGAAGGACAGACAGGTGAAGGACAGGCAGGTGAAGGACAGGCAGGTGAAGGACAGGCAGGTGAAGGACAGGCAGGTGAAGGACAGACAGGTGAAGGACAGGCAGGTGAGAGATAGACTTAAATTAATCGGAAGATGTTTAATTAAAGTTCAATCTGCTGATGTCATAGTGCACCAGAGTACAGTGTGACATCACACAGAGCTCAGTTACCATGGTGATAGTAACACCCCTCTGCTGGTTCGATATTTCAGTTTTATTATCATGTGAACAATAAAAAATCCAGTGAAACAGTGAAAAGACCTGTCCGTTCATGTCTCACCTCTGTCCATGGCTGGTTCAGGTTCTGGTTCTGGCTCTGGTTCAGGTTCTGGTTCTGGCTCTGGTTCAGGTTCTGGCTCTGGTTCTGATAGATGTGGTCTGTGTTCTGTTGTTCTCAGCCCAGAGTTTTGTGGTTTTATAGCAGAAAACTTGATAAATAAATTCAACCTCAGAAACATGAAACCAACAAACAACCAGCCTGTGTGTGTGTGTGTGTGTGTGTGTGTGTGTGTGTGTGTGTGTGTGTGTGTGAGATAATAATATTAATAGGTCATAAAATAGATCAGCGTTGATTCATTCTGAGGTAAAAAAAATAAAAAACAGTAAAGGTCAGTTTACTGTCGTTACTTCAGTTTGGTTAATTTACTTCACTTCACTTCAGTTTGTGTTATTTTGCTTAATGTCACTTTACTTCAGTTTACTTTATTTTATTTCGTTTTACTTTATGTTACTAGTATCACTATTACTGCGATCAGTCTGTTCGTGCAGTAACAAGGACACGAGTCCACTCAGCAAGAGTCCTGTCATGTCAAGTGAGACTCAGGAAAGGAAAAGACAAGTAAAAATAAAAGAAAAAGGAAAGAAAAGAAAAACAAAATGGAAAAAGAAAAGAGGAAAGGAAAAAGAAAAGACGCGACAGAACAGAAATGTTTTTAATGTGTCCTATAAACTGACGTGTGGTTCAGTAACAGTGAAAGTGTGAATCTGATTTTTAACAAACGTCTTTATGTTCGACAGGAGGAGAAACAGAGTGAACGTCTGATGATAAAATATAAAACTTCTAAAAAGTAAACAGAGGCGCAGATGAATTGTATCTGATGATAAAATCTGTGTATCAATAATTCTAATCTATATTTTTAATATTTGTCTCTGACATGTAGAACAGAAGTTCAAAGTAACACAAAATGGAAACATTCAAAAAGAAAAAGTATTAGTGGAACATTCTTGATATATTAATGTAACCACTTTATATACACTCTCATATACGTTTTATTTATTTTATGATCTGTATTAATCCATACATGTGCTTCAGGTTTCATAAACTGCAGATGGATTATTTTCATCAACGCTCAGCTGCAGAAGATTGATCAGCTGTAGATTAATCATTGATTATTAACTGATCATTAATCATTTAGATGAACTATAAAACACAACAGCTGCTAAAGTGTCACAAAACGAATATTAATAAAGTTTCAGAGCCATAAATGGACACAGAACGCTGGGAGCAGAGTGTGAGGAACCATGTGAATATTGAAGGTGTGTCGCTGCTGATGTAAAGACGTGTAAATGTCAGCGTGGAGCTGTCTGATGAATTTATTCACGGCTCCATGACAGCGATACGAGCTCGGACGACAACAACAGCTTCATCTCATTAACCTGCTCAACAAACACAACCAATCACAGGACAGAACAGACGGAGAACGTGGTGTTGTTTAAATCAAACTCCTCTTCAGTCAGTCAAATGACATTTTTAGTGGATTATGACGTTAATGGTTGAATCTCAGTCGTGTTCTCCTGCAGGGTTCTGCACAGAACAAACATCCTGGAGTCACAAACATCACGTTGAATCCTCCAGTTTTATTTCAGCATCAGTTTAAACTGTGTGTGTGTGCCTCTTTTTAACATGAACATCATGATAATAATGTTAATAGATCATAAAATAGATCAAGACAGAGTTTATTTAACTTTATTTGACTTTCTAGTTAATTCAGTTTGGTTTATTTTACTTCACTTGTCTTTACTTTAGCTGGTTTAGTTTAGTTCAGTTCAATTAATACTTCAGTTTAATTAACTTTATTTGATTTTATTTTACTGTAAGTTACTAATATTACTGTCAGTTTATCTGTGCAGCGACAAGGACACGTGTCCACTCATCATAAGGAGACAGATCAGACAGAAAGAGACAGAGAGTCCTGTCATGAGAGGCTACTCAGGAAAAGAAAAAAAAGAAAAGAAAAGAAAAGAAAAGAAAAGAAAAAGAAAAGAAAAGAAAAGAAAAGAAAGAAAAGAACAAAGTAAAGACTTTCAGTGACCTGCAGAGAGCTGACGGAGTCGATTCACAGGAAACAACCGATTTAACTAAAAAACAAAATGTTACAAATTAAAACACACGTGAAATAAATCAATATATTCTTATGTATATAATCCAGCTAACAGCAGGCTCAGGGATTACAGATTAATGATTAATCTGGATACTAAAAAAGGAAACTGTATTCCAAAAAGATGTAATCAGATTACAGTTACATGAAGTAAAAATGTGGATTATTAGCAGGATTACAGTTTTAAAATGAAGAACGATATCCTGCCATGCACAGTGACACAGACAGTTTATTATCAGGACCTCTAGTGAAAAAATGGGTGGAGATTTCAGCAATTTTAGTCTTTATATCAATCAATCAATCAATCAATCAATCAAATCAATCAATCAATCAATCAATCATTTGTGCACAACAAAAGAGGGAAGAGCTTGACAAACTAATAAACCAAACAACCAATTTAAAAAACTGCTGCTGCAATCTAGTTTGATAATCAATTAATCAGTTTGAGTCATTTTTTAATAAAAAAAAAAAAAAATCAAAATTCTCTGATTTCAGCTTCTTAAAGGAGAATATTTTCATTTTTTTACTCCTCTGACAGTAAACTGAAGATCTTTGAGTTTGACTTTGAGCAACATTTTCAGACATTTTATGGATCAAACAATTAATCAATCAAATCAATGGAAAAATTATTGCCAGATTGATAACTAGTTGAAAAATAGGTCAAAACATGTGAACACAGGTGGAGACGTACGTCCATGTCCTCCACCTGTTTTCACATGTTTGGACCTATGTTTCAATTGACAAGATTGTGACAGGATCAATTAATCAATTTTCATTATTTTTGGACACTTTATTGATCAAACAACTAATTGATTCATGGAGAAAATGATCGTTAGTTGCAGCCCTAAAAACACTTTATTAGGCAAAACAATTTCACCATATTTTATACTCAAGTAATCCAAAAGTTACTGAAAGTAATCAAGTTACATTATATTAATACTGTGATACATTTTTAGCAGGAAATTAGTGACTGTATCAAATTACATTTTAAAGCAACCCTCTCAACCCTGGCTAACACATAACGTTCCCCTAACATTTCAGGAACGTTCCCTTCAGGTTTCTCCACGGAACCCTCCCACTGTGTTCTAAGAACGGTCTGCAAATGTTCCCAAAATGTTCCAATAACCACACAAGTAATGTTTTGAAACCAGCCTTCATGAAACGTTCATAAAATGTCATCTTTACAGCGGAACAATGTTACATTTATGTTGTAACATGTGAGAACATTAAGAGAACGTACAACTAACCTTCCCAGAACGTATCAGTAATGTTAAATTTACATCAGAAAAAACATACCATTGGACCAGCTAAGGAACATGATGCAGGAACATTAAAGAAACATTTCTCAAACCAAAAACAAACATCAAGACTGTTAAAGGGTCATTCCACCATATTTACTGTGACACAGGTTCTAAACGTTCTTCATGCCTGCTGCTTCATTCGACTCAGTAGATTCTGACACTCGTCTCAGCTGTGTGAAGGTGTGACTGTGAGTCTGAGAGCGTCCAGCAGGGGGCGACAGCTGCACACACACACACACACACACACACACACACACACCACACACACACACACACACTGACTGAGGTCACAGGATGTTTCTGTGCTGATGAAGACACATCAGAATAAAAGTCAGCTGACAGGAAGTACGACCAGCAAATCAATTAAAAACACACACATTATTGTTATTATTACTTTTATTATTATTATTTATTATGATTATAACAATTATTATTCAGCCTGATTGTTTACAGGTGTTTCAGTAAAATCAGATCATTTCTTATCATCATCATCATCATCATCATCATCATTATTATTATTATTATTATTATTATCATTATTATTATTATTACCATTATTATCATTATCATTATTATTAGCATTATTATTATCATTATTATTATCATTATTATTATTATTATCATCATCATCATCATCATCATATATTATTATTATTATTATTATTATTCATTATTATCATTATCATTATTATTATTATTATATTATTATCATCATCATCATCATCATTCATTATTATTATTATCATTATTATTCATTATTATCATTTATCATTATTATTATTATTATTATTATTATTATTATCATTATTATCATTATCATTTTATTATCATTATTATTATTATTACTTATTATCATTATTATTATTATTATTATTATTATTATTATCATTATTCATTATTATTATATATTATATTATTATTATTATAATTATATTATTATATATTATTATTATTATTATATTATTATCATTATTATTATATTATTTATTATCATTATTACATTATTATCATATTATTATTATATCATTAATTATATTTTTATTATTTATTACATTATTATCATTATTATTATCATATTATTCATTATTATATCATTCATTATTATCATTATCATTATTATTATTATTATCCATTATCCGTTTTTAGTAGTTTCTGTGGGTTCTGTAGTGGCTTCCTAGTGACTTGGTGAGACGGGTATATTCAGTTCATCCACCAACAGAACAGAAAACACTCAAAGATACAACTGAGGATTCACGAGTCGAGCATGTAACTCAGCTGAGATTTTCGACTGTGGAAACGGTCAAAACCCGATGGCTGAAACAGAGAAACTCGAAAGTGTGTGTGTGGGGTGTCGTAAGTGACTTTTTGTGGTGTGGGCGGCAGGGGGGGACGAGCGTGGCGAGTGCGGCGGGTCATTTCTGTTGGAGTGTATCATTTTTTCATTATTATTTTTTATCATTATTCATCTTTTTATTCTCATATACATTTTATCCATTTTTATGCATTCAGTATTACATTTACATATCATTTATTATTATTATATCATTATCATATCATCTTAGTTTGTAGTACTTTCTTTTTCGTTCTGTAGTTCTATAGGTGACTTTCGACTGTTTATCAGTCAATTCAAAGAACATCCAAACTCAAAGGAGAACAACCTGAAGATTCACGAGTCAGCTGTGTCTCAGCTGAGATTTCATCTGAAACCACCCGACGCTGAAACAAGAAACTGTGTTGTGCATGGTGTGTGTGTGCTGGTGGGGGTGGGGGGGGGGGGGGTGGGGGGGGGGGCACTTCTGTTGGCAGCTGTTACTCTTCTTGTCTTTCTCTTTGAACTTTGCCCGTTTAGATCCGACAACAGCTGCTGCTGCACTGGAACCATCCGCCTGAGCCATCAGGGAACCATCTGCTGAGCCAATCAGGAGACCACCACACTGAGCCAATCAGGGAACATCGCTCTGAGCCAATCAGGAGAACCATCCACACTGAGCCAATCAGGAGAACCATCCGCTCTGAGCCAATCAGGAGAACCATCCTCTGAGCCAATCAGGAGAACCATCCGCTCTGAGCCAATCAGGAGAACCATCCTCATGAGCCAATCAGGAGAACCATCCGCTCTGAGCCAATCAGGAGAACCATCCGCTCTGAGCCAATCAGGAGGAGAACCATCCGCTCTGAGCCAATCAGGAGGAGAACCATCGCTCTGAGCCAATCAGGGAGAACCATCTACTCTGAGCCAATCAAGAGGAGAACCATCCGCTCTGAGCCAATCAGGAGGAGAACCGTCCTGTCTGTATGTGTAATTATGTGCAGGTGTAAACATGTACAGAGGGCTGAACTATGAAGTGAGATTAATGTGTTAGCGAACTATGTTGAGTCTAAATCCAGGATTTTCAGTGTCATGAAGGTGTCTCTCTTTCAACCTGCTAGATCACCATGGTAACTGTTGCTGAACTCATAACCTGGTCTGGAGCAGGTTATGTTGTTGTCCTAACGAGGTTGTTAATGATTGATACAGATTATAAACTGAGGGAAGACATTAAAAATGAAAAGTAGCTGAGCTGTATGTTCGTAACATCACCGAACGAATCCGTATAATGTAGAAATCTAACATAGTGTCACAGCAGCATGAACTGTAGCATCTTGTTGTCATGGTAACCTCTGTTCGGTGATGCAGAGTCATTTTTCCTGTTTGTTTCAGGTCATATTAACACTTTAAATAATCCACACAGTAAAATAATGATGAAGCAGCTACAGACACTTTGAAGACTTTTGACTTATTGTCCGTGTTGCAGCTCAGAACACTGATTAGAAAATTCATCATCATTTATCAGAAAATCTTAAATCAGTTTCACTCATTTTACGTTGGTTTGGTCACAAACTTCAGTGATGTCCACGTCTCTGTCATCATGGGACAGTGTCAGACTGACAGCGTCATGTTTAAATCTGCTGTATGAAGTTTTATTGTTTAATGTGCAGTTTTCATGTTAGAAATAAACGGCAGCATTAAGATCACATTTAGTTGATCAGTCATTTTCTGACAGCATTCTTCTTCTCCTGCTTTATTTGCAGCATCCATGTTGCTTTTTGTCGTAATATATTTTGCATATTGTCCACAGCTCCTAATTATAACAACTTGATCAGTTGACTGAAGTGTTCGGCTCGTGATCGCTTCACTTGTGCAGAGGAAGAGTCACATGACGCAACAAACGCCCCTTTTTATGTGAGCGCACACAGAGTCTGAAGAAGAAAGTCTGAATCAACAAAGACAGTTAATAACCACCGTCATGACACCTGTTATCTCTGACTGGGGGTTCAGGCTTTGTCGATCCAGACCATGTAAAGAAAGTCTGGCTGTGTTGAGCTTCCTTCGTAAAGAACGACAGCAGAAACATTGTCAGGAGAGTTTGAACCTTTAATCACTTTGTCTTCACTGCAGGTCACATCTGTCATTCCTCATCCTCCAACATTTAAAATTGACCAATCAGCAGGCTTATTGCTCTGACACTCATCCACCAATCACATGAAGCACTGGTTTCCTAGCAACATGAAATCAGTTTGACAAACCCAGTTCAGCCCAGTTCCAGTCCGGCCTTTACACACTCGTGTCTGTGGAGGTTCACTTAAATAAGATGGAGGGTTTAAAAACAGCAGTGAGCTTTGGCCCGTCCTCACATTTCTCTGACAGAAAAGGGAACATTGACAATGACAGAGATTGTAATTAAATACATATTATTGTATATAATATTTATAATAATAAACATTCTATTGTTTAATTAAATATTAAGATGATAATCCTACACACAGTATTGGAGGAGCACAAACAGACTGAGTGTGGGTGAGAATGGGATTGGAACTGGGCCTTCATCTCTCCGAGTGAATTCTTAAAGAAACAAAAGATGAAAAAAACAGCAACTGAACAGAGATTTATGCACATATTAATATTAATACAGATATATATACCATAGAAAAACACAAGAAGAAAGAAAGAAAGAAAGAAAGAAAGAAAGAAAGAAAGAAAAAGAAAAAGTATGTTCTCAGTGACAGAAAGCTGCAAATAAAATCAACCATTAATGATCTTTTTTTTAATGAATTAATCATGTCACTTAAAGTGCATCAAACACATTTATTCTTCACTTGCTGACACAGTTTCACTATTTAGAACCAGCTGCTCTGTGTTCAGGTCAGTTTTCATGCCACCGCCGCGCCGTCATCACCTTGACAACGTCGACCTGCAGGAGCGCTTTAAAAAGCGTCTGCTGCGATGAAGGCAGGAGCTTCAGTGAACGTCGAGGCGTCAGAACAACCAGCCAGAAACTGATGACACATGAGCACCAGAGTGGTAATGACATGTTAATAACATGTCAACATGGTGATTAGTTATCTAATATGTTCATCAAAGCAGGTGATTCATGAACATGTTAATGATCAGCTGGGGACATGAATGGACAGAGATGTCAAAAGTCCTCTCAGACTTTACTGCAGTACAAGTACAGATACTCGAGTAAAAGTAGAAGTACTGATTCAACTCTGAAATGTCCTCTGAAGGACATTTCTACTGACTGTCTCTGTGCAAAGACACCTGAACCTCAGCTTTTCTCCACCACAGCGTCTCCATCTTACCTCATTTTCATCTCGTTACATCTACTTATGTCTTGTTTTGTCATTACTGTTGTTACATTTTGTTACTTTGTTTTCATCCTGTGACATTTGGTTACATCTTGTTTTGTTACGTCTTGTTATGTGACTTTAGTGTTTTTATATCTTATTTTGTCTTTTATGTTGTTTTTGTCTTGTACAGATATTTATGTTCAGATTTAGGGAGTAAAAGTAAAAAGTTGTCTGAAAAATAAATAAAAAGTAAAGTACAGAAACCTGAAAACTCTACTTAAGTATTTTTAGTATTTGTGTACTTCATGACTTCACAGCTCGGGGTCAGGGTGATCTGGTGTGGAACAGCTTACTCTCACAGATGAAGGTAATAACAACCTGGATCAGTGTTAATTGTACAGTTAATTCAGCGCCGACTGTACGACTAAAAAGATGACGTGTGATTTATGATCTCACGCTGTACGGTCCGATTGTCACACCACAATCTAAGTGCTCACACGTCATGACGTGTCCCACATTTTGGTTGGTTGTAGTGTTCAAAAGGCAAACCACCGCAGGACAGACATTATTCTAAGCTCTGGCTTTTTTCTGGTGGCTGTGAAGACAGCAGGGAAGGCTATCATCATCATGTGGGTCAACTGCAGGTTCATCTGTCATCATCTTAGTAAGCTTGCACCAAAGAGGAAGAACTGCAAGCCACAGGCTCTGCAGATTTAAATGCAATACGATGGAAACTACCACAAAGAAAAGATAATGGAGCAACAATATAGGATGGGAATCAACTTCCTGATTGAAGAACAAATGTTTATTTCTTAATATCAAATTTTCAGACGACCTCTCACATTGGGTTTGTTTGGCTCTGATCACCCTACACACTGTGAGTGTAAAATAGAAAATAAAACAGCCCGTCGGCCCCTGCAGACTGTTCTGGCTGTTGAGACTCGTCAATAAAGATTAGTCTGAAAGCTGCGAGGCAGTTTGTTGTTTGCAATATTGCTAACAAGACAGAGACGGGCTGCCTTGATCATCTGAGCCGTCCTGTGTGTCTAAACTTTAGCAGAGAGAATTGGCGGTAAGCTAGCTACATTGTACTGTCCATATTCTGTGTCCACATGACAATGTGTCGTGTCTCCATGGCAACAGACGCTCTGCTTGTCACTAGGTGCAGGTGCAGTGAGAAAAAAAAGCTCTGACATTGGGGAATCAACTCGTGGCTCTGCTTCAACAACGACCACCAACATTATCATTCATCAGAGCAGCTGATTGGTCCTCGCTCCCTCAGTACGCTGCATGTCAAACGACGCCTGACGAGGCTGAAATTCAGCCTGACTCTAAACTTAGTTGTGAGGCTCAGAAATCAAGTCAGAAATGGACTCAAATCGTACTGAGTAATGAGCAGACTTAATTACTTAACGAGAAGATGAAAACTCCCAGAATGCCGCAGTAAAAACAAATGCAGTCGTCAAACACTTTCATGTCAAAGCCAGAAGAAGAAGAAGAGCTCAGAGTTGCCGGACAGTCTCAGAACACGTCAGAGTCCTCATTAACTCGTCTCTGCTGTGACGTGTCGCTCTGCTGAAGCTAAAGACAGGTGAGTCCACGCGTCCTTTCACAGGTGAGTCACGTGTCTTCATGTGAGTCCATGTGTCATCTCATAGGTGAGTCCACATCAGACCACTGACTCCCTCAGGTTCTCGTCTCGCAGGAAGTCAGGGACAATGAGTGGAGGAGCAGCATGGAGGAGAAACTCACTCTGAAGCTCCACCCGGGGGGGTGGGTCCTCCTCCGTGTTCTCACCGTGTCCGTACAGCTGACTGATCCGTTTATAGAGAAGTCCTTCAGTCTCTGGCGGCGCCTGGTCGTCTCGCCGTCCCTCCGTCTGCTCTCTGTATTTGTAGGACGCCAGTTTGACCGTCCGCTGCAGGAGGTGTTTCCTGTAGGCTCTCTGGATCACCGTCGCTGCCACCTCCTCCTGTTTCCTCCGTAGAGTGCTGCTGATTGGTTCATATGACACCTGCGGGAAACAATAATGACCTGTGACAATGAGCCAATGGATGAGCTCCTGCCTCACTGAATATGTCTCAACAGGCATCTTTCCTTCATGACATCATCCAGAACCACTGACGGTCCAGTGATGTCAATCGACAACAAAAACATTCAAGAGTTAAAGACGTTTGTAAAGTTTTTACATCAGCAGAACATGTGACATTAACATGACATTAAGAGTGTCAACTAAACAAATAATACATAAAACTAGATTTCACTTTATATTAAGGTGCATGTAATACATGTTAGTTAGGTAACAAAGGTAGGTAATAAAGCCCTTTTGAGCTTCTTATTAACAGTAATGAGCTAATTAGACAATATAAGTGTTAATTATAGCATAATAAACATGTTTATTGTTAGATTATGAGACGTTTATAAGCAGTGTTATAAGAAACTTGTTAATAGTTTACAAACTGCTTTAGAACGTTAATTAAGGTTGTATGACTTTCTTATAATTGTTCATAATCAGATTCTGATCATATTTATTGAGTTTAACTGATTATGTTAATGTTAAACCCTAAGCTTAACCCACTAAGCTTTTGTTCATTTCTACATACTTAATTATACATTCATTAGCCATTAACTATGCACTTATTAACAGTTAACTGTGCACTCTAAGGGTACTGGATCTAAGATGTCAACAGTGCCTATTAAGGTTAATAAATCATATATTATGCTTTTATTAACAGTCAACTACACTTTTTGTTGACACTGGATCTTAAGTGTGAACAGTGCTTCTTAAGGTTAATTAATCATTTTTTATGCACTATTATTAAACTGTTAACAAGTTTCTTATGAGTGCTTATAAATGTCATATAATCCAGCAATAAACATGTTTATGCTATTATTAACACTTATTAACACAAGTCTTACTAACACATGTTTACCGTAATAAGCATCTTATACAGGCCTTGGTACCTATTAACTGATGCCAATTACAAACACCTTAAACAAAAGTGTTCCCTAAAATTATAGAATAGAATAGAATAGAATAGAATACAATAGAATAACAGAACCTTGGAGGGGTTGTTGGCCATGAATTTCTCCTCCATGCTCGCTTTGAGAGTGTCCATCTCTCCTGAATCACCCAAAACCTGCACACACATAATATAATATATAATATATAATATAATATAATATATAGTATAGTATAGTATAGTATAGTATAGTATAGTAAGTGTCAGGCGATACAGTTACCTGTGCTGTGAGAGCCAGCAGAATGTCCAGACAGTGGATCTTGTCTCCAGGGACCAGAGGCAGGTCCATGTGGATCAGTTTGATGGTGTTTGGTTTGGGGATCCTCAGAGGATCCTTCAGCGTGTCACAGAACTCTGACAATTCACTGTGGACCAGAACAGACCGGGACCAGGATCAAATTTTCTTCTCCAAGTATGTAGCGTTAGTGGTATGTTAGCTTAGAACAGTGGTTCCCAAACTTTTTCCAGTATGCCCCCCTTTCGAAAGCCAACAAAAGTTCCAGCCCCCCCATCACAAAATTTTCAATCAATTGTTAACAATAATTGGGGATGGAACTGATAAAAAAAAGAATTGAGTAGTTAAATTTTAGCAAAATAAAGGTCAGTTGGAGAAAAACAGCAAACTAATTTGTTTATTCCCGCTACATAGATCATATTCATTCAGCTTTTTTTCACTCTTTTTTTCTCCCCTGGTCTTTCGCGCCCCCCTTGCAGTGGCTCCACGCCCCCCCAGGGGGGCCCGCCCCCCAGTTTGGGAACCACTGGCTTAGAACAAAATAATGATGATGACATCAGAGGAAAATGGCCTCCATGTGATTATGGTGAATGAGTGGGACTCACCTGTACTGTATGAACTGTGAGGCGTCAGGGTCGAACTTCTCCCAGGTCTCGTAGAACATCTCGAAGTCGTCCTCACACAGCGGATCAGTGCTCTCCTCTGTGGCAACATTGAAGTTCTCTAGGATGATGGCGATGTACATGTTGACCACCACCAGGAAGGACATGATGATGTAGGTGGTGAAGAAGACGATGCCGATGGCCGGACTGCCACAGTTCCCTCTGACCGGTGTTCCCGGGTTCTCAACATCAGGGTCGCAATCTGGCGGCAAGTTCATGATGGGACTCAGCAGACCGTCCCACCCGGCGGATGTAGTGATCATAAACAAACAGATCATGCTGTTCCCGAATGTCTCAAAGTTAAACATGTCATCGATCATTGCCTCCCGCTTCACGTAGGCGAAGTTCGACATGCCGAAGATGGAGAAGATGAACATGATGAGGAAGAGGAGGAGGCCTATGTTGAAGAGGGCAGGAAGTGACATCATCAGGGCGAAAAGCAGTGTCCGAATCCCCTTGGCTCCACGAATGAGGCGAAGGACTCGGCCAATACGAGCCAATCGGATCACACGGAAGAGCGTGGGCGAGACAAAATACTTCTCAATGATGTCAGCGAGGAGGAGGCCTGAGGAGAGGAAAGAACAAGACAGATCAGTTGTTCATCATCATAAAGAACCTGAATATCAACACTCCAAATGATCAAGAACCCTAATATCAACACTCCAAATCACAGGGAACCTCAAAATCAACAATCTAAAAACAAGAACTCCAATATCAACACTTGTAGAAACAATTATTCAATCAAATCACCAGATGAGACAATGACATCACCTGTCCAACTCACCTACGATGGACAGGATGACAACCACGAAGTCGAAGATGTTCCAGCCCACAGCAAAGTAATGCTGGCGGAGCGCGATGATCTTCAGGGTGCACTCAGTGGTGAAGATGACGATGAAGGCCATGTTGACCTGGTACAAGATCAACTCCTTCTCAGCACTCTGCTCATCAGTCTCCACCATCATCGTCACCATGTTGAGGCAGATCAGCACCATGATGAAGATGTCGAAGATCTGTTGGGTCACCAGGTCAAAGACCATAGCCTGGAACTTATTCTGCTCAGACAGAAACAAACAAGTAAGAACAACTTCAAACAGATGTTTACAGTTCAAAATCAAAAAAAGACTTGCAACTGGACATGAACTTTAACACCAATGACTCATGACTTCACTTGGACTTGAGCCTTTTGACTATACTTGATACTGTCACAGCTCCATTCTCCAAGTTTTCCTCCTATCCCTCTGCCAGTAATTTTCCACTCTCCATGCTCTGCTCCACTGCCAGCCACTCCCACCTAATCAGCCCAACTACACTCACCTGCAAGCTCAGCTGCAGCTTATCCCCAATCAGCCCAGTATATCAGCCTCTCCAACACACTCACTCCTTGCCAGACTGTTTCTTCAGGATAATCTCAGGAAAGATTAAATTGAAAGCAACAGGACTTATTTAAAAGTCTTTTCTGAAGACGTTATGCCTCTCATCCAAGAAGCTTCATCAGTTCATGCCTGTCAGACTAGTCCTCAACTAGACTAGCCTAACCCTAACCCTTTTAAACAAGTCCAGTTGCTTTCAATTTAATCTTTCCTGAGATTACAATGACCTGGACGAATGAGAACATTCACGGACATGTTTCTTCAGGATACCATGCTAGACTCTCCACAGCCTTCTGTCCCTGACCCTGAGATCTGCCTCTACGTTCCTGGTTTTTGTCTGCTTGTCCCCGTGGCTGTTTGGTGTTTCCCTCCTGTGACATTGCAGTGGGAGATTCCCTGTTCCCTCGTCAGTGTTGTCCTGTGGAGAGACATTTCTCACCTCACCTCGGCAATCCTGATTCTGCCTGGTCTTCTGCTCACCTGGTCCTGACTTCTCCACCTGGTCCCCACTTCCCTGTTGCTCGTCCCTTGTCAACTCATCTGTCTGATCACCTGGTCCTGACTTCTCCGCCAAGTCCTGACTTCCCTGTGGCTCGTCCCTTGCCAGCTCTCCTGCCCGGTCAGTCTGCTCCCTCTGTCCCTTGGTTCAGCTCAACCTATTCCTTGAGCCTGAACCCCAGAGACTTTGTGTGGGCTCTGAGCCTGAAGACAAACTGTACCCGTGCATCTGTCTGCCCAAGTTCCTGTTTTGTCTCAGTAAATAATAAAGGTCATTACCAATGCTACCTGTTGTATGGTGTACTGCAGTTGGGTCCTGAACACACCCGTGACAGTACAGTCTGGCCAGAAATGGACCCAGCACACACCCTCCGAGAGCAGAAGTGCTTGGATGGACTAGAAAATATCCTCCAGCAGCATGTAGATTTGATGGCCTACTGCAAACAGACGCTATCGGCGCTAACTGCCCGGGTTCAGCAGCTAACCATGGTCGTGGCTCAGTGTACATCTCAGCTTGCTAACCCCCTGCCAGCTACAGAAAAGGCTAGCTTTCGGCCTACTAGCCTCCTGCCAGCACCACCTCCAGTCCCCGTGGCGCCACTGCCTGTTCCTGTCCTGGGGGGTCCTCTGCCACAGCCATTTCCTGTCTCAGCAGTGCAGCCACTGCTGCATGCAGTTCCTGCTCCAGCTGGGCTGCCACCACAACAGTTTCTTCCTCCTCTGGCTGGGCCGTCGCAGCATCTTCCTGTTCCAGTTGGGCTGGGGCTGCCGCAGCCACCTCCAGTTCCTGTTCCGGCTGGGTCGTCTTCGCGGCTGCAGCCGTCTCCAGTTCCTGCTCCGGCTGGGTCGTCTTCGCGGCTGCAGCCGCCTTCAGTTCCTGCTCCGGCTGGGCCGTCTTCGTTGCTGCTGCAGCCACCACCTGTATCTGTTCCGGCTGGGCCGTCTTTGTCGCTGCCGCAGCCACCATCTGTTCCTGTTCCGGCTGGGCCGTCCTCATCGCCGCCGCAGCCACCACCTGTTCCTGTTCTGGCTGGGCCGTCTATGTCGCCGCCGCAGCCACCTCCAGTCTTGGCTGGACCGTTGCAGCAGCCACTTCCTGTTCCACCTGGACTGCTGCCATTAGCAGTTTCTGTTCCACCTTGGCTGCAGTCTAAGGATGGGCCCAAGCAGCAGCCTCTGGTTTCTGAGGCTTCCCCAGCTCACCTGTCAGACTCCCAGCTGCCGGACACCAGCCACTCAGCCCTGTCAGCAGTTTCCTGCCTGGTTCTTCAGACATCAGAGACTTGCCTCGCAGCTGGTCCAAACCTGCAGCCTAGTTTTCTGGTGCCAGCGGCCTTATTTGGGCTCCTTCCCCAGCATCTAGAGGGGTCCCTTCCTCATCCTCACCTTTGGCCTCCCGGGGGGTCCCGTCTTTGTCTCTGGCCTCCCGAGAGGTCCCGTCTTCGCCTCTGGCCTCCTGCTCATCCTCCCGAGGGGTTCCGCCACCTTTGCTGCCTGCCAGTGGGGTTCCGCCGCCCTCGCATTTGGCCTCCTGCTCATCCTCCCAAGGGGTCCCGTCTTCGCCTTTGGCCTCCTGCACGTCCTCCCGAGGGGTCCCGTCTTTGCCTTTGGCCTCCTGCTCATCCTCCTGAGGGGTCCTGTCTTCGCCTTTGGCCTCCTGCTCGTCCTCCTGAGGGGTCCCGTCTTCGCCAGCAGCCAGTGGGGTCCCGTCTTCGCCGGCCACCAGTGGGGTCGTCTTCCCCCGTCTTCGCCTCTGGCCTTCTGCTCGCCCTCCCAAGGGGTCCCGCCTTTGCCGGCCACCAGTGGGGTCCCGTCTTGCCTCTGGCCTTCTGCTCGCCCTCCCAAGGGGTCCCGCCTTCGCCGGCCACCAGTGGGGTCCCGCCTCTGCCTTCACCTCTGCCTTCAGCCACCTAAGGGATCTCGTCCTGTGGAGAGACATTTCTCACCTCACCTCGGCAATCCTGATTCTGCCTGGTCTGTCTGTTCACCTGGTCCCGACTTCTCCGCCTGGTCCCCACTTTCAATTAACTTATCCTGTCTGTCTTTTCACTTTAAAAATATGTACATGTGGAGCATACGGATGTAACTAATGAGATGTAACAAGACTTATTGAGACCAAAAAAAACCCCAAAAAACATGATAAGACAAAAAATGACATAACAAGACAAAAAAGAATTAAGAAGACAAAACAAGATTTTTAAAAAAAAGCAACACAGCAAGACAAAAACTGATGCAGCAAGAGACAAAAAACAACGTAGCAGATGTGACGACATGGAAACGTATGTCCATGTGTGCCACATGTTTTTCCCTATTTCAAGTCTCTCCTGTAACAATTATTTGCATTATCGATTAATCTGTTCATTATTTTCTTTATTAATTGATGAGCAGGTCAATAAAATGTCAGAAAATGGTAAAAAATGTTGACCAGGGTTTCCAAAAGTCCAAGATGACATCCTCAAATTTCAAACTCAAAGATATTCAGTTTACTGTCAGAGAGGAGTGAGAAAAAACATAAAATATTCATACTTAAGAAGCTGAAATCTGAGAATTTTGACCTTTTTTCTCAAAACAATTAATTTATTATCAAAATAGTTGACAATTAATTTAATAATGGCTTCATAATCGATCAGTAATGGTCTCTTGCTGGAACTGCTACTTCTGATAAGATGAATGGATGGATGGGTGGATGGATGGTGGACAGATGGAGATGGATACATCACTTTTTAAATACAAATCTAACACTTTATACCATCAGTGTTGAGTGAAGTTTTTCCGCTGGTATCCAAAAAGTCATCAAATATTAATTTTTTGTAGGTATTGTACTGAAATGAGAAATTCCAGTATCGTGACCACACTGTTTGGAACTTGAAACTCAAAGTTTAGGACTTGGGACTTGATTTTGGACTTGACTTGGGACTTGGGACCACCTCTGCTTTCACCTGAGCTGTTGACACGTGTTTACATAGTGTCATGGAGTCAGACTGACCTCGGGTCGAGGGACCGGTTTCTGAGGTTTCTTGGAGCCCAGTTTCTTCATGGCGTTGTAATATTTCTTCTGCTCCTCTGTCATGAAGATGTCTGTTCCTCCCAAGTAAAGAAAGAGGACAAACAGGAAGTGAGAAACAGAATCATGTTGCTGATCAGTTCAAACCATCAGTGAGAAGAAACATATCTTTGCTTTCTGCTGGTTGAAGTTGTCGATGATGACTCCAATGAAGAGGTTCAGGGTGAAGAAGGAGCCGAAGATGATGAAGCAGACAAAGTAAATGTACATGTACAGATTGTCTTCATACATCGGCTGGGACTCCACCTACACACACACACACACACACACACACACACAGAGAGAGAGAGAGAGAGAGAGAGTAGAGAGAAGAGAGAGAGTATGGTAACCATGGTAACCAGTGTTAAGTAAATTTTTAGTTATATTTGTCTTACCCAAAAACACAAATTTGTACAAATACTTGTTTGTTAGTCAACCTGGAGATCACAACTGATGGTGGTGAAGCCCCTGATCAGTTACTGTTGATAAGTTTGAACAAAGTTTGGACCAGTACTTTTACAAACCAGAACCAGCATCACTATCACTACAGACATCTGTAATGATGTAGTGTTAGTACCAGTACCAGTATCAGTTCCAGTATTAGTCCTGATATTAGTTCTTGTATTAGTACCAATGTCAGTACCAGTATTTGTTCCAGTATAATTTTCAGTATTAGTTCCAGTATTAGTAGCAGGACTTATAGAACTCAGAGTGCACTGACGTCTCTGGAGTCCACAGCTGCGTACATGATGGCCATCCAGCCTTTAAATGTGGCCTGAGAAAGAGAAAAGAGTTCATTAAAAAACACAAGAATATAAGACAGTCGTCTGCATACAGTGACACAACAAGAACATTTCAATGATGAAATGTTGACATATTTAAACAGATGAACTGAACAGTAAACATCACGTGTAGGGGTTTTTAATTTCAGTTTGTCAGTTCAGCGCTTACAAACACAGTCAGGTCAGGTGGTGTATTGAAATTTGAGTTACTGATCCTGTGGTGTTTCATCGTTTTGTTATTCTAACCTGTACTGACTCATGATTTTACTGTTTCAGGTATCACTCTGAACCACTCATATCTCACAAACAACATCTTGAAACTGACCACTTGCAGCAGCGACAGGTAGCCCATCCCCACATTGTCGAAGTTGATCTTAACGTTCTTCCAGCGAACCTCGGTGAAGTTGGCCTCAATCAGAGCGAGACACTCTGTTTTGTTGTTGACAATTTCAGGGTCAAACATCTCCTCAGACGTCTCATTGAAACAGTAATAAAACTTCCCTGCAAACAGATTCACTCCCATGATGCTGAAGATGAGCCAGAAGATGAGACACACAAGCAGCACGTTAAAGATGGACGGAATCGCTCCGACCAGGGCATTCACCACCACCTGCAGGGAGACAGATAACCAGAGAGACAGGTACAGAGAGGGACGGATACAGACACAGAGACAGGGACAAGACGGAAACAATATGACAAGAAAAAAATAACGTAAGAAGACTTAAAGCCAAACCAACACAACAAAAATGACATAAGACATAAGATGAAAACAATGTAATGAGACATAACAACATGAAAATGGCAATAAGACATAAACATTTCAGACATAAGACATAAAAGACATAACAAGTGAAAAAGACATAACGAGACAGAAACCAAGAAAAATACATAATACAAAAAAGATTTAACAAGATGAAAATAACATAACAAGATATAACAAAACAAAAACAACGTAACAAGATGAAAAATAGATAAAAGAAGCAACAAGTCAAAAAATACGTAGAAGACATCACAAGACATAACAAGACGACAAAAACGAAACAAGATATAACAAGATGGAAACTAGTTGAAAATTATGTAAAAGACATGACAAGACAAAACTGTTGTGAAAAAGAGACAGCTATAGAGAGAGACAGACAATCAGAGAGGTTACCCATGGATAAACCTGTCTGTCTGTCTGTCTGTCTGTGCACCAGAGTTGTTGCCTCTCTCACCCTCATGCCCTCAAAGCGAGACAGGGCCCTCAGGGGCCTCAGAGCTCTCAAAGTCCTCAGCGACTTGATGGCTCCCAGCTCAGAGTATCCCAGGATGTTTGCTGTCAGAGACACCAGAGACACCTGTAAGACACAGCACACCAGGTGATGACATCACACAACAGACAGACAGTACGGTTGCTATGGTGATATGCTCCTGCAAGTGTTCTTACATCTACGATGAGGAAGTCAAGCCAGCACCAAGCGTTGGTGAAGTATATCTTGAATCCGTAGGCGACCCACTTGAGAATCATCTCCACCACAAATACGTAGGTGAACACCTGGTCTGCATACTCCAGGATGGTCTTTATGACCAGACGCTGCTCCAGGTAGATGTCCTCAAATGCCTGCTCACACACACACACACAACACACACACACACACACACACACACACACTGACATCAGCACTTCAACAGGTGTGTCGTACATCTCAGGCACATTTAAAGTTAGCAAATATTTGTTCACTCTGCTGTCCTCTACACTACATTGTGGTAAGAACAAATGGGGAAAACGAGGAATAAATAAACATGTTCCAGGTTAAAATTTTAACGACTGCATACAGTGTTCGGTATCTATTAATATATAGTATAACCTCTGATGATTAAAATTCAAATTCATAGAGGTTGGTTTTTACTAATTTTGGAGAGTCAAAAATGCCTGTAGTTGCAGAAACACCCAACTCTTTCATAACTGGTAAGCCAGCCAGGATGATGATCATTCTTCATCCTGATGATTCTTCTCAGAACAGCATGAATGGTTTACATCAACACAAAATGATTCCTGACAGAATTAAATGGCTTTTTCATTCCCTTCAGGTTCCTTTGATTTCCTCCTTATAAATCTCACACAGCCAATCAAAGCAGCATCCACAGCATGGAAAGAAAGTTGTTATTGTTCTATTTGGTGTGTTGGTGATTTCGACTACTTAAATGTGAGTATTTTCTGGTTTATTTACTTTTCTCTGACAGTAAACTGAATATCTTTCAAGACATCTGAGTACATCATCATCAATAATGAAAATAACTGTCAGTCGCAACACTAATTTAATTCATCACTATGCGTGATGATGTTATTGTTTATGAAATGTAATTAAATGTTATGTGACTATATTAAAACTGATGAGTTTGTTAAAGGTAATCTCACCTGTGTGGCGGCCATGTTAGTAGTAGAGAATGTCAGCCATTTTTGTAGTCCACTGTTAGCCATGTCACCTATGTTAGTAGCCTTGTGCTCAGTTTATCAGCACTCTGCTGTCGGCCATGTCGTCTCCACAGGTTAGTATTGACACCACACACATTCCTGAGAACCAATCAGATCTGCGGTGCTCTGTCACGTGATCAGATCAAACAGACCAATCAGCATCCAGGACGACTGAACAGCAGTCAGACTATTAAAATACCACACAACACTGATGTTAGAGTTAAAAACTGATCATCTGTAAATCAATAATCTATAATTATGTTTACCAGAGCTCCACTGCTCAGCAGGATCATGAAAATGATGAAGGTCTCAAAGTAGTTGTGTTCCACAATGGAGAAACACGTTCTCCTGAAGTTAGACCAGACCTTCCCTCTGCCTTGGGACGTGTCTATGTCCAGGACTGGACAGCGTCGGTAACACTCTGAAACACAAACACACAAATGTTTCATTTGAACCAGATGGTACATTATTTTAATATATTATTATTAGACATAGTATTACTGAAGAATTATCAGGCTCAGGGAGTAACAGATTACATGTAACAGGATTACAAAATCGGATACAAAACGCCAATGCAAAAATGTACTATCTTGTGTACTTGTCAAAAATGAAAACTGCACCAGTGTAAGATAGGGCCTAGAAACACAACTAAACACAGGACAGTCTCTTACACTATGATTTGTGTGTGTGTGTGTGTGTGTGTGTGTGTTGTATTCATACCATCACTGCAGCAGTCCACAGGTGTGTTTGCATCATGATCTTCATCCTCTGCATCCTCCTGAACTTCAGGAAGTTTCTGTACGGTGCTGCAGACCGATGACTCATCACACTGAAACACCAAAAACAGCCTGTCGATCATCATCAAGATCTTGTTCAAGATCTCGTTCACAACAACATTCCTGCAACCTGTTTTCATCCCAGCCAGTCACATACTGACCATTTGTCACCTCAGCGTCTGACACTGAAGCACAAGGTGTTCTTCAGAGTCTATATGAGACGCAGCAAGAGAGACTTTTTAACACGTGGTTCATGCTGTGAAACAGTCACAGTTTGGTTCAGTTTAGGATAAAACTGTTTGGGGCTACAATAAAATATGTTATGTTATGTAGTCACATGATGTCACCGAAGGAAATTGCAAGCTGAAAAGTAACATGACGCAAGTAACGTGAAAATAAAAATAATAGTTAGTCGCAGCCCTAGTTTACACTGAAGTCACTTGAAAATCCCAGTGTGTCTCTCTCGGCTGCTAACAGGTACCATCTGTTCACGTCACTGAGGGGCAGCGACAAATGAGATGGGAGATCAGAGGTAGGTGAACTGCTGCAACAAAACAGAACAGAATAGAATAAAATAGAATGTTTACTTGGGAGTGCTCATCTTTGTCCTCTTCATCCTTTTCGTCTTCATCGCCATCGTCATCATCATCATCATCATCATCATTGTCTGGCATCTCAAAGTCAGACTCGGCCTCAGCGATGGGTACTTTCAGGAAGGAGATGTTGTGGTAGTTGCTGGTCAAGTTGTCATGGTTACAGGCAAGGGACTTGGCCTCTGACACTGACTGGTCTGAGGTCACAAAGGTCAAAGCCAGAACCTCCTTCGTCGTATTGTTGTCTTCCTCACTGTCAACCACTGACAAGAAAACAACACAGAGCAGCTGATCAATAAGTCAATCAATCAATAAACTCTTTGCTGTAGTTCTGGTCTGGTCATACCAGTCTGGTCTGGATTCACATGGTTCTTCTTTCTTATTAAAGTCCAGATATGTTCCAGAACCCAGGTCTTCATCCAGTCCACAGCCCTGTTGATCCGGTTTATGGCAATCTGCAGGTTGTTTTCTCCTTCGTCTTCTGGAGCTGCCAGATTATCACCGCTGAACGAGCTCAGCAACAAAGCCAGGAACAGGTTAAGTACCTGAAACGAGACCAGGAACATGTTCAGGGCCTGAAACGGGAGCAGGAACAGATTGGAGACCCGAAGCAAGACAAGGAACAGGCTCAGGAACAGGTTTAGGACCTGAAATGAGATCAGAAACAGGTTTAGGACCTGAAACATGACCAGGAACAGGTTCAGGAACAGGCTCAGGACCTGAAACGAGACAAGGAACAGGTTAGGGACCAGAAACCTGACCAGAAACCAGACCAGGAACAGGTTTAGGACCTAAAATGAGACCAGGAACAGGGTCAGAGTTAACCAGGTTAGTGTTTAGATTATTGGGATCTGTATGCCTGTGGACTGTTCAGACCTGTTCCAGCTTGACTCAAGCATAAGATGTTTTTTATCGTTAGTATAATCTATTTGAACTGCCTCTGCTTTGCCTGAGTCCACATTTCAGGTCTGTTTGTTTGTTGCTGCTGCTTTGCTTGACTGATCACCACAGTTTGTCTTCTGCCTCGTTCAAAACTAGACCCTCCATCTATTGGCCATCCTACTGGACTCTACAGATTTAGTGACAAACAGGATCAGAGAGTGACTCACCACCAGGTTTCCGATGACCATGACCATCATGAAGACGATGAGACACATGGTCTGACCTGAGACCTCCATGCAGTCCCACATGGTCTCGATCCACTCACCACATAGGACCCTGAAGATGATGAGGAAGGCGTGGAAGAAGTCGTACATGTGCCAGCGAGGAAGCTCGCAGTCCAGGGAGATGCGACAGACGCAGTCTTTGTAGTTCTTCCCAAACAGCTGCATGCCAACAACAGCGAAGATGAAGACGATGATGGCAAGGACCAGAGTCAGGTTCCCCAGAGCCCCCACAGAGTTCCCGATGATCTTGATCAACATGTTGAGGGTCGGCCAAGACTTGGCCAGCTTAAAGACTCGCATCTGGACAGGAGACAAGCGAGGAGACAGGTAGACAGACAGGTGAGGAGACAAACAGGAAGCATTAACTTGATTGTATTGTTTGGCAAAAAGCAATGATGATGATGATGACATCACACTGACCAGTCGGAAGGAGCGCAGCACAGACAGGCCCTGAACATCAGCCAGTCCCAGCTCCACCAGACTCATGGTGACAATGATGCTGTCAAAGATGTTCCAACCCACCTTTAACCATGGCAACAGACATGTTTTACCACATGAACAGCTGGTAGTCATCATCACTGAGCTCATAACAAACAGGATTTCTGACCTGGAAGTAGTAGTACGGGTCCATGGCGAGAAGTTTGAGAACCATTTCAGCTGTGAAGATCCCTGTGAAGACCTGAGAGGGTCAGAGGTCAGGTATGAAGGGTCAGAGGTCAGGAGAAGCAAAATCTTTGGAGATCACATCACTTTAATGTGGTATTTGTACATTATAACTTTGTAGCCTCCCGTAGTTGGTCCTTTCTTTCTGTATCGTATCATGGATAAAAAAAATTTCTTCGTCACTCACCAGATTTCCAACACTCAGAAGCTCCTCAAAGTCCTCCGTCATTGGATAATGCTCCATGGCCATGAAGACAGTGTTGAGGACGATGCAGATGGTGATGCCAAGGTCTACAAACGGGTCCATGACGATGGTATAGAGAATCTTTTTGATCCATCGCCAGCAGCCACAACAGTTCCACTTCAGGAAGATGTTGGCGAAGGCGTACCAACATGGAGGACACGGCTCTGCTCCTCGCGAAGCCTGAAACACAAAGCAGCTCAGGCACATCATGAACCGTGTTTGTCGTCTTAAAAGACCATCTGATTTGCTGTCTGAGTTTCCCATCAGCTGCTCTGTCTGTGGTTCAGCTTGGCCCTCAGTAATGACTACAGACACAATGAGCTCCTGCTGGTTCTCTCGTTCTATCCTTCTATTTTAAACGTTCTTTCTGCTGCTTTTGATCAGCTCAGTATCAAATCTACCTTTTAATCTGATAGATGCAAACATGCTGACATGTTAACAACATATAGGTCTGTTTGTGAAGCAATCAGGTGACAGAATCAATTCAAGTCATCAACAGAGTAAGACAAGTGAGCTATTATGATGATTCCTGTTTTAGTCTCTAAAAAGTCCATTCAAAATGCTGAATGACGTGTTACAACTATTTTGATTGGCTGCTAAATGAGCTGTTAAAACTCTCTGTTTTGATTGGCTGTGAGAACATGTGGGTGTATATGTGCGTATACCTTCCATGGCAGTGTGTTCTTGTTCATGGCTCTTTATTTCTGCGGATGAATTTGTCCTCTGTGATGCTGACTCTTGTTTCTCTGAGAGCGCCGCCCTGCAGGCCGCCTGCTGTAACAACAGGAATAATAAAAGTTGGTGTGTGTGTGTGTTTTCAGGTGACGTCACCTGAATGTCTGCCTGTCTGTGTGTCAGAACGCACCTCCTCCTCTCTCTTCTTCAGCAACTCCAGGATCTGAGCATACTCCTCCTCCTTCTGTTTGGCCTCTGCAATGGTGGCATCGTTCTGCTCGGCATACGCCATGGCGACCACGGCCAGGATGAGGTTAATGAGGTAGAACGAGCCGAGGAAGATGACGACCACGAAGAAGATCATGTAGGTTTTACCTGCTGCTCTCAGCGTCTGTAGAAAGACAGACAGGTGAGCGACAGACAGGTGAGCAACAGACAGATGAGCGACAGACAAGTGAGCAAGAGAGAGATGAGTGATAGACAGATGAGATACAGACAGGTAAGACACAGACAGGTGAGAGACAGACTCTGTACTGGGACCAGTCTGACCAGGTGGAACAGGTTTTCCCAGAAGTCCTGAGTCATCAGTCTGAACAGAGCGAGGAAGGCCCAACCAAACGAGTCGTAGCTGGTGTAGCCGTAGTTTGGATTTCTGCCGGCCTTCAGACACATGAAACCCTCCGGACAGACCCTGAACACATCAGCATCTTTACTATCATCATCATCATCATTATTACTACTTATGTCATCATTCACCATAATCACATTACGGCCATTTTCCTCTGATGTCACACTCAGAGTGTGAAGCTCAGATGTCGTCCTGCTGTGTTCCGGGTTGTTTAAATGTGGAGAATCTGACAAATTGTTTTCATTTCACTGCTTCCTGATTGATCAGCAACTGAAAACACAATGATAACTGGAGGGACATCAGGACATATTTCAAGATAAAACTACAGATTTGGTAACACATTAGTTACTGTGAGACAACAGCTAACATTAGCATTAGACCACATCCTAGCTAACGTTACTGTTTGATAGTCTGACATGATATGATGAAAAAATTTAAAATGAATTCCAAAATATCAGCACACATCTTGGACAAATTTATTTAAGCCTGGTAGTAAAACATACTGAATATAATCAAGCTAATGTAGGCTAACATTAATGTTAGCTGTCTCTCTATACAGCAGCAGGATGACATCTGAGCATCACATTAGAGGATGACGTCAGAGAAAAATGGTGAATTATCATGTTTGTGTGAAGGTACCCGGCATCAGAGCTGTTTCCACACAGAAGAGCATCAAGCTGACCAGGCGGGTAGTAATAGTTGTCTACAGGCAGACAGACAGACAGACAGACAGACAGACAGAGTCAGTACTGTAGACAGACTCCAAAAAAGTCCAAATTCTCTGATTCTAGACTCTTGAATGTGAATATTTTTGGTTTCTTTATGATGACAAATGAAAATAATTGTTACAGGAAAGATTTGTGGCTACACGCATTTCTGAAAATGTGCAAAAATACGGACGAAAAAAGAGTTGTAAAATTGTATAGCCTGATAAATTTCATTGGCATTTGAAAGGACCACAAATAAAGTCAAAGCATGTGCTATATTATTCTTCATATTTAATGTGCATGATAAGGTGTAGCATACTGAGTGCTTTAATTAATTAGTTAATGAGCACAAAGAACTGAACTATTTAAAAAATACAAAACTAACTCTTGAGCTACAAACAACAAAAATACTTCAAAAGTACTTTTAAAGTACTTTAAAGAACCACAAGGGTGCCGCCACCTTCATCATACCTGGGTTGTTAATGTGTTCGAAGAAATCAAAGCTACTGTTTCCTGTATTGTTGCCATAGGTGTCATTGCCATGGTAACCAGTGTCAAGGTCACTGTCAGATGTGTGGTTGCTATGCCACAGTGGCGGTATCAGGACACACTTTTGCCGCAGGTTTCCCATGAAGAGCTGCAGACCAATCAGAGCGAAGACACTGAGGCAAAACACCGTCAGGATCATGACATCACCCAACTTCTGCACTGATTGGATGAGAGCTCCAACAATCGTCTTCAGACCTGGGGGGTGGGGTTACACAGCGACAATCAGAATGAAGAACATTAAGTCATCAGCATAGAAACAGACTCTTTCTAACCAAATGCATCACATGGACGCCATTATACTGTTTTAAGGTGGACTTACTCTGTTAAATCAACCTTAAAATAGAACACACACACACACACACACACACACACACTGACCAGGGATGACTGTGATGGTCTTCAGAGCTCGAAGAACTCTGAACGTCCTCAACACAGAAACATTTCCCATATCTACAAACTCTGTCAGGTATCTGAAACACACAGAGAGATCATCATCGTTTTACATCATTGATTCATTATTGATCAGTTGTTACATTAACAGCAGTTATGAGTTATTATTGGCTGCTGCAGGTGTGCGACTGCATCTCACGCCATGCTGATGACCATGAAGTCCAGCCAGTTCCAGGGGTCTTTGAGGAAGGTAAAACCTCCGATACAGAATCCTCTGGACAGAACTTTGACGGTGGCTTCAAACGTGTAGATGAACGTGAACACGTATCTGTTCAACGACAGGACAAACAAACACTTCAGCAACATTCAGAAAACCGTACGCACACATTTAAAACTGCTCACTCTGCTCTCAGGTTCACTGTTGTTTACAAACAAACCACAAGGGAAGCACAGGTCACATGACAGGCAGCTCAGTGGTTGGACAGTTTGAAAGATGTCATCCTCCATCATGTGTGATAAGAGGTCAGTGTTAATGTTTTTATTCATGTTCTGAGGAAGAAATGACTGATGATCAGCATCATTAGTGTTATTAGACTGTAAATCCACTGCATGAATAAGAGAGAGATGATGTCCTGCATCATCCCGTCAGGGTTTATTTCACAATTACAACCTGCACACTGTACATCATCCTGCTTTTTACATGGTCACTTACCCAAAAAATAAATCTTATGCAGGGTTCAAATTACACAGCGACATCTGGAGAGCCCTATTTTCCAATACTGTTGCATAACATGTCACATAGGCACATGTGCATATAAGGATGTTTACAGCAGGATTACTGCAAAAAACATTCTATGTGTGTGTGGACTCACTCCACAGTCTTGCTCCAGGCCGGAGGGTCGCTCATCGTCATGAACACACAGTTGGTCAGAATGTCACCATGATGAACAAACTGAATAAAGTTTTGGTTTTAAGGAAAAAAAAATCATAATTACAAAATAAATCAGAGAATCAAGAGAAGTATGTGACATCATAAAGGATATGAATGAATGAGGATCTTGATGGCGATGAGCCTCAGCGGGTTGAACGCACTCAGCAGGTAACAAGCCGGCTCTGCGTTAAACCTGTAGATGACGTTTCCTTTACCGAGGACGATGAAGGTCTGCAGAGAGACAGACAGGTCAGAGACAGACAGGTCAGAGACAGACAGACAGGTCAGAGACAGACAGGTCAGGGACAGACAGGTCAGGGACAGAAAGGTCAGAGACAGACAGACAGCTCAGAGACAGACAGACCAATCAGAGACAGACAGATCAGAGACAGAAAGGTCAGAGACAGACAGATCAGAGACAGACAGACAGGTCAGAGACAGAAAGGTCAGAGACAGACAGACAGGTCAGAGACAGACAGGTCAGGGACAGAAAGGTCAGAGACAGACAGACAGGTCAGAGACAGACAGGTCAGGGACAGACAGGTCAGGGACAGACAGATCAGAGACAGAAAGGTCAGAGACAGACAGACAGCTCAGAGACAGACAGACCAATCAGAGACAGACAGATCAGAGACAGAAGCAGAAAGCAGTCAGAGACAGACAGAATCAGACAGACAGATCAGGACAGCAGTCAAGCAGGCGACAGACACAGCGTCAGAGAAGCAGACAGAGACAGAAGTCAGAGACAGAAGGTCAGAGACAGACAGACAGGTCAGAGACAGACAGTCAGGACCAATCAGGGACAGACAGATCAAGACAGAAAGTAACAGACAACAGTCAAGACAGACAGACTCAGAAGCAGATCAGAGACAGAATCAGGACAGGATCAGAGACAGACAGACAGGTCAGAGACAGACAGGTCAGGGACAGACAGATCAGAGACAGAAAGGTCAGAGACAGACAGACAGCTCAGAGACAGACAGACCAATCAGAGACAGACAGATCAGAGACAGAAAGGTCAGAGACAGACAGATCAGAGACAGACAGACAGGTCAGAGACGACAGTCAGGACAGACAGGTCAGGGACAGACAGATCAGAGACAGAAAGGTCAGAGACAGACAGACAGCTCAGAGGACAGACAATCAGAGACAGACAGATCAGAGACAGAAAGGTCAGAGACAGACAGATCAGAGACAGACAGACAGGTCAGAGACAGACAGTCAGGGACAGACAGATCAGAGACAGAAAGGTCAGAGACAGACAGACAGCTCAGAGCAGACGAACAGACAAATCAGAGACAGAAAGGTCAGAGACAGACACAGAGACAGACAGACAGGTCAGAGACAGACAGGTCAGGACAGACAGGTCAGGACAGACAAATCAAGAAGAAAGGCAGAGACAGACAGACAGCTCAGAGACAGACAGACCATCAGAGACAGACAGATCAGAGACAGAAAGGTCAGAGACAGACAGATCAGAGACAGACAGACAGGTCAGAGACAGACAGTCAGGACAGACAGATCAGAGACAGACGATCAGAGACAGACAGACAGGTCAGAGACAGACAGCTCAGAGACAGACAGACAGACCAATCAGAGACAGACAGATCAGAGACAGAAAGGTCAGAGACAGACAGATCAGAGACAGACAGGTCAGGGACAGACAAATCAGAGACAGAAAGGTCAGAGACAGACAGACAGCTCAGAGACAGACAGACCAATCAGAGACAGACAGATCAGAGACAGAAAGGTCAGAGACAGACAGATCAGAGACAGACAGACAGGTCAGAGACAGACAGGTCAGGGACAGACAGATCAGAGACAGACAGACAGGTCAGAGACAGACAGGTCAGGGACAGACAGATCAGAGACAGAAAGGTCAGAGACAGACAGATCAGAGACAGACAGACAGGTCAGAGACAGACAGGTCAGAGACAGACAGACAGCTCAGAGACAGACAGACCAATCAGAGACAGACAGATCAGAGACAGAAAGGTCAGAGACAGACAGGTCAGGGACAGACAGATCAGAGACAGAAAGGTCAGAGACAGACAGACAGGTCAGAGACAGACAGATAATCTGATCTTGTTCTCAAATATTCGCCTAATGCACAAATTTATTCATAACGCAGCATTAACGTACTTTGTAATGTGTATTAACTTGCACTGATGATTTATTTATGACGTCTGTCTTTTATGTTAAGGACTACACATGGAAATTAGCTTTCCTGCTAAATCTGGTGCAGCCATCTTTTTATTTCCCTGGAATAATTAATGCCACTGCACGCTGTCCTGTTATAAATTAAATAAACTAAACTAAACTAAACTAAAACAGGTCAGAGACAGACAGATCAGAGACAGACAGGTCAGAGAAAGACAGACAGATCAGAGACAGACAAGTCAGAGACAGACAGGTCAGAGACAGACAGACAGATCAGAGACAGACAGACAGATCAAAGACAGACAGACAGGTCAGAGACAGACAGACAGGTCAGAGACAGACAGATCAGAGACAGACAGACAGGTCAGAGACAGACAAGTCAGAGACAGAAAGGTCAGTGACAGACAGATCAGAGACAGACAGACAGGTCAGAGACAGACAGACAGATCAGAGACAGACAAGTCAGAGACAGAAAGGTCAGTGACAGACAGACAGGTCAGAGACAGACAGATCAGAGACAGAAAGGTCAGTGACAGACAGACAGGTCAGAGACAGACAGCCAGACAGCTCAGAGACAGACAGATCAGAGACAGACAGGTCAGAGACAGACAGATCAGAGACAGAAAGGTCAGAGACAGACAGCCAGACAGCTCAGAGACAGACAGGTCAGAGACAGACAGGTCAGAGAAAGACAGACAGGTCAGAGACAGACAGACAGATCAGAGACAGACAGACAGATCAAAGACAGACAGACAGGTCAGAGACAGACAGACAGATCAGAGACAGAAAGGTCAGTGACAGACAGACAGACCAGAGACAGATAGATCAGAGACAGACAGACCAGAGACAGATCAGAGATAGACAGACAGATCAGAGACAGACATACAGCTCAGAGACAGACAGGTCAGAGACAGACAGATCAGAGACAGACAGGTCAGAGACCGACAGGTCAGAGAAAGACAGACAGATCAGAGACAGACAAGTCAGAGACAGACAGGTCAGAGACAGACAGATCAGAGACCGACAGGTCAGAGAAAGACAGACAGATCAGAGACAGACAAGTCAGAGACAGACAGGTCAGAGACAGACAGACAGATCAGAGACAGACAGACAGATCAAAGACAGACAGATCAGAGACAGACAGACAGGTCAGAGACAGACAGACAGGTCAGAGACAGACAGACAGATCAGAGACAGACAGATCAGAGACAGACAGACAGACCAGAGACAGATCAGAGATAGACAGACAGATCAGAGACAAACAGATCAGAGACAGACAGATCAGAGGCAAGACAGACAGATCAGAGACAAACAGATCAGAGACAGACGAAGACAACAGATCAGAGACAGACAGACAGACCAGAGACAGATCAGAGACAGACAGGACAGATCAGAGACAGACAGACAGATCACAGACAAACAGATCAGAGACAGACAGACAGATCAGAGACAGACCGATCAGAGACAGACAGACAGATCACAGACAAACAGATCAGAGACAGACAGACAGATCAGAGACAAACGGATCAGAGACAGACAGACCGATCAGAGACAGACAGATCAGAGACAGACAGTCGACAGACAGGCGAGACCTTCTGTGATTGGTAGAAGGGATCCAGTTCCTCCAATGGGGTGTTAAGAAGTTCTGGGGGCGGGTCTCCATAGATGAATGGGAGGGGCTTCCCGGCCTCAAGGTCACTGGCTGGTTTAGGAAGATCTTCCTCTGCTATCTGTCAAACACACAGACAGAGACTTAAAGACTGGTTACTGATCAGTGTGTTTTGTTTGGTGTATTGATGATTTGTTATTGATCAGTAAACTGCAAAAACTCTGAAACCATCTTACTGAGTACATTTGTGTTATTTCTGGTCCAAATATCTCATTACACTGAATATTAGAAAAAAAACATCGAACAACTTCTTTTTAGACTGTTACAGATTTCTTTTACTTGTTTACTTGTTACAAACAAAAACGTTTTGTATTCCTTTTTTTTTAACTTATTTCTGCACTGTAAAACCAACAATTGAGAAAACTCAAAAAGGCATCAGACTGCAATATATTTTTGAATTTTTTTCTAGTGTATTTTTTAACCTCGATGTTCTTCTCCTTCCTCCTCTGTCGTTCCTTCTCCTCCTCATCATATCGTCGTTGGATCTCCTCCAGCGAGGCTGGCGTGAAGCGTCTGAAGACCTCTGAACCAACAGGGGGCAGCAGAGGCAAGGCCATCCTCACATCATGTAGTGCCACACAAAGTCTACCGTCACCTAGCAACTGCCTCCTGTCCGGGGAAACAAACAACATGATGTTCACAAAGCTGCATAAAACAATGAGAACTCTGGTGATAGAATAACTAAACTTAAGATGCTGAGATTTCATTGGCTGACAGAAACAGCAGTTGATCATGTGACCATGCACATATAAACTCCAGATGGAGGCTGTGAGAGTGAAACCACCTGATTCATTCTGACACAAACATCATCCTGACTTCATGGATTTAAACAAAAACAAGATAAATATTTGTTGTTCTCTGACGACTCTGAACCAGGAGTCACATTTGAAAAACGCTTCCTTCTGTCTCGTGTCTTTAAAACAACAGGTGTCAGCAGAGAAACCCAGCGTGGTGTGAATTCACGACTTCTGAAACTTCCTGCTGAATTTAATTTAAAGTTTAAGTTTTGACGTTCATGTGAAGGCTGATTCAGCACATGAACGCTTGTCGTGACAGTAAATAAGAACTTCTGTCTGGTTTCTGTTTGTCTGAAACAAGAACTCCACACGCACACGCACACACACAGACACACACACACACACACACACACAGACACACACAGACACACACACACACACACACACAGACACTTGTCTCTGGTGTCTTCAGCGTTGCCAGGGTTGACCCCACCCTTACGTTGTCATGGCAGCAGCAGCTGTTACGAGTCATCAGTTTGACCCTCTGGTGTAACGTTACAGTCACTACGATGACCCAGCTCATTCACAACACACCACACACACACACACCACACACACACACATACACACACGGTTCATTCCTCTCTGTGTTCCTACATGATTTTCTTTCAGCCCCTCTTCACCTCCGTCTGATCAACCGCTGACCTGAAGAACCTTAACCCTCTGAACCAACATCTGAAGCAGCCGGAGCACACAGGTGGATCAGAGCTGAATCAGAGGTGAATCAGTGGCGAATCAGAGCCGAATCAGAGCGAATCAGAGGTGAATCAGTGGTGAATCAGAGGTGAATCAGAGGTGAATCAGAGGTGAATCGGAGCCGAATCAGAGGTGAATCGGAGGTGAATCGGAGTGAATCGGAGGTGAATCGGAGGTGAATCGGAGCGAATCAGAGCCGAATCAGAGGTGAATCAGTGGTGAATCAGAGGTGAATCAGAGGTGAATCAGAGGTGAATCAGTGGTGAATCAGAGGTGAATCGGAGCTGAATCGGAGCCGAATCGGAGGTGAATCGGAGGTGAATCGGAGGTGAATCGGAGGTGAATCGGAGCCGAATCAGAGGTGAATCAGTGGTGAATCAGAGGTGAATCAGAGGTGAATCAGAGGGAATCAGAGCCGAATCAGAGCGAATCAGAGGTGAATCAGAGGTGAATCAGAAGTGAATCAGAGGTGAATCAGTGGTGAATCAGAGGTGAATCAGAGGTGAATCAGAGTCGAATCAGAGCCGAATCAGAGCCGAATCAGAGCCGAATCAGAGCCGAATCAGTGGTGAATCAGTGGTGAATCAAAGGTGAATCAGAGTGAATCAGAGTCGAATCAGGCCGAATCAGTGGTGAATCAGTGGTGAATCAGAGGTGAATCAGAGGTGAATCAGAGGTGAATCAGAGTCGAATCAGAGCCGAATCAGTGGTGAATCAGAGGTGAATCAGAGGTGAATCAGAGGTGAATCAGAGGTGAATCAGAGTCGTCGAATCAGAGCCGAATCAGTGGTGAATCAGAGGTGAATCAGAGGTGAATCGGAGCCGAATCGGAGGTGAATCGGAGGTGAATCGGAGGTGAATCGGAGCCGAATCAGAGGCGAATCAGAGGGAATCAGTGGTGAATCAGAGGTGAATCGGTGGTGAATCAGAGCCCAATCAGAGCCCAATCAGAGCCCAATCACAACCGGTGTTTCTTATGCTGCCTTATATGCTGAATAATGCTACTGAACCCTCTACCCAGAGAACCTCCAAGCAGCACATCTTGATAGGTTACCCATATCGACAGAACACCAGATCAGAGCTGCTTCAGAGATGAAGAAGTAAACCAGACCTGCTCATCTGTGTAGTGCTTTATTTAATAAAGATGATCAGTTTATTTATTTGTCATCATTTCATCACTAAATGACAATTGAACAGTTTATTAGAACATGTTTTTAGTCAGTAAAAAATATACATTTCAAATACCATTTCTTCTTATAGGCTATATATAATAAAACATTAAATCTCTCTTCTGTCTGTCTGTCTGTCTGTGTCTCACAGATCATCTATCAGCTCAGTGACTCTGCTGGTTCCCACAAATATTAGGCTACAGGCAGCTAAATACAGCAACACACACACCCAGACTCAGCCTCGGTGTGGAGAACGTTTCACTTCATTCAGTCGTTCAGAGTCGTTCTCATTGGTTGTTCCATCAGAATGAAGCTGATGTTCCACACGTGTTGCTTTTACCCGATGAGCCCATCTCGAAACCTGAAACTGTTTCTAAAGTTCTACTGATGGAACGATGGAACAACATTGTCTTTTGAAAATGAACATTTCAAACTAAATGTAGTTTTAAAACGGATCTCCTCTCACTGCACCGCTCCTTTAAATAAAAGGTTGTGTCTGTAGTTTTTTTTTCAGCAGAGACTTCAGACCAAATTTCACTCAGTCTGTATTTAGAGAGTGTTTTTTATCAGACTCTGAGGTCCACAGTGTGTTCTCTGTTAAGGTTGAGAAAAGGTTTCCATTTTGTTTTGTGATTTTGTTAATTCTGTTCAATAATCTCTGTATTTTTCTATTTCTTTCATCAGGGTTTGGTTGGGTCTAATTTTTTGAGTGTATGTGTCCTGAGGCTGAGTGGTCAAAGGTTCACCTGGTGAGGTGACTCTGTTCTGGGTTCAACTCCTGGCAGCACAGGGTTTTAGAAGAAAATGCGAGCGAGTCACTTGTTTTGATATGATTTCAGTAATTTAAGCTTGTTTCTGGATATTTAATAGTAGAAGATATCGGCCTAATTCAGCTCTACACGCAGGTCAGAGGTTAAAGGTCAGAGGTTTTCTCTGCACCTGAAGAATTCTTTTGTAGAAATCTGCATGTAGAATTTCAAGTGGATGTTGGTCCCATTTTGTTCAGTCTTCTTGGGTTAGTGTACCTGACGCAAACATCTCAATAACATGTAACCAACATGTAACCAACATCTCAGCAACATCTCAGCAACATCTCCCCAGCACCTCACTGACATCTCTCCAACATCTCATCAACATCTTACCAACATCTCACCGACATCTCGACAACATCTCTCCAACATCTCACCAACATCTCCCCAGCACCTCACCGACATGTCAACAGCATGTCATCAACATCTGACCAACATCTCAGCAACATTTCCCAAGCATTTCATCAACAACTCAGCAACGTCTCAGCAACATCTCCCCAACATCAAACCAACATCTTACCAACATCTCACCGACATCTCACTGACATATCACCGACATCTCACCAACATGTCACCAACATCTGGCCAACATGTAACCAACATGTCACCAACATCTGGCCAACATGTAACCAACATGTCACCAACATCTGGCCAACATGTCACCAACATCTGGCCAACATGTAACCAACATGTCACCAACATCTGACCAACATCTGACCAACATGTGACCAACATGTCACCAACATCTGACCAACATGTCACCAACATCTGGCCAACATGTAACCAACATGTCACCAACATGTCACCAACATCTGACCAACATCTGACCAACATGTCACCAACATCTGACCAACATCTGACCAACATCGACCAACATCTGACCAAATGTCACCAACATCTGACCAACATGTCACCAACATCTGACCAACATGTGACCAACATCTGACCAACATCTGACCAAAATGTAACCAACATCTGACCAACATGTCACCAACATCTGACCAACATGTACCAACATTCACCAACATCTGACCAAACATGTCACCAACATCTGACCAAATGTCACCAACATCTGACCAACATGTCACCAACATCTACCAACATGTCACCAACATGTCACCAACATGTCACCGACATGTCACCAACATCTGACCAACATGTCACCGACATGTCACCAACATCTGACCGACATGTCACCAACATGTCACCGACATGTCACCAACATCTGACCAACTGTCACCGAATATGTCACCAACATCTGACCAACATGTCACCAACATGTCACGACATGTCACCAACATGTCACCAACATCTGACCAACATGTCACCAACATGTCACCAACAATCTGACCAACATGTCACCAACATGTCACGACATGTCACCAACATGTCACCAACATCTGACCAACATGTCACCAACATGTCACGACATGTACCAACATGTCACCAACATTCTGACCAACTTGTCACCGATATGTCACCAACATCTGACCAACATGTCACCAACATGTCACCCACATGTCACCAACATGTCACCAACATCTACCAACATGTCACCAACATGTCACCAACATATCACCAACATGTCACCAACATGTCACCAACATATCACCAACATGTCACCAACATGTCACCAACATATCACCAACATGTCACCAACATATCACCAACATTCACCAACATGTCACCAACATATTCACCAACATGTCCACAACATGTCACCAACATGTCACCAACATGTCACCAATATTTCACTATTTCACCAACATGTCACAAATATCTAACCAACATGTCACCAACATGTCACCAATATTTCACTATTTCACCAACATGTCACAAACATCTAACCAACATGTCACCAACATGTCACCAACATATCACCAACATGTCATCAACATGTCACCAACATGTCACCAACATGTCACCAATATGTCACAATATTACCAACATTTCACAACATTAACAAACATGTAACCAACATGTCACCAACATGTCACCAACATGTCACCAATATTTCACTATTTCACCAACATGTCACAAATATCTAACCAACATGTCACCAACATGTCACCAATATTTCACTATTTCACCAACATGTCACAAACATCTAACCAAATGCACCACATGTCACCAACATGTCACACAGTCACCATGTCACATCACAACATGTCACAAATATCTAACCAACATGTCACCAACATGTCACCAACATCTTAGCTCAAAGGTCATCAGATGTGTGAACCCATGTCATAGGTGTTGTTTACACTGGGGACACTGGAGACACAGGAGACACTGGGGACACTGGAGACACTGGAGACACTGGGGACACTGGGTACACAGGAGACACTGGAGACACTGGAAACACAGGGGACACTGGAGACACTGGAGACACTGAAGACACTGGAAACACAGGGGACACTGGAGACACTGGAGACACTGGGGACGCAGGTCACCAACATGTCCTGTTGGTGAAGATCTTCAGTTCACAAAACATTCCTGGAGTTTCAGCAGAAAACAGGGTTGCAGCCAAATCCAGTACAATGGCAGTGAATGGAGACCACGGATAAAATGTTAAAAAAAGAACAGAAAAAAAACAAACAAAATGTCTCCATCCTGCTCGTGTGGTGTAATCCAAGTGTCCGTGAGCCGCGACATTAAAATTTAACCACAAAAGACGCCATTTACACCATGTTTTTACCCGAAATGTCGTGTCAACATGGCGTTGGTCTATTTTCACACGTGTGTCCATTAAGAGATGTACGAAGTCTCGTGATACATCAACGCCATGTTTACATCCTACTGGCTACATGCTACAGTTGACATTTCAGCTAAAAACATGGTGTAAATGGCGTCTTTTGTGGTTAAATTTTTACTGTCACGGCTCGCGGACACTTGGATTACACCACACGAGCAGGATGGAGACATTTTGTGTTTGTTTTGTGTTTTTTTTTTACATTTTATCCGTGGTCTCCATTCACTGCCATTGTACTGGATTTGGCTGCAACCCTGTTTTCTGCTGAAACTCCAGGATTGTTTAGTGAACTGAAGATCTTCACCATCATCACATTGACATAGAGGTGAGGACATACTGAGTGGATGATTATCTGAGAGTGGAATATCGCTTTAACGTACGTTAACATTCATTGACCACCATGAACACTCGTTACCAGACTGGACAGTTTAAAGCAAACATCTGGAAGCATCGTTCTCAGCTGGTTTAACATCAGTTACACATTACACATCTGCACTCACACATATGTAGGAACATATCATTCTGAACACAGACTGTATACAATCATATACAATCACACAACATATACAATCATATACAACATATATATCTGAAAACACGCCTGATCAAATGTGATGACAGAAACACTGATGTTAGAAAAAAAGAGTCTTACTGTGTTCAGCTGCTGTCAGTTCGTTCACTGGTTTCAACTGAAGGTGAGTGTGTGTGTGTTTCAGTGTGTTTGTGTGTGTGTGTGTGTGTGTGTGAGAGTGTGTGAGTGTGTGTCCATCACTAACATGTCGCTCAGCCTCTTGTCTTTGTGATAACAGGCGCCACACACAGACTCACTCAGACTAACATCGGTCACAGTCTCGTTTTTCTCCACAAGATGGCACAAGAAAAGTCTAAATAACAAATATAACTACACATATAAATAGCTATAAATATATAAGACAAAACATTCACAGCTGATAGATACCGTTGTTAACCAGTGAAACTGATCAATATTCAGTTCCAGTCTCTGACAAAGCAGTTCCTCAAGTCAACATCTTTATCAGCTGTTGGTTTAATGACTTTCAATTGATTGAAAATGAAACTGAAGGCTACATGCTAACATGCTAACTCAACATGTAATAAACTGTCAAAACTGTGTTGTTGTTTTTTTTCTTTTTCAAACAGTGACATCACAGGTGACATCACAGCAGGCTGCGTTCACGTCATCACACATCAGGTTTGTTTTTTCTTTAAAGTAAATTAAATGTTGGACTGCTCCTTTAATGAAACTACAGTCATCTTCCTCTCAGAGAGACAGACAGGTGACTCATGAATCACCCACACACACAGCCCCCCCCCCCCCAACACACACACACACACACACACAGAGCTCTTATCAGTGTTGTTGTTCCAGCAGAGTGTGATGTTGTGTCACACTGATAGAGAAAAGTCCTTCTGCTTTTAATACAGCAGAGAGAGAGAGAGTGTGTGTGTGTGAGTGTGTGTGTGTGTGTGTGTGTGTGTGTGTGGTGTGTGTGTGTGTGTGTTGTTGTGTGTGTGCATTTGCAACTGTAGACCGCAGAATGTTGTTGGACGCGGTCAGAGACGCCCGGCATTTCCTCTCTCACTGTCAGCTCTCCACACTAAAATAAAACGATCTCTGTGTGTGTGTGTGTGTGTGTGTGTGTGTGTGTGTGTGTGTGTGTGTGTGTGTGAATGACAGACTACAGCTGACAGACTTGTCCAGTTCAGATGATTTCAGTAAATATTGATTATAAACAGTTCAGCTCAGTTTCTATAAATTATGTTCATATATGACACATAGTTCCATAATTATATTAATAATCAATATTATAAAATGAAAATTACTCTTTAATACACTTTCACATTCTGAAAATCATTTTAATAAGAAGTGGAGAACAAATCAAAGTGTTTTCATGAGACTGATAACAAACCTGATAATCTGATAAATATGTTGATTAATCTAATAAATCTGTTATACTCTGATGAATCTGTTGATGACCTGTAAAGATTTCTGACGTCTATGCAGCAGACGTCTGTTCAGTTTGTCATGTAAAGATATCCACCCAGTGGATCTGCAGGTGGCGCTGCAGTGAACCAAAGAAGAAGAAGAAGAAGAAAGAAGAAGAAGAAGAAGAAGAAGAAGACGGCTGCTGATGAGTAAACATCAGTTCAAACAATGCAGGTTTGAAAGAAACATCTGTCTGAATAAAAGGAAGCAGATTCAGATTCATCAGTTTAACGTGGAACACTGAGGGCCACATGTTTACTGTACACTGTAAAACATATCTGTAGATTTTACCATTAAAAACTGTTAAAAAGACTGACAGTTAAAGGTCGTAAACTCTACAGCTTCTGTAACAGTGAAACTCTGTAAAATCACCACAAACCTTTATTTCTCTGTTTGTCACGTGGCTCATGGTCTGACGTACGTCCAGCTCCACTTTGATGGTTAAACGGAGCAAAGTCAAGTTCAAGGCTCACAGTGGTTGTTTTTAGTCTCTCCTAATTGATCATAGGTGTGTTTTTGGTGCAGCCAATCAGTGCCGTCTCCCATACACCTGAATGTGCAGCAGTGATATTTAAATGACAGAACAGAGACACTGGAATGAGCCAGTTTAGAAAGATGGACATGGGCTGGGTCATAAAGACAAACACTGTGATTGGCTAAAGGTGGGTGTAACTGGCTGAAGGGTCTCTGCATTAAGAGCAACGTTCAGGCTCAGCAGGATGACTGTACGACTGCTGACTGTACGACTGCTGATGACTGTACGACTGCTGACTGTACGACTGCTGATGACTGTACGACTGCTGATGACTCATGACTGCTGAGACTGAACTGCTGATGATGTACACTGCTGATGACTGCATGACTGCTGTGATGCATGACTGCTGATGACTGTACATGCTGAAGATGACTGCTGATGACTGCATGACTGCTGATGACTGCATGACTGCTGATGACTGTACACGTATACTGCATGACTGCTGATGACTGCATGACTGCTGATGACTGTACGACTGCTGATGACTGCACGACTGCTGATGACTGTACGACTGCTGATGACTGCATGACTGCTGATGACTGTACGACTGCTGATGACTGCATGACTGCTGATGACTGCATGACTGCTGATGACTGCATGACTATGATTTAATGACTGAAAACAGCCTCTCATATCATTAAGTGTTAAAGAAAACACTCAGACATAAACACAACACAAAAAATCACACCATGTTTTCATTTGATGTAAATGCACACTGTGCTTTTATAAATTAACTAAACTAAACCCAGAACAAATACAAAATACAAATACACACAGTTTCTCTCTTCATGTGGAGACGCTTCACCTGCATTCATCCACTATGAAACATAACGTTAATGTTTAACGTAATAATTAATAATTTATTATTATGTTTATGACCTGTGGATGAACTGCAGTAGAAGCTGTGTGTGTGTGTGTGTGTGTATGTGTGGATGTGCATTACTTATTGTTGTGGGGACACAAATCTGTTTACACACTCACATTGTGGGGTCTAGCCTACTTTATGGGGACAAATTGCAAGTCCCCATGAGGTAAATCATTAAATTTTAGGGTGAAGACTTGAGTCAGGGTTAGGGTAAGGTTAGGTTTAGGATAAGGTCAGGGTTAGGGTTAGGTTTAGGCAGGGACTTGTGATGGGTAGGGTCAGGATAAGTCTGCAGGAAATGAATGTAAGTTAATGTAATGTCCCCAGAAGTGATGGAAACACAACATGTGTGTGTGTGTGTGTGTGTGTTGTGTGTGTGTGTGTGTGTGTGTGTGGGGAGAGAGAGAGAGAGAGTGACGGTCTCTGATGAAGTTGTCTGAAGACAGAAATCTGAGGACACAAACCAGCTACAGTACAGACCTGCTGCCCCACATGACCCCCCAACAGCCCCCCTCCAACACACACACACACACACGCACACACACACACAACACACACACATAGATGCGTGTGTGTTTGCTGAATGTGTGTTTTGTGAGGATCACATTGCAATTAAGATGCCAAGTAACTTGTAACTCCAAAATGTGCTGCAGTTACTGTGCATGTGTGTGTGTGTGTGTGTGTGCGTGCGTGCGTGCGTGCGTGCGTGCGTGCGTGCGTGTGTGTGTGTGTGTGTGTTGCCCTCTGCAGCAGCTACATTCACTCGTATTTCTTCTGAACATTTTAAACCAACATGGACACGGCAGGTCTGTGGTCTGTGGTCCGTCTGTACTGACAGGCTCAGGAGGGTCAGTAACATAATCCAAGTATCACAATGTTAAAGTAATGTAATGGGATTACTTTTTGTTACCTCAGTAACACAGTGAAGCTGTTTAGTCTAAAATATTATGTTTGATGTTGTTGCATCACTATTTTCAGTTTTCAGCAGAAATAATAACAGGTTAGCAAAATGTTAGCAGTTAGCCTGTGAGCTAAAAACATATTAGACCAAACAGTTTCACCATATTTTATATTGAGGTAATCCAAAAGTTACTGAAAGTAATCTGAAGATAATTCTCGATGAATTAATCGAGAAAATAATGAACAGATTAACTGACTGAAAACAATCGTTAGTTGCAGCCTTGTCAGAGTTCAGAGCAGAACGTTTTTCCTCACCAACGGTTCCTCGGTTAACCAAAGTCTCAAAACTCCGTCCTCACTCAGAAGACGTGAAAAGTTCCCCACCAGCACAGAGGCTGTAGTTTATTCTCTGGAAGATGTTCTGCTCCGTGTTCTTCTCCTCCAGTGATGCACACTGCTCATCCCTCTGAAGGCGGAACTACAAGAGAGTCCAGGACTGTTCGGCCTCGTCTCTGATTCTGAGAGCTGCAGTGTCTCACGCACACGTCTTCTCAGTGTCCCCGCCCTGAAGAGCTTGAGTCTACAGCTGAGGACACTGAAAATTTTGACCCTGGCAATAATTTTTTCACTAATCAATTAGTTATTTGGTCCAAAAAATGTCAGAAAATGTTGATCAAAGTCCAAGATGACGTCTTCAGATGTCTCATTTTGTCCACAATTCAAAGATCTTCAGTTTACTGTCAGAGAGTAAAGAAACCAGAAAATATTCACATTTAAGAAGCTGAGATGACTCAAAATTATTAATCAATTACCAAAACAGATGTAGATTAATTTAATAGGTGATTAATAATATATTAATCGTGTTTATGTTGTTATGTATGTGTGTTTATGTTCGTGTTGTCGTTTTTTACAGCTGTTCCTTCCTTTGTTGTGTGTAATTTGTTGATTGATTGATTCAAAGACAAAAAAATGTTGAAATTTTCACCTGGTGAAGAATTTTTCACTAGAGGTCACGATAATGAATTGGCAGCTGTGTTATTTATCTGTAAGTGTAATGGAATACAGTTACTTTAAATGTAATCTGTTACTTCCTAAACCTCTTGAGGAGAACAGCTGTTAGTTTTGTGGGAGGGGTTTAGCGGAGTGATACGAGGATGTTCAAATATCCTGCTGCAGCTTTGAGCTAGCTAACAGTTAGCTCGTGTTTCAGGCGTCTGTCAGCGCGGCACAGACATGTTTAGCAACCAGATCTGTGTGATAATCATTTAATATGAAAGCTTTCCTGAGTCAGGACCCTCCGTCTCCTCTCAGAGTCCACAAACTCTGCTGAACTGAAGCTAGCAGCGCTAATCTCATGAGCTAAATGCTATTTCCTCTGGCAGGCTGTTAACCTTTTGGTGTGACCCTGCTCAGTTAGCGGTTAGCCCGGCCACAGCCACGCCACAGAACTAAATTAGACTGCAGCAGCAGTTGTTAATATGTGATCCCTGATCAGCTTGTTCAACACACTCGCTCGGCCTATAAATACTGAGTCTGCCGGCTTATCTTAAACTCTAACCCCGACGTGTCACCTCGAGTCAGCGTTCTGTCTTATAAAACTCAACCTGAAGCTTGTCGTCGAGCCAACAAGCCGCTCTGTAAAAACAGTCCCGCTGTAACCTCCATGACTGGACCAGCTTCCAGGAACTGGTCCCACGCACAGCTGCTCACAGACGCTTCAACTGACAGGAAATAACAGACGATGTGTGAGGATGCTTTCAAAAGGACGGGCTGTTTGAAGAAAATATATTTACATCCGTTTCACAAATGCACAATGCCTCGGCCTGCAGTGAGCTGCAGAAAAATGTACAAATTAGACTCCATATCATGAAAAATGCACACAGGGATATTATTGAAAAGACAACTATGTACCAAAAGGTCACGCTATACACATCAGGTAACACGCCTACAGGACAATGGACAGAGGGAAGTGGAGCTGAACATAAAAAACAGAAGCCAGAAAACAAATGTTCCACACGTCACAGGAGGGTTTAAACTGAGGTTCTCTAGGAACCTGCTGACAGTTTGTGTCTTTAAACCAAATTTACCAGCAAACGTCAAGACTAACAAGATCACATCTTTAAATCAATCAATCAACCAACCAATCAATCAACCAATCAATCAATCAACCAATCAACCAATCAATCAATCGCACACAACAAAGTAAGGACAAACTAATAAACCTCTTTATTACACAGATCAACATTTTTCACTATTTTCTGATATTTTATTGATTACATGTTAGGACCAATTTTTCAATTGACAAGATTGTAACAGGATTAAATTCTGACATTTTATGGACCAAACAACTGATCACTCAGTGTAAAAATTATTGACAGATTGATCTCTAGTTGAAAAATAGATCCAAACATGGTGGAGCATACAGACGTGCGTCCAAGCTGATCTTTTAATAACCCGAGATGACACGCAGTGATTTTGAAGTTAATCTGACGAATTCTGTCGGCGGAGTTTGTTCAAAGACAAAGTGTGTAAAGTGCCAAAAGAGACTTTTTTTTCTCCGTCTAGCCATGACACATGTGTCTACCAATTGGGCTGCTTTTGGGGGCGTGACCAATGCATTTAGCCACGCCCACCACTGAAAACTACATCACATGTACATTTTTACCACGATCAAATTTTGTGCCAGCTTTCATGCGCTATCGAGCACGTTAAGCCCCTAAAAATGTGACTGAAAACAGCAAAGAAAATACCAATTATTCATTTCCATACTTTTTTTTGTGAAAGTCACAGGAGAAGGACAAAAGGGTCACATGTGGCTCCGAAGCTGCACGATGCAGAACCCTGATCTGGATGAACACAGACGCTCCCACAACTGTTCAACAGTTAGAAAAAGTCAAACATTCACGATGGACAGCAGTTATTTCTTTAGTTTGGTACTTGACTTTATTTTTGATGTATAATTTACTGCAATAATGTGCAGTATGTATACATACAGGTAGATGTACATGTGTGTGCTGTTATTTCATCTGTGCATGTATGTGAAGCGAAGCCCAGTCTGTTAATGTATGAGCATGTCAATAAAGTTTAAAAAAGGACATTACAGTCAAGGGACAGGTGAGACACCTGCGGGACAGGTGAGACACCTGCAGGACAGGTGAGACACTAACAGTCTGATCCTCCTCCATGTTTTACAGTGTGTCTGCAGTCAGTTTACTGTTACTATGGTTACCTGCAACCGTGAAAGTTTCAAACTGATTCTACAAAACTTTCAATGTCTTCACAACAAAAAACAAAAACAAAATAAAAAACATGAATCATCTTCATCACCTGCATTAACCCTTTCAACACCTGCTGTCTTTAGTTTCACTTTGTTTCTGTCGGGTTGATGGTTCGATTCCTCACACTGAGCCGTCTGTTCTCACTGTAAAAATAAGTTTTAAGTTGACTGAAAGACAAGTTGAGGTAATTTTATAAATTGATATATTTGAATACATATATATGCTTTAGAGCAAAACATGTTCATATATGAACTTGAGTCTGAAACACTTGGTCCCGATTTCAAGTCCTAATTGTTGAGTTTTAAGTCAAACTTAAATCCTTAAGTTTTAAAATAAACAACAAATAAATTTGCTGACCTTTAATCCCTTTGAAAATTAAATAGTTGCATTTGAAAATATTAAATTGTTGACCATCATTGGCACCACTTTGGGGGGTCAACATAATCAACATTATAATGAACATAATATAAACAGCTTGACTTTCACTGCAGCTGCGAGGATGAAAGTTTATTACATGTGATCTATTACTGTCTGACTGAACAGCCTCATGGAAATAATATTTTACTATAATCATAATATTTTAAACCAACAGAATTCATTAACACAAGTCATTTTGTGTTGTCAGAGTCATGATATTGAGCTGAGACAGATTCCAGATTCTGTTGGCGTTCAGAAGCTGCTGAGTGCAGCAGACAGCTCGCACCGTGTGCGCTTCAATGTTCAACATACTCGGCTTAATAAAGTTAATGATCACTCAAAGTTCAAAAGAAAAACTCTACAAACACTCAGTCACTTGGTGTGAGGCTTCAGTTGGATACTTTGGGAGATTTTGTCGTCTTTCTTCACTGAGCTGCTGTCAGACATCATGTTGTGTGTCTCATTCAGATGGTAGAGACACAAGTTACTGTATGAACTTCATTTATGATCAGAGGTGTTGTCAGAGAATAATGAAGCAACATGCTGTGACTTTATTTGTGGTCCTTTCAAATAACAGTTAAATTTATTAGTCCATTTCTTTTCCCTGCTTTGCATAAAACCCGATGCCCCCCACCTCCCCATAGATGGCGCCTATGTTAATGTTTGAGAAACAGATTAAAGTTAATCTAAAGAAACAGTTAAATATTTCAACAAAAGATAGAAGAGTTTGACTTCAGAAGTCAAAAGTTCCTTCCTCAAAGTTTTTCTTGCAGAGTTTGATCGATATGTGAAACTGTCAATACTGAGCTTCATCAGGGTTTACAGTCATTTCATTATTGTGAAAAACAAACATCCATGACGGATCTGAAGGGCTGAGAACTGTAAATATCTGATATGACATTATTTTAAATATCGTTCTAACTCTGGACTGGACTTTATAGTTGTGGGTTGGACGTTTTCTTCAAATGATTAAAAAAAGAATGATTTCAGGAGAGTTTCAACTCTCGCTGCATGCTGGGAAGTCTGCTAACATGCTGACTATATGTGTGCAGAAACTTAATTTAACGATGTGATTGAACTCTGTACAGTACATCCACTCATCTCACTGCACAACACTTCATGTTTATAAGTTCTGAAGTGTTCTGAAAATAAAAAGTAGAAATTTAATTAACTTGAATAAATAAAACTTTTATATTCATGTTGACTTAATTAGAAAATATGAGTTAATTTTACTTAATTCCTGTTCAAGTTTTTTTTACAGTTCAGCTGCTGTGACTCTAATTAGTGAAAGTGAGAGTAAACAGTCGTCTGTCTGTCTTTAATGAGTTCAGATCAGCTGATATCATGATGTAGAGCGAGAGAGTATCACTTTAACAGCAGCACAGCAGGTGTACTACAGAGCGCACACACACACACGCACACACCACACACACACACACACACACACACACACACACACTCAAGCAGATCAAGCAGAAATCTCTGGATTAAAACAAAAAGTTATTGTTGTACATGCAGTGTCATAACAGAATAAACGACACACACACACACACACACACACACACACACACACACTAACACACACACACACACACACACACCCTCCAAACACACACTCACACACTCACACGGGCACATACACACAGAAAATACACACTACCTGTTCTCTCAGTCTTACCTGTTTGTGTTGTTTATTCCAGAATAATTCCAGTAAACATCAAAGTATCCACAGTCTGTCTGTCTGTCTGACAACCTGTCTTTCTGTCTGTCTTTCTGTCTCTCTGACTGTGGAACTCTCTCTCTCTCTCTCTTGCTTCGCCCCCCTGTCTGAAACCTGAGAGGTCAGGTAGTGTGTCATCACACACACACACAAAACACACACACACCACACACGTCACATGTTGGTTTCTTCCCAGCAGGCCTTTTTCATATCAGAAATTAATGATCCAAACACTGTAAACACTTAAAAATAAATAAATAAATAAATAAATAAAATTTACACACACATGAAGACTGGCCTGATTTTACACACTGAAACTTTAGTTGGTTGAAGTTCAGGTGAAACTCTCTCAGCGGCGTGAAGTTCTCTGTTACACACCTGAAACTCTGCAGCAACAGTTGCAAAACTCTCAACTGTGTGAAACTAGTTTGCACGCAACAGCTGATCAAAAGGTCGATAATGTGCCAAATGATAACAGACTGTAATACACAGAGGCTTCTTATCGCCAAAGTGAGCACAAGAATGAAACCAAAGGTCTTTTGTTTTCAGGACTTTGGGTTCTGTCTCACACTGATCTAAAGCACCGGTGGAAAGCATGAGGTGCAGTGGATTTAATTATTTAACGTGTGTCCACATCCACCTTTGCTGTCTTGCACCAGAGGGACTCAGGGTTATTCTGTCCTGTCCCTTGTGCCAGCAGTGCACATCCGGATACACCTATCAGCTGTGACCAACATGCAATAAACCAATCAGAAAGTCAGCTCATATCACCTTTAAGAAGCAGGTGTGCCAGGAGTGCAGGCTGAGTCAGCTTGATGGTGGATTTACCAGGAAGAATCAAAGAGAGAAGAGTGAACGCAAATAAACAGACAGCAGGATGTCTCTTGTGTAAATAGTTCATTTTACATCGACACCTTCAAACACAATACATGAACCGTAAATGTCCTGCAGATATGTGACTGGTTCTGTTTCACACTGAAGCACCTTGAAATTATGTTGTATTTTATAATTCATTATTTTTATCATTATGCAGCTCCGCTGGCTGCTGGTGAGGAGAGACTGGCCGCGAAGCTGCACCTCAGTCCGACTAAACACCCGCCTGAGCCGGACTGAGGTGCAGGATTACACACAGGTCATCCCCCAGCATCAGGCTCTGACAGGAGAATACATACTGTTCTCTCCCGGGGTCGGACTGGTCTCGTACTCAGATATATAGATCTGGTTTTTGTTTGTTATAGATCATAAATGTTTAAATCCAATGAACACACAGACACAAACATCATGTGACAGCTGTGATCTCGTCCTGTGAGCACTTTACAGGTCTGATGAGATTTATTAGGATTTATAATCATAATAATAATTCATTATTCATTATTAATGAGTTTAACTTTAAAGACACACACACACATGCACACGGCTGTTTAACATAACTGAAGGTGTTTTGTGATTGTGTGTGTGTGTGTGTGTGTGTGTGTGTGTGTGTGTGTGTGTGTGTGTGTGTGTGTGTGTGTGTGCTTCGACTAAACTCACCAGGTGTTATCTTGTGCGTTCAGACCTACTGAGCCACAGACTTCAACCAGGTTTTAGTCGATTTGAGGCACAAGTTTTTCTGACTCCAAAGCACCGAGCACAAGACACCAAACGTGCCGTGCCACGCCTTCGTGTTGCCTCCATTTTTAGACCTCCTGTCCATGACCGCACAAAACAAACATCCAGCACTCTGTATGGATCATAACAATCAGGTGCCTTTCATCCTCTGCCACACTGCAGAGGAACAGACAGAACACAGGAACAACCACAGGAACAACAAGCAGAGTGGGAGGGGTCATCACAGGGGAAAAAAAGAAAAGACAAAAGACATAACAAGAATAAAACAACATAAAAGATGGAACAAGGTGTAGCATATATTTGACTGTACTTGGTGTAAAAACAGTAAATAGCTAGAAGCAGGCTAATATAATCAGAAGACCAGATTCGGCCACAGAGAACTAGTAACTGATGAACAATAAATCAAGAGACAGAGACAGTTGCTTGCAGTAAATAGGTACCATGTATTTAGGAAAAAACAAAACAATTTATGCAAATATTACAAAACAAATATGGCCATGTAAACAAATAGTTTCTAACTACCAAAAACTCAAATACTCAATATGAAAAAACAAAAAAAGAGAGGGAAAAAAAAGGTTAGTTGTGCAAGGCTTGTGTTAGCTTATGGCTGGTAAGTTATTTGGTCAGTGGTGCACCATTAATTTTCTTCCACAATTATTCAATTAATCATCAATAATAATAATCACATTAAGTCCACAAGTCAATCTGTCAGTCAATTGTCAATTAGTGTGCTGGGCCAAAGAGAGAGAGTGTGTGCGTGTGTATGAAGGGGCAAAAAGAGATGAGTAGGGGGGAAAGGAGAGTATCTGCTGCAGTGTGTCCTACCACCATGGCAGGAATATGATGATTGCTGCTGAGTGTGATTCTGGTTTCCTCCAGAGTAGGCTCCTGGTCACTTACATTGGAATAGCTCGCCATCACGGATCGTCCATGCATAAGGAACCTGGCCTGGTTAAACATAAGGCCAGAGTTTGTGACTCTAATTAACTGCATAACAGTTAAATACAATAACTCTCAATTAACCAGTAATATTGAGTTGCAATTTAAAATACACAAATGTAACAATTAACCAATTAGAAAATTTAAACAACTCATTAACAATACTGGCAAATCGAAATGACGAAGCAGTGTGTGCTTCTAGATGCTAAACACAGCACGCTACCTGTTATCAGCTGACTGCCAACATGCTGCATCAAACATTGTGTTTAAAACATTGTGTTAAACACTGCATCAAACATTGTATTAAACATTGTGTTAAACATTGTGTTAAACATTGTGTTAAAACATGGTATTAAACATTGTATTAAACATTGTGTTAAACATTGTGTTAAACATTGTGTTAAACATTGTATTAAACATTGTATTAAACATTGTATTAAACATTGTATTAAACATGGTATTAAACATTGTGTTAAACATTGTGTTAAACATTGTATTAAACATTGTATTAAACATTGTATTAAACATTGTGTTAAACATTGTATTAAACATTGTGTTAAACATTGTGTTAAACATTGTATTAAACATTGTATTAAACATTGTGTTAAACATTGTGTTAAACATTGTATTAAACATTGTGTTAAACATTGTATTAAACATGTGTTTAAACATGGTGTTAAACATGGTATTAAACATTGTGTTAAACATTGTATTAAACATTGTGTTAAACATTGTATTAAACATGTATTAAACTTTGTATTAAACATTGTGTTAAACATTGTATTAAACATTGTGTTAAACATTGTATTAAACATTGTGTTAAACATTGTGTTAAACATTGTATTAAACATTGTATTAAACATTGTATTAAACATTGTGTTAAACATTGTGTTAAACATTGTATTAAACATTGTGTTAAACATGGTATTAAACATTGTATTAAACATTGTGTTAAACATGGTATTAAACATTGTGTTAAACATGGTATTAAACATGTGTTTAAACATTGTGTTAAACATGGTATTAAACATTGTGTTAAACATGGTATTAAACATTGTATTAAACATTGTATTAAACATTGTATTAAACATTGTATTAAACATTGTGTTAAACATTGTGTTAAACATGGTATTAAACATTGTATTAAACATTGTGTTAAACATTGTGTTAAACATGGTATTAAACATTGTGTTAAACATGGTATTAAACATTGTATTAAACATTGTGTTAAACATGGTATTAAACATTGTTTAAACATTGTTTAAACATGGTATTAAACATTGTGTTAAACATGGTATTAAACATTGTGTTAAACATTGTGTTAAACATGGTGTTAAACATGTATTAAACATTGTGTTAAACATTGTGTTAAACATTGATTAAACAATGTGTTAAACATGGTATTAAAACATTGTATTAAACAATTGTGTTAAACATGGTATTAAACATTGTGTTAAACATTGTGTTAAACATTGTATTAAACATTGTGTTAAACATGGTATTAAACATTGTATTAAACATTGTATTAAACATTGTATTAAACATTGTGTTAAACATTGTGTTAAACATGGTATTAAACATTGTGTTAAACATGGTATTAAACATTGTATTAAACATTGTATTAAACATTGTATTAAACATTGTATTAAACATTGTGTTAAACATTGTATTAAACATTGTGTTAAACATGGTATTAAACATTCACGTCCCCACACACACTGCTTCGAGTGTTTAACAAAGCATACGCTGGCATGTAAGGCAACAAATACACAACCAAACAACAAAACAAAAGTATGTTCAAGTTACAGAGTGGTTTAGCAAGAAGCTAACAAGTTTAGCTCAACTCACCAATTCAAGCAGTTTCAACAGATTCAACAGAACTTCAAGTATTCACAGCTTTCAACCAGCAACTTCCGACAGCTGGTGAACATCTGCAGTCGGTAACACAATGACTGTTAACCCTCATATTAGACATTAAAATTAAATGCACACCAGCAAACTCTGTACTAACCTGCAGCCGCTCCGCTCCCTGCATCAGCCCCCATTCATCTGATGATGAGGGCATTAGCTTCCTGTAAATAGCGGAGCGGCCCAGCTGATTGGCTGCGCGCTAGTCACGCGGTTTATGTCGTCACGTTTACGTCAGGTAAAACTTATTTGAGTTAGAGTATTTAGTTTTGTTTACTAATCTGAACCCTGGGTTACAAAGGCATAACGTACATAAAAGACATAAGACGAGAAGACATAAAAGACATAACAGGACAAAAACGACATAAAAGACATGACATGGCTACAGTGAAAATGACATAAGAGACATAACGAGACTAAAGTGACATCAAAGATGTAAGAAGATGAAAACCGACAAATAAAGACGTAAAAAGCCTTGAGTAACATTAAAGATGTTAAAGTCATAAAAAGACTAAAACATTTTCCATGACTGAGACAAAACATAAATGATCCAATGAGTTTGTTACACAACCTTTTGATTCATTTCTTTTTTGAACTAATCTCAGTCAAACGTCTCTCTGCCACTCAGATATGAAGTGTTCTCACACAGTTCTCTCCTGTTCTCGCTGTGGTTCTCGTCTCGTATGTGGGCGACGTTATAGTTCATAGTTTGCCTTCCTCTTTTCACCACCACAGTCCTGCTCATGAGCTCTGAGCAGGTGCGGTGACATGAGGATACCTGTACCTGAGGGAGGATGGTGGCGGGAGGTGGGGCAACACACACACACACACACACACACACACACACACACACACACACACACACACACGGTCTCATTTGTGTTTGTTGTTTGAATGACTCAGGCAACAGAGATCCTCCATTATTGTGTGTTTCGGAGCAGACGAGCATCCTGGGAGGTCAGTGATCTGTGTCTGTCTGTCTGTCTGTCTTTGTCTCCATATTATGTTGTTTTTGTCTCGTTACTTCTTTTATGTTGTTAAATCTTATTATGTCATTTACCTCCTGTTACGTTTTACTCTTTTAAATCTGTTACATTGTTTCATCTTATCACGTCTGTGATTGTCATCTTGTTACATCTTTAACAGGCTGAAAGCTTTTAAAATTAATTAATATATTAATTAATATTTGGTGATACAGAAATGATCAGAAACCTTCATTTAAGCACAAACAAACACTTCCAACATTTTTGATGAGGCTCATTGTGAACTGTGTCATGACGGTTTGTTATTTTTAAAAAAGTGGGAAAACCTTTGGTAAACTCTGGTGAAGAGGATCATTGATCAGTTATTGATGACTGTTTGGTGTCTGTCTTGTTTCGTCTTTTATGATATTTTCACTCTCGTCCTGTTTTTCTTTCACATCATTTAAATCTTATGTAGTTTACGTTGTTTTCATCTTTCATCATTTTGTCATTTCATCTTATTACACCTTTTCAGTCTTTTTCATTTTGTTACATCTTTTACCTCTTATCACAGGTTTTATGTTGTTATGTCTTTTACCTTATTTTAATCTTGTCATTGATTTCTTGTTGTTTGCATTGTGTTACATCTTTTACATTGTCTTCATCTTTTTATGTCTTTTACATAGTTTTTGTCTCAATACTTCTTTTACGTTGTTTTATCTTATTACGTCTCTTCTGTTGTTTTCATCTCGTTACTTTCTTCATGTCATTTTCATCTTTTCACATCTTTTAAATCACCTTCATCTTGTTGCATCGTTCTTGTCTTTTCGGCTGCGTACGGCACAAAACTACGTTCAAGATCTGAGCTCACAGACTTTGACCCTTTGTGCTGTGAAAATGTGACACGTCCAAACTTTCGTGTCTGCAGTTAATGAAGTGATAGGTGAAAAATATTTACAGTGGAAATTCCAGATGAACAGGTTGATATTTGATAATATCACATCGAGCAGTAGCTGCTTTGAATAACCTGTCGGTCGTGTTGCTGTCACGCTGTTCTGGACTTCTGTGGAAATGTGTTTGTCTCATGCAGCAACTTCAGGTTCCAGGATGTTTGCAGGTAGATGTGTCACAGAGTTAATCATTAACAAAATACTTCCTCATTCATTTATAAATCATTGACCAATAATGAGAGATACTTTTATCTTCTTATTGCAAACAACAGTTTCATACTTCCTGAACCACGGGAACATGTGTGTGTGTGTCTCTCTCTCTCTCTCGCTCTCTCTCTCTCTGTCCCCCCCGTACATTGTGGTGCTCTCTCACTTGTATCCTGAAACACACAGTAATAAGTCTCCTCCACCGTGTGTGTGTGTGTCAGGACTGTACTGAGATGTCTGTGATCAACAGCAGGACGGCGTCTGTGATCCTCCTGTCAGCTCTGCTGCTTGGGTGAGTTCACTCTTTTATCTAAACATGTTCTAGTTGTTCATGTCAATCAAACGGTTTTGTTTCTACATTTTTAAATAATTTGAAGTCTTTTGACTGAATGAATGAACTGTACAATCAGCTCTTTAAATTGAGTTTCTTTTTGTGTGTACTTTTTTTCCTAGACCTACAGTTAAGACAAAAATACAACGCGAACCTTCAAACAAAAATACAAAACAAACAAACAAACAAACAGAAAGTATGAAAATTGTCACAAACTGGTAATTGTACAACATATAGTATATATACTTATATTTGATACTTATTACCAGCAGTGGAAAGATTACTGAAAAGTACACTCGTAAAATATTACTCAATTAAAAGTAAAAGTACAGAGTATCCATCTAAAAAAGGGAAATGTAAATTTTGTTCATTTTCCTTAACAGATATTTGAAAATGCAAACATCTGATTAATCATGAATGATTTTCAACAAATGGCTCCACAACACAAAAACATTGTCTGTCTTTGTCTAAACTATTGATTAAATATCCACGACATTGATTAAATTCATATTCATTCATTTTACTCCAAACCTGTGCTGCTGCAGAGTTGAGTTTTTTGTCCATATGTCTTACCTGTTTGTGATCAGATCAGCTGATGAAAGGTTTGGACATGAATTCAAACCGTACTCAGGACTCACTTAGGATTTTAAGGATTTTTAGGATTTTATGTTGCCATGGAGACCAGTCCCTCACAAACCCTCAAGAGCCTCGCAGCAACGTGATCATCTTTTCAGACCACCCTTGAATTTCAGGCCACTTTGGCTAGATATTTTTGTAATGTTTGATGCGTGATGTGATGTGGATTCAGAGGCCGGTCTGTCCCAGATACTTTATCAATCTCAGCTTGGGTTGACATCCAACAAGGTTCAGATTTTGGGCGTAAGACGACGACATGTAGCTCAGCTGTTTTTACACTGCACACACAGAGAGGAGCACAGAGCTTTGTGTTTAAAGCTGACGTGTAACACACAGCTCACCTGTCCTCAGGTGTGACTTCTGACCTCTGTCAGTGATCTGTTGGATCTGTTCATACACAGTTCAAGTTTGTCTTTATCGTTGCTCAATCAGACACAGACACGGTGAGCCACAGAAGTGAGTCAGAACACAGTACACACAAATCGCACACGTCCTCCTCAGGAGGATGAAGGCTACAATGATCTTTAGTTCACAGATGTTTCATTGAACTGTTTTATTGTTTCACTGAACATTTCACCTGAACACACCTTGTTTATTTTCGTGACTCTCTGCCGGATATCTTGTTTCTGTTTAATGATTGTGTAAGTGATGTGGGTGTGTCAGCAGGAATAAATCAGTCCAACAACTTCTGGGTTTTACTCATAACTTTAATGAAGTCCACACACAGCTCAGTCCTCACGTTACACCTGCCTGAAAACCTGTACTCTCACTGTCTACCTCTTCACCTCAAAAACAACAGCCCTACAAAAACACTACAACAGTGCTGACTAGCAGTGTAACCTTACACCAGAACATCAGCTTAAGACGACTGCACACAGTGTAAAGCAGAATATTAACATTACTGTAAACACTAAATAGGTGTAAACAATATAATAATTCAATGATAATATAGTGAATTTATGTCTTAATTAGGATGATTAAACCTGTTTACATCCTCCTACTGTTTACCTATCACAGTTTCACTCTTAGAGTTGTGTGAGTGTGTAACAGTATGTTACAAAGCGTGTTCGAGGGTGTGATGAAAACAGAGAAGAGTGATAGAAACGGAGCACAGCTGATGTGCCGTCAGACGCTTCACCGGAGCGCACCGCGGAGCGCGCGGGGCGGCTGAGGCGCCGTCAGACACTTCACCAGAGCGCACCGCGGAGCGCGCAGGGCGGCTGACGCTTGTTTTTGTCTCTGACAGGCTCAGATTGTTCTTGTTAGTGTCTGATAACATGATGGAAAGGATCAATACAGTCAGAGAGATTTTGTTTTAAAGAGGAAGAGACGTTTGTTTAACCAGAAACAGCTGATTTATTGACCTCAACAAACTCACCAGAATCCTTATCCAAAAACGTTTTCTTTATTTTCATATTTGTTTTTTTTTTTTAAATACTGTTATTTATTTAAAACATTTTGTTCTTTAACATTATAATTCTATGATCAGTTAAAAACAACACGAAAGATGAAAACAATGAAAAAGACATAACAAGATGAGAACAACATGAGAGACGTAACAAAACGTAAAAAGAAGAAAAGAAAAGTCGCTCAGAAGGAAGATCAGTCCAACAAACACAGAAATGTTTCTGCTCCACAGAGAAGAAACAACTTTATTATTTATCTGTTTCATAAAAATATCTGATTCTTTTATTTAATAAAATCAAAAGTCAAAGATCAAAGTTTTCACTACGACTCCCAGGGTGCATTTCACTAACAAACAGCCAATCACAGAGCTTCATATTCTGCAACAGTAACGACAGCTAAACTTTTAAATTCTGCCTTCGTTACGGGTGAATTCAGCAACCATGGCAACCCTGCTTTGTTGTCAGCCTCTGACTGGCTTCCATGGCAACAGCAGCTGAGGCTCATGGGTGTTGTAGTTTTTATAGATGGAGACATAAACCTGTCTGAGGAGAGATTCTGTGTTCAGTCACATCAGACGTAAAGAACGATTCAAATCTCAGCCCGCCCATCACTGTTTCCATGGCAACGGTTGATAAGGACTGACTTCCACCTGCTCATGAAGGTGTAAATATGACATTCTGTCTGATCACTTCCTGTTATTGATTACTGATGATTGATTGTGTTTGTGTTTGAATCCACAGAGTGCTGTACTGCTGCGTCACCCAGTATGACAGGTAACACACACACCACCCAGCTAATACATAACGTTCCCACGTTCCTCACAGGTTCTACTTGATAAGGGATGAGAACGTTCACAAAATGTTATAATAACCACATGAAGTAACGCTTTTTTTTTGGGGGGGGGGGGGGGCGCGTGTAATTTTAACGACGTTCCTCTGAGGTTCTTTGCTGGTAAAATGTTGTGCAGAATGTTCTCTGACTGTAACCTTTAAATGTTAGTGTTACTTTTATGTTAGAACAACTCTTATTTTAACATCAAGTAACCTTTCCTGGACATTCAGGTTCCTAAAATGGAACATTTTGTTGAGGAACACAGAGCAGCTGAAACGTTTATAACCGTGCATACTTTAATATTTATTGATTTAATTATTGATTTCAGTCATCTTTGTATTGATTAAACTATTTAATTTCTGTTTACATGAATAAACTTTTGATTGATTAAACTGAGGTTAGTATTTAACTGTGCAGCAGAGTTTTATTTAAACTAATTTAAACTCTGCTTTTACTCAGTTTGAAGCTGGTTTTGTTAAACTCTGATTAGAAATAATCTTAGATGAAGTTAATGTTCATTGGTGCAGCTGACAGATCAAACTGATCATCATGTGAAACCATAAATCAGCAAATATCTGCTCAGAAATCAACCGAAACAATTCATCAATTATAACATTATAACTCTCTCTTTTCTCTTCTCTTTCTCTCTCTCTCTGTGTGTGTGTGTGTGTGTGTGTGTGGTGTCAGACTTGTGTCCTTGCAGGAGGAGATCACAGCGTACAACAGGTCAGAAACACAATTGCTGTGGTGGAATGTGCCCTGGGTGTGGACTGATAGGCTTAATATGATTTAATGAGCTGTGCTTAAAACAAACTAGATGGTTAAATCTAAGAAGCAGGTTAATTTGGTTTAAGATTATTTGTAGGGCTGGGCAAGTTAACGCGTTATTTTCACGTTAATTCATTAGACTATTAACGCCAATATTTACTTTAGCGCGCATTAAAGCATGTTGCTCACATGCTTTTATTTTGTGAAAGTCTGTTGCTGGCTGCTGCGGTGTAGGGGTTTGACTCACACTCCGGAACAGTAGGTGGCGATAATGCGCCAATGAGCTGGCTGCCAGCCCAGCCGCCGTTTCAAACAGAAGAAGAAGAAGGAGAATAGCGCTGGCTGTTGCGGAACCGGGAAGGCGATATTACGAATCCTACTATGGCCACGCCAAGACCCGCCTTACTCTGCCTCTGATTGGCTGAGCTCTGCAAGCCTCTAGCCGAACACGTGATTTGATTTGTAAAAAATGAACAGTAGAACCTGAATCAAACAGACTGAATTGAACCGATTTGTAAAAATGAACAGTAGATTTAGAAAATTATTAATAATGGTTAAAATATTATATATACAAGGACAGTGTCCAGCCAAGGGAGGAGGCTTAGTGTGGTACTTAACTAGTGTCCAGTAACTAGTGATTTTTGGCGAGGGGGTATTTTCCTGCACACAGAAAGACAGGCTGTGGGGTACAGCTTTTGCCCTCCTGGTGTAAGGATGATCCCTTCTGGAACTTTTTGGGGGTCTACCGGTGCCAAGGGCTCTTCTTCCCCCAAAGCTGCCTTTCTCCTCGACACTGCAGTTCGGTTGCACACAAATTACAGTAGCGAACTGTCAAAGCGGCAAGAGAAAGAACTGTTAAACTTCTCAAGGTGAAGACGCCAATCAGAGGAGTACCATCGTGACAGCATCAGGGCAGAGTGGCGGGTCTTGGCGTGGCCATAGTAGGATTCGTAAAATCGCAACCGGGAAAGGAAAAAGGAAAACGCGGAAAAACCAAAGCAGACATGGAGAAGGGTAAAGTCACGGAGCTTTTAAATGGCCATAGACTGGTAATGCTGCTCCCTGTTAAAAGTTTCTGCTGTTACCTCAGAAATTGCCTGTTTGTCCTGATTGTGGCTCAGGATTTTGTTGGTAGATTTTTTTTTATTTTTCATAAAGAGAATGTCCTGTCAGTGGCAATAAGCTTTAATTTATTATTATTACTATTATTATTTATTTTATTTATTATTATTTTTTATTATTATTATTTTTTTTTACATTTTTAAGTTGAGATTTACACTAAATATGTGTTACTGATAAGTGCTGATGTTAAAAGTGTTTGCACAACAAATGTTATGGCACTTTCATTCATATGGCAGCAGAACATTGAAATAAAAGTGCTCTTTACACTACTTTTGAATTCATTCTTGGAGTTTGCATATACAATGCGATTAATCGTGATTAATCAGGCAAATTATGCAATTAATTGCGATTAAAGATTTTAATCGTTGCCCAGCCCTAATTATTTGTCTTGGGAAGTCGGAGTTGTACTGATGATGACTGATGATTTCCTTTTATTTTTGTGTCGTGCACAAAAAACCAACCCTCCTGAGTTTATAAGACAAAATAAAAACAAAAAATACAGTTGCAATGTTCCATACGAGATCACAGTCCATTTCATAGCTCAGACCTAAACAGAATACTCTGCCTTCTCTCCCAAACTTGACAAATAAAATCTGCTACAAAAAAAGTTCCCTTTCTGAAGAACAACTCAAGTTTCTCACAGTCATCCAGCAAAAAGGAGTCAGCACTTAACTCTTTCCCCGCCAGCTTTTTTAATAAAGTTGCCAGCCAGCACCAGCATTTCTAACAAAATTCACTGATTGTTCAACATGTTCAACAGCCACAGAATATTCTCTTCTGGTCCACTAGGGGCCACAAGTGATCAACAACTGCTTCAGTTTGAAATCTAGTTCCAGCTCGGGACGACGTATGTGGGGTTCATGTTAGTGTTGGCGCAACTTTACAAATCTCTGCTGGTTGCATCTGGCAGTATTGGTGACATTGCAGCAGGTGCTTCACCCCCTGTTTCCTGGCGGAGATCCGACCTCCACTGAGAGACGTCTGACAGGAAGTCAGATGAAATGAATCTTTGTTGGAGCAGCCCAGTGTCTGTCAGCGCTGCTCTGTTGTTATTAGAAAAGCCTCCAAACCTGCTGATCAACAAATAAATAAATATAATAAAATAAATCATCAAACTGTGCTGCAGATTTCTGTCCTTAAATCAACCAGGAGCTTCAGCAGTTCTGTCCAATCAGAGCGTCTCATTCTTCCAGAAGAGTCTGTTTCCAGGCTGTGTGTAAAACCTGAAATAAAAACCTTGAAAGACCTTATTTACAGAATTATTAATAATTCAAAATGAAGATGTTGTTCAGTCACATTTATTCATTTATTTTTAATACTCGGTGTGTGTGTGTGTGTGTGTGTGTGTGTGTTGTGTGTGGTGTGTGTCCTGCAGATTTGTTGAAGTACCTATTAAGAGTACTCCATTACACCTGGTGATTCCTGAGCAGTAAGTACCTTCGTCTTCATCATCTTCATCATCAGCTTTGCTATAAACTGACTCAGACACTTAAACTTCTGACTAGTTTCTGTCTAAGATCCTGATTGACCTTCCTGTTCTCCAGAGGATGAAACCTTTAGATTTTAATGACTCCATTAATGTCCTCTAGCACCAGCTGTCACGGTAACCTTATCATTTTTAGCTCCACTGCTTAAATGTGGGGAAAATATGAACATTTGTTTTGATTAAAATGTCTTAAAAGTCTTAAACATCTTAAAGGTCTTAAAGGTCTTAAAGGTCTACATTGAAGTTGTTGAAGTCTGTAGACATCCTGTAACAAGACTCTTAACAGATACATCATCAGGATGGTGTGGCTGTAACCTCTAGGGCTAACAGAGCTAACAGTGCTAACAGGCTAACAGAGCTAACAGTGCTAACAACACTTCATACTGTTGTTGTGTTTGTGTTTCAGTCTGCAGTACAAACAGCCCAGCATTGTGAAGGGGTGAGTATCACTCACTGTTGTTCCTCACGTTGTTGTTGTTGATATTTGTTTGTTACCGATGTCAGTGTTTGTCTTTCATTGTAGTCGTACTGATGTGGTGACGGTGACGCCCTGGATGGCTCCTGTCGTCTGGGAAGGAACCTTTGACCCGGTTGTTGTGACAGCATCTACAAACAACAGAACATCAGCATCGCAGCTACCGTATTCGCTGTTGGAAAGTAAGTATGATCACAACCCTGTGGTTTCCACGCCGCCCTGAATGCAGCATTTCTGGTTTGACCTTTGACTTAGAGGTGACCCCTGTTGTCTTCTTTACAGATACACCATGTTCCTGAAAGACTTCTTGAGACGCAGAGCAACACTTCTTTGTTGGTTTCAATGTGCATGTATACGTGTTCACCGACCGGCCGCAGGAGGTGCCCCAAGTCAAAATGGCCGCCGGCAGAGAGGTAAACAGATACCGTCACTAAATGAAGCCAGTGCAGGTTCAACAGAACTTGTCTACCTTTTGGAGTTTTGGTTTGTTTTTGTTTGTAGTTTTTACAAAAGAAGAGCAGTTTTTCTGCATGTTTGACATCAGTGACTCGTCTTCCTCGTCCTCGTCCAGCTGTCGGTGCGTTTGGTGCCCAGTTCGAGTCGTTGGCAGGAGATCTCTGCTCGAAGGATGGAGATCATCCAGAATCTGATAGAGGAGAAGCTTCATACCCACGACTACATCTTCTGTCTGGACGTTGACTCAAAGTTCCACGGCCGCTGGGGGACCGAGTCACTGGGCGGACTGGTCGCAGTGGTTCATCCAGTGAGTAGACAACACCGGCCCTCTGCACCAAACTCCACCGTCCTAAACCAGTCTGATGTTCAGCAGAACCTCATATGGGCTACATGCATCCCTGCCCCTCCTCAGTGTGTTTGCTGCCACTTTCTGATGTTGCACCACTCTGGCTTTCAAAGATGTTCAGATGTTCCTCTGCAGATCAAATTAAATAAGAAGATCAAATAGAACCTACATTAAAATCCTACAAATTACCTAATTTGATCAGAATGTAAACTACTTCAGACGGTGTCTGTTCTCCCATGAAGATAAATTTAGTCAGTTTGGGTACTGAACATTGGACTTTTAGGGAAGTCACATCAGCACTACTAAGTATCGATTCATGTTCAGTCAATCAAAGCCAAAAGCGCAGCCAGTTGAGAGAGCAACTTGGGGTATAGAGAGAAAGAGAGAGGGCCACATTACCCCTGCAGCAAATCTCAGTGAGTCAGGACGAGCAGAAATCATTCAAAAGTGTTTTTAAACTTTTAAAAACTCAACACAGACAACGTTCAAACCCAAAAGCTGAAGACTGCACAGTCTTTGATTGCCCGAAAGTCAAGTCACCTACAGCAGGTGCAGCTAAAGTTAGCACTCCTCCAGCTAACATTAGCACACTGCAGCTAAAGTTAGCATCCCTGCAGCAAATGCCACAGATGCACCAAGAACTCCATGAACAGTGAAACTTTGAATGAGGCATCGGCATCTTTAGCTGAATAATGACCTTGTTGGATAAGTTGTTGTTGAGGATAACTGGATTATCTTCTCTGTCTTGGTTGATATTAGCTTAGCATTTTTACTAGTGTAACACTCAGGCTTGCACTGAATTGTGTTGTTTAGCTTAGTTGATGATGCCTGTTAACGTATTCAGGAACCACCTGAATGTGTGTTCTTGGAAGCTGAGGCCACATGAAAAAGCTTTTGTGTTGGTGATGTCATGGCAGAAATCGCTTTAGTTTCAGAAATACTCAGGAAAATGATGGTGTTGTGGACGTGACGCACTACTTGATCAATAAAAGAGTGAAGCTACTGAAAGTCTGTTGGAATCAGAAAACCCAGACTACTGACAAATGTAGTTAAACTTGTAAAAAGCTACTTGTAGTGACTCTACTGCCCAACACTGTGTCTGCAGGTTTCTTCAAGGCAGACCGCAGTGCCTTCACCTACGAGCGGAGGCCAGAGTCCAGAGCCTACATCGCTCCTGATGAGGGTGACTTCTACTACTGTGGAGGGGCGTTTGGAGGCATCCTGCAGGAAGTCCACCTACTCGCCAACACCTGCCGCCACAACTTTGAGGCTGACACTAAGAATGGCATCGAGGCAGCCTGGCAAGAGGAGAGTCACCTGAACAGGTAGGCAGAGTCACCTGAACAAGTAGGCAAAGTCACCTGAACAGGTAGGCAGAGTCACCTGAACAAGTAGGCAAAGTCACCTGAACAGGTAGGCAGAGTCACCTGAACAGGCAGGCAGAGTCAGCTGAACAGGCAGGCAGAGTCACCTGAACAAGTAGCAGAGTTACCTGAACAAGTAGGCAGAGTCACCTGAACAGGTAGGCAGAGTCACCTGAACAGGCAGGCAGAGTCACCTGAACAAGTAGGCAGAGTCACCTGAACAGGCAGGCAGAGTCACCTGAACAAGTAGGCAGAGTCACCTGAACAGGTAGGCAGAGTCACCTGAACAGGCAGGCAGAGTCACCTGAACAAGTAGGCAAGTCACCTGAACAGTAGGCAGAGTCACCTGAACAGGTAGGCAGAGTCACCTGAACAGGTAGGCAGAGTCACCTGAACAGGTAGGCAGAGTAACCTGAACAAGTAGGCAAAGTCACCTGAACAGGTAGGCAGAGTCACCTGAACAGATGTTGACCCTCCTCTGTTGTACCTCCTGTTCAGGTACATGTGGATCAACAAGCCCAGTAAGTTGCTGTCACCTGAGTACCTGTGGCAGGACTTTGCGGCGAGGGAGCCTGAGATTAAACTCATCAGATTTTCTGGAATCGTCAAAAACTACGCTGAGATCCGGCCCAACAAATGAGAGTCTGAACTGAACCAGACTAGACTGGACTGGACTGGACTGGACTCAAAGGGTTTGAAGAAACCCAGCTATACCTCAGCACACTTTTGGAACTGGTTCACACGGTCTCTGACACCTGAGGCTTACCCACAATCCACCTCCTCATCTGATCTAAATAGAAACTGTACAATGTTGTTGCTGTATATTGTCTGGTTATTAGCAAAGCATCTATCAGTAATACAAATAAGATGGAAAAAAATATGAATGTGTTTCCTTGCCTGTGGTTTTAATTTGTGCTCCTACATTTTGTGCTGGTAACGTTACTCCTCAATAGCAAACACCAGTGTACCTGGTGGAAAAAAAAAGTCTGGAGCCCTGATTCTGTTCAGTTCATGAAGTAATGTTATGTTGGTAGCTAATATTGTTGAGTCACCTCCTGGACCTCATCACTTTGTCAAATGCATAAAAATAGCCGTTTTCCCAGCGTTGTTCAATGACTAACCTTAATCTAGTTCAATCAGCAGCCTTTTCATAATACAACAAGGTCGATAACGTTAACTTGTTCACTCACCAGATTCAGTAGACTGCTGTACCATTACAGCTAACGTTACTGCTCTCTCCCCCGCTGGGAGCTGGGTGCAGTCGTTCGCGGTGCCTCCTGTGTTGGGGGGGGGGGTAACTCTGTGCGGTGTCTGCCACACTGTGGAAGGCGCTGACAGCTAACAGATGAAAATGTCACGTTAAACTGCATTGAACAATGTTCATCTCTGCTTAAACAGCCCCTCGAGTGAGAAACGTAGCTTTTAGCTAACTTAGCAGAGATAGCTAACCAGCAAAAATGCCCGGCCGTCGACTTGACAAAAAAATCCAATGAAAAGTAACAGGTCAAAAATGTCCGAATTGGATGAAAACGTACTTTCCCACGTCTCACCAGCAGCCCCACAAATTCATCCACACTTGCACACAATAAATACTCTGCAGCAGCTTACATCCAGATTCAGTAGAGAGCCGTCCTGTTGTCCTCCTCTCCCCCACTGGACCGCGGTGCTGTCCTCGCCAACCTCCGCTGTAGTGCAGTGCCGTTTTCCGCTGGTACCTTCTGTGCCCACAGCCTCTCGAATGACACAAGATCCGACCAAAAGTATAAGAAATGTCTGTCAATTGGTTAAATTAAACTTTTTCACGTCTTGCCAGCAGCTGCAGAAAATGGTGGTGCACGGACAACCGCAACGTCACGGAGCGTTCACATTCAATGCGTCAGGAAATAGCCAATCACGAGCTCCTGTTGTCTGATGGCGCAGTAAAACTACTAATTCTAAGTCATTAAACTTAAAGTTATTTGTACATTCAAATATGTCTAGGTATTAAGAGAATGTACTTACATTTGAATAGTAATGCAACCACACTTAAATCATTTAAGTATATTGTAATTACATTGTTTAATTAGATATAAAGTCCAGGTTTACAGTGTAGAGCAGGATGAGACGAGCGCGGGGATATATTGTTTATGGAGGTGTGATGTTCTGAAGTCAAGTTATTTGAGGTAAAAGGCGATGATGCAATGCAGCTGGAAGTTTTTCTTGAATAACTTTTGATCTGGAGGTCGTGGAGAACCAGAACCAAGTTCTACCTGCACTAAACTGAGTTTGGCTGATCCAATGAGGCTATTTTCAAAGTGTTATGTTTTTGGGAAATAGCTGAAACAGGCGATTGTTGGGAGAAACGGACAGTTACATGTTCCAGCCCTATTGGTTAGGTTAGGTCTAAACTGTTGGGTTAAGTACGGTGGGAGTCGTGTATTGCGCCTCTGGTGGAAGATTGGGGAATATTTATAGCATGATTTTAGTGTGTGCCAATAACACTCACTGGTACCAATATTGATGATAATATTGATGGTTATATTAAAGGTGCAACAAGTTGTTGCAGGCAAACACACAGTTGATTGTTTTATGAAAGTGGAGGAAGCCAGCAGCACGTGTAAAACTCATGATGGTGGGTTTTTTTAAATTATTTTTATTATTTTTTCTTTATAAAAGATAATTAAAATGAGTCAGAAACATTTGTGATGTTTGTCTTTATTTAACCACTTTGCTCAAAAGTTGCTCATGTATATTAAAACAGTCCATACAGGTGACAAAGGTGTTGTCTGTGAATCCTCATGATTGGCTGAAAGGTGAGGGAGGTGGAGACAACTCCACTGTCATTAAAAAAAAGGTCAGAGATACATATTTCTGTTATTATGACACTATTATTAAGTGATTAAATAACATTTAATCATCTGTATATTTATTTATTTCACATCATTTTATTCATTTATTTAATTTTGTTTCATCTGTGGTGACATTCAGTTTCTGAGCTCAACGTTTCCACATCCACATCCTCCCAGGTCGTCCCCTGTCTCCGTCCCTTCGTCTGTCCTCAGGCCAGGTGGTGCTGGGTGGTCATGAGGACCAGGGGGACCTCTTTGTCCCCGGTGCCCAGCAGAGGGAACATCCTCTCAGTGAACTCAGAGGATCCAGTGAAGCTGTAGATCTCCGAGCCCGACTTCACGTTATAAAAGGACACCTGTCCCTCGTCCACGTCCAGGAAAACGCCCACCTGACGCAGCTTTGGAGGACTCTTCACCTGCACAACACGAACACGCATTCATTCAGGTTCAGACAGGTGAACAGATCTGAGATGTATGGAAGCCCATTAAGGCCAAAAAGACACAAAACTGATGAAAAGTGACAAATAAGAATCTACAGTAAAATATTATTTTACGTTTTTAAAAGATGATAAAGAGACAGAATCATAATTTGTATAATGTCTGAGTAATGGAAAATATAATATAATATAATATAATATAATATAATATGTGTTTGGACCTTGGTGAGCGGCGGTGCAGTGAGCGCTCGCAGTTGGCTGCCGCTCCACCAGATGGCGTAGTAGCCGTTGGAGGGACTCATGTCAAACAGACCTTTCCTCTGAGCTGACTCGCTGACCACACCCAGCTTCCAGTCTTTACTCTCTCCAACAAACACCTGCGACAGGTGGACACAGACAGACAGTCAGAGTTATACGTCATGCTGGATGCTGTCCGAGCGTCTCCTGAGCGTCGGCGTGACTCTGACCTCCCAGTAGTGGCGTCCTGTACTGAAGCCCTCTTTAGCGATGACACAGGACCAGACGTCGAAGCGCTGCTGACTGTTTCTGTAGAACTGCAGCTTCTCTCCTCTCTTCAGCTGCTTCCTGTCTTCAGACAGGATCAGGAAGGGGTACGCCGTCACCGGGTTCAGCGTCACGTCCTCTGGAGACAGAAAGGACCGATCTGAAGCCCCGTGAGGCAGTGACATCATCACACACCTGAAACCTTTCCTGAAGGATGGATTAAAAACTAATTTACTGCTGCCTACCAGGCAAAGCCAGAGGTCAAACTTTCCCTGTTGGACAGGGGTGTTTCTGAGTTGGGGGCATGAAGGGGCACCGGCCACCCCTGAAATCTGACTGACATTGAAATCCCGACCGTGACTTTGGTTAATTTCACTGGTGTAACTATGCTGTCGTCATAGAAACAGATCAGAAGAATGTGATATAGAGCAGCTCTACATTTCTACTATTATCATTATTAAATTACATTACTATGGTGAAAACGACACAGAGATCAAAGCCAAGCGCATTTTTAAAAGAATTTAAAACCCTGATTCCACCTTTTTCTCTTTTGCTGATCTGAAAAATGATCTGATCCATGACTTAAAACCATGATGGGATCTGAAGCGTGAATTTCGTGATCAGTTGCCCCCCTGCTGTCTGTTTATCTATCTATCTATCTATCTATCTATCTATCTATCTATCTATCTACTTGTGTTTGCTTGCTAACGTTAGCATGCTATGCAAAAAAGGTTGACTTTGTCAGATAGTTTCATTATGTTCTCTAACAAAGCTTGTTTTCTCAAGATATGAAAATAATATGAAATAATTAACCCGTTATCACAAGATAACACATTGTTGATTTTGCGATAATGGCGGTAAGGGGAAAAAAAGCAAGTACAGCTGTTCTTTGCTTCCATAGATTTGAGCTAAATACTAATATCAGACTACTTGCATGCAGAGATGAAACAATAAACATAATCAAGATGAATTTGACAACATTTCTGTTTACACTCGTATTTGTTTACAGTGTTTTGAAAAACTTGTAGTAAATTCTGTCCAGCATCAACAAACGTTAGCAACAGTCTCACAGACGCAGTGTGGGTTTGTTTTGTGTCAGTGACATTGCAAAGAACATTTTCAAAATAAAAGTTGGTGAAATGATTTCAGTGTTTATCAGAACATTTTCAACCATTATAATATGAATAATATATGAAAGTTTTACACTGTTTCGTCTCTACTAGCATGCTAACATTGTAATAACAAAAGTTAGCATGCTTACAGTCGCTACAAAAAGAGGATGGTTGAAAACAAAGCTGAGGAAATAAAAGTTTAAGTACAATAAAAATAAAATAATGAGAGGGAAGCATCCTATCGTGAAACCACTAATAAACTATTTATAGTCTTGCACCTTAAAATTCTTAGATATCGAATACTTAAAAACATTAGAAATACTATTTCGAGGAAAGAATAAAAGTCTTCCCACCTGTATTCAACAATTTTTTTAATTAAGAGAAAAAAAAAATAATTTAAGAGGGTTGGGTGTCTTTGAAAGAGGTAATGTGAGAACTAATGTTAAATACAGACGTGTTTCATTTTTGGGAGTTATATTAAGGAATGGACTTAGTGATGATTTGAAATTATGTAGATCTCTGTTGAGTTTCAAAAGAACACTGAAAGGTAAAATAATTAAGGATTACAATGTAAAATGACTGACATGTGAAATGATTAAGAAGAATAATTTAGAGTAAATCTTGTGGGGTTTTTTTTCTTTGTATTACTGATATTCTGGGTTATTTTAGGGATTGTACAGGATAGGCAAAAATAAGCCTCGGCTTCAGCCTGTTCCTTTGTCAGTTACAGAGTCTGTTAATTTTTTTTGTGTGAAAATGTTTAGTGCAAGCATGTATAATAATTCTTTGTCAGCTGACTGCACACAATTCAAGTTTTGTACTGTAGATTGTAACCAAAATAAACCATTCATTCATTCATTCATTCATTCATTCATTCATTCATTCATTCATTCAGAAGGACTCACCCATGTAGACTCGGGCCTTCTTGTGTCCTGTGACAGAACAACACAAGTTGATTTACCTGCTGCTGCAGAAAAACACCTGTTTACTAAAACAAGTCAGACAGACACGTACCTGAGACCGGTTTGGTCTTCTTCAGATCTGGAGGGAAACAGGAAGCCACAGTCAGTCATTCCTTTCATATTAAAAGTCCTCACAGTCAGCAGAGTCAGACTTCTCAACAACAATACCAACAACAACACCTGTCCAGGTGTTCCTGCTGCGATCATGTGATCAGCAGCTGATCACTGACCTCTCAGAGACCACTGACTCTTCCTCAAACTGGCGCTGCTTCCTCTCAGACTGAGCATGCTTTCTGCCAACATCAGATCACCAGACGACACTGAAACACAGACGGCAGGTCAGTGCTGCAGACATTATACAGACTTCCAGATGTTTCTTTTGTGGGCGGAGCTTAGGAGGAGCTAAAACAATAGAGGTGAGGTCCGGCTAACACCATGACTCACCGGACCCTCTGGAGCCTCTGGAACGGACCTCGCCCATCCTGATGTCATCCATCTTGTCCTTCACCTCAGACAAGGCGCTTTTCACCTCCCCCAGCTGGAAGTGGAGGGAGAACTCGTCCTCGTCCACCTCGTGCTGGTCATCAGCCAGAGGAGCCGTGGCCTCCGCGTAACTCTGCATAGGGACAAGACGAGCTGACAGGTCACACTGAGGCTAAAGCTAATAGGTCCAATGTCATGATATCATGCTAACAGACTGGAGCTAAAGCTAAAGCCCCCAGGTTATGATCATGCTAACAGACTGAAGCTAAAGCTAACACCCCCCAGGTCATGATATCATGCTAACAGACTGGAGCTAAAGCTAACAGCCCCCAGGTCATGCGACCAGACTGGAGCTAAAGCTAATAGCCCCCACGTCATGATATCATGCTAACAGACTGAAGCTAAAGCTAACAGCCCCAGGTCATGATATCATGCTAACAGACTGAAGCTAAAGCTAACAGGCCCCAGTCATGATATCATGGCTAAGAGTACCTAGGTAGCTAAGATAGCTAATAACAGCCCCCAGGTCATGCTAACAGACTGAAGCTAAAGCTAATAGCCCCCAGGTCATGATATCATGCTAACAGACTGAAGCTAAAGCTAACAGCCCCCAGGTCATGAATCATGCTAACAGACTGAAGCTAAAGCTACAGCCACCAGGTCATGATATCATGCTAACAGACTAGAGCTAAAGCTAACAGCCCCAGGTCATGATATCATGCTAACAGACTAAGCTAAGTAACAGCCCCCAGGTCATGATATCATGCTAACAGACTGGAGCTAAAGCTAACAGCCCCCGGGTCATGATCATGCTAACAGACTGAAGCTAAAGCTAACAGCCCCCAGGTCATGATATCATGCTAACAGACTGGAGCTAAAGCTAACAGCCCCCAGGTCATGCGAACAGACTGAAGCTAAAGCTAATAGCCCCCAGGTCATGATATCATGCTAACAGACTGAAGCTAAAGCTAACAGCCCCCAGGTCATGATATCATGCTAACAGACTGAAGCTAAAGCTAACAGCCCCCACGTCATGATATCATGCTAACAGCTCCCATGTCAAAAGTTATAATTCTCACCCGTTCATGTTCCATGTTAAAGATGTATTAATCTCTATAAACAGATACCTGAATGCAGAATCTGCAGATAAGGAACACAATTTTGGTATCAGAAGCCTTTTAGTTTCTGTTTGTAGTCTGAGCAGTATTGACCAATTAGGTTTGAGCAGACTCTGCTGGACTCTGTAAGATGTAGAACTGGAATCTGTAAGATGTGGAGCAGGACTGTGTAAGATGTGGAGCTGGATTTTTTAAGATATGCAGCAGGACTCTGTAAGATGTGGTGTGAGACTCTGTAAGATATGGAACAGGACTTTGTAAGATGTGGAGCAGGAACCTGTAAGATGTGGAGCAAATCTCTGTAAAATGTGGAGCAGAATTCTGTAAGATGTTTAGCAAGACTCTGTAAGATGTGGAATAGATCTCTGTGAGATGTGGAGCAGGTGTCTGTAAGATGTGAAACAGGAATCTGTCAGATGTGGAACAGGACTCTGTAAGTTGTGGAGCAAGACTGTGTAAGATGTGGAACAAGACTGTAAGATGTGGAACAAGACTGTAAGATGTGGAACAGGACTGTGTAAGATGTGGAACAAGACTGTAAGATGTGGAACAGGACTGTGTAAGATGTGGAACAGGACTGTGTAAGATGTGGAACAAGACTGTAAGATGTGGAGTGAGACTCTAAGATGTGGAGCAGGACTGTGTAAGATGTGGAACAAGACTGTAAGATGTGGAACAGGACTGTGTAAGATGTGGAACAAGACTGTAAGATGTGGAACAAGACTGTAAGATGTGGAACAGGACTGTGTAAGATGTGGAACAAGACTGTAAGATGTGGAGTGAGACTCTAAGATGTGGAGCAGGACTGTGTAAGATGTGGAGCAGGATTCTGTAAGATGTGGAACAAGACTGTAAGATGTGGAGTGAGACTATGTAAGACATGGAGCAGGACTCTCAGTTCTCACCTGCAGGAAGCCGATGTGGTCCTGACTGATGGCCTGGACCTCCAGCGTCGCCCTCCTGTCCATCAGCTGGTTCAGCTCCATCTCCAGACGGTTCACCAGCCCCTCCCCCTTTGACATCACGGCGTCCAGCTGGGTCTCGATTCCGCCCACCACCTGAGACCGGATCCTGTCCAGCGAGGCGGACACTTCGTCCAGGAAGTGTTCCACATCACCACGCTCTCCGTCTGCGTAGTTCTGAAAATAAATCACTAAATAATTATTATTAATTCCTGAACGGGCGTCACTGTTGTCCGTTTCAAATAATGTACAGAATATATAAACCATGAAGAGGACGGGTGACCTTCACTCCCTCCAGCTTCCTCTTCAGCTGAGTCACAAGAATCTCTTTCTCTTTGATGCGGTTCAGGATCTCCTGCTCCGTCCTCGCCACCTGTTTCTGAACACACAGTTGAACACACACAGGTGAACACAGGATGGATGCTCTCATTGCCTGACCGTCTTCTAATATGAGGACAACAAACTGGACCACACACTCCTCGTCTCTACCTGTTTGCTGAGTCTCTCGGTTTGGACGGAGACGGTTTTGTGCGTTCGATGTTCGTCCAGGACGCAGATGGCACAGATGCAGCGCTGACATGTCCGACAGTACACCTGGACAAGTGAACACATCAGGAGATCAGAAACAGGAAAAGTTTAGACTCATCAACATTTAACTTGCCCAAGAATCAAAAACTCCACAGGAGTGCTGCTGATGTGAAAATAATTTCAATGATAGTTCCTCCAGGAAATTGCAATGTTGCGCTGGCAACAATTCAAGCAAATTCAACCAATCCCTGTGAATTCTGCACGACTTTGCAATTTTGTCCAATCACTACAAATTTGACCAATCATTGTAGCTTCCTGTGAGTTCCACCAATCACAGCGGTCCGTCAAGCAAATATCATAACCTAACCAAACTCAAGGTCAGTCATCTTTATTGGCATTCATCTCTGCACTTTCATATTTTATAATTTTGTGCTGTTTTGACTCGAGTTTTTGTAGCTCTGAACTTTGTATTTTTATTCTCCCTGGAACAGATATCCTTTGATTTTTAGTGAATTATGTTTAAAAAAAAAAATCTCAACTTTATTTTGCAGTTTTCACTTGCTCTCACAACTTCACTGCACAAAAACGCCTAAAAACATCACAATCAGTGTTTTTAGAAGAGCTGCTGTGAAATCAGACATTTCAGGCCACAACAATCCTGGAGAGACCATGGGACATTTCTGATGTCATTACTCACCTGAACACTGTCGACCAATCAAACACAAATGTGACAATAAGTGTGTATTTTCTCTTCACCTCCAGCAGGCGGTGGTGTATTGAGCACGTGCGGCCCCTGAGGGCCTCCAGGGGGTCCATCAGTGGGTGTTTGGCATAGAAGGGCGTGGTCTGATGCGGCCGCACATGCTCAGTGCAGTACGAGGCGGTGCAGGTGAGGCAGGAGCTGACGGCAGGCTGTTTAACACCTGTACATACGTCACACCACACCACCTCCTCGCTTGACGCTGTCATGAATGGGTTGGTGCCGCCCGTGTTTGCGGTCGTTGTGGTCACGGCGCCCAACAGCGGCGGCGTCCCATTCCTGATCGGCGTTGGTAACCCTGCAGCTCCGTAACGAGCCAGTTTGTATTTATCTGCGATGAGAGCGAAGACTTTGTTGACGCTGAGCTGAGGACGTTCGTCAAATTCCCGTTTACAGAGAGGACACGAGCAGACCGCGCTGGACGCCCAGTAACCTCCGATACACGCCTGCAAATAAACAGCAGAAGAAGAAGGAGGACATTCAGACATGACGTCCCTGATTTCACTCAAGAAACTTGCAAGTTTCTAAAATGCAAAGATGAAAAATTATGCACCTTCATGGCCTCACAACAGCGGAAACACACAGTTACCTTCATAAACTTGTTGGAAACATTTTGAATAATGTAATAACGTTTTTTTATGCAGAAATGTTGCATTTTATAGAACCCCAGTTCCATAAAAGTTGGGACGTTGCGTAAAACGTAAATAAAAACAGAATGCAATGATTTGCAAAAACTTTGCAACCTAAACTCAACAGAATTCAGCACAAAGACCAGATATTTACTGTTCAAACTGATAAACTTCTTTGTTTTTCACTGAAATAATCAGCAGTGTTGCCAGATCTCACGAGACAAATAAGCAACCATGCCTTTAAAAACAAGCCCAAAACAAGCGACTTTTTCTATGGAGCCCCTCTAGGTTCTGGGGAGAGAAAAATACAGAAATTGTGTGCATGTTTTTACAATCTGTGTGGATGGATCGTAAACTGTGGGTACTGCAGATTGCCATTGTACATTCATATGGACAGACTGGTGAACTGTGCGTAGTTTTGGAAAATTGTACCGACGGTACAGTTTATTTTTCTTCCCCTGAGCTTCAGGATAATGATCACAAGAGGGAGTTAAACCATCTTTTCACATTCTTTACCATTAGAAAACAGATGGGATAACAAATATAAACTGATGCAAGTACATTATATACATAGTAAACCTCCACATATAAATATCCTGAATTCACAAATTCTTTATTGTTGCTTTTATGCACTAATCTTCCTTTTTTCTTTTAGCTACATGACTTTGAAACAATATGTCATAGAGTAAAGCTCAATAGAAACTTCCTTCTTTCAGTATTCTCTCAACAATAAACAAAGGCAGTATAAAGTGACTTAAGCCAACACATTCAGACAAGTGTCATAAGCAGTGCAACAGGGACTACAGAAGATCCCATTTTTAAATAACTACAACCCAGAAACAGAAGCAATTACAGATAATCTTAGTCTGCAGCAATAAACCAGCAGTCGCGCTTTTTCATTTAAACCTCACCAACGTGTTTTTACCGTACCAGAAAAAAAGACTGCCCTGCTCAGTCTGACGCCTGCTCTGATTGGCTAGTACTCGTTGCCATCAGGATCAGAGCCAATTAGAAGCAGGATGTGGGTGGGAACAGACTCTGCTGTCTCCTCACACACATACACATCTGTGTATGTGTGTGTGCCTGTGTGTGGCGGGGGCTGGGGGCAGAGGGAACAGGCAGAATAACAGGCAGGACAAACTATCCTACATTTAAATAACATATTGAAATTATCTGCTTGACAACTTATTACTGAGCTGGGAACAAGCCCAAATAAGCAACTACACTTTAGAAACAAGCCCAAGAAAACTCGCGACCCGCGACTACAAATATTAATAAGCGACTTCACGGAAAAACAAGCCCAAAGTCGCTTAATAAGCGGACTTGGCAACACTGATAATCAGGGACATCTCTGAAAAAGACATCAGGGATGGCAGCATATGTTGCTCCAAAAACCTGTATGAACCTTTCAGCATTAAAGTGATATTCCACCCTTAGATAATCATCCACTCAGTATGTCCTCTCCTCTATGCTGATGTGATGATGGATGAAGAGCTTCAGTTCACTAAACAATCCTGGAGTTTCAGCAGAAAACAGGGTTGCAGCCAAATCCAGTACAATGGCAGTGAATGGAGACCACGGATAAAATGTTAAAAAAAGAACACAAAACAAATACAAAATGTCTCATCCTGCTCGTGTGGTGTAATCCAAGTGTCCGCGAGCCGCGACATTAAAATTTAACCACAAAAGACCCATTTACACCATGTTTTTAGCTGAAATGTCAACTGTAGCATGTAGCAGGTAGCATGTAAACATGGCGTTGATCTCACGAGACTTCGTATATCTCTTAATGGAGCACGTGTGAAAATATCGCGAGATTGACGCCATGTTTACATGCTACCTGCTACATGCTACAGTTGACATTTTGGCTAAAAACATGGTGTAAATTGTGTCTTTTGTGGTTAAATTTTAATGTCGCAGCTCACGGACACTTGGATTACACCACATAAGCAGGATGGAGACATTTTGTGTTTGTTTTGTGTTTTTTTTTTAACGTTTTATCCGTGGTCTCCATTCACTGCCATTGTACTGGATTTGGCTGCAACCCTGTTTTCTGCTGAAACTCCAGGAGCCAAGTGCACCAGCTGGGTGTAAAAAAGAAGGTCTTAACTCTTACGCAGGACTGATCTACGTCCGACGTTGTGACTGGAATTTACACCGAGTGCATCAAGCCGGACTCACCACGGTGTAGCTGCTGCCTGGTCTTACAATGCGCGTTCACGTGAGTACACACGAATTGTTGATTGTTGCCAAGCAACACACTTCTATGTCCGAGTATTATCGTGCATTTATCATGTCTCCCGTAGTATTTTGAAAAACTCCGCTGGCATAAAACTGAGTGCAATCAGCACCTGCAGGGTGAGGGACAGCGCGCTGAGCGTCTCTGAGGGGAGAGCACTTTAATTCAAACAGTGATTCTCTGCTAAAATGAAATCTTTCACTTTCTGAATGTCGAGCAGATTTGTCTTGTCATGGATGACACTTTCTCTTCTGAATGGCCTCTCGTTAATCATCCTGTTAACAAGGTGCGCTGCTCTCCTTGTTTCTCTTTTCTGGCTGTGATTCCATTAAAATTACCGTGGATACAAGTCTGAGTTTCCTACTTACGCCTGCTCCACACGAGGCGTAAAAGTTACACCCAGGCAGAACACACACAGGGTTTAAGTCTAACTGGTGCACTCGTCTTAACCTTAAACTGGTTGTAACTTAACGTTCTAAGTCGGACATAACGTTACACCCTGGCGTACGCCCAGCTGGTGCACTCGGGTCCAGGATTGTTTTGTGAACTGAAGATCTTCACCCATCCTCACATCAGCATAGAGGTGAGGACATACTGAGTGGATGATTATCTAAGAGTGGAATATCGCTTTAATGGGGCCTTCACAGATGTGAAGAACTAATTGATTCATGAAGAAAGTGATCAACAGATCGATAATGATAATAATTGTTACAGAAACACCTTGAAAAATAGGAGCAAACATGTGGAGCTCCACATTTTTCAATTGACAAGATTGTAACATGATTAATTAATCAATTGAAGTTCCAAACAGGTGTTTTTAGTGCGTTCAACAGTCTTTGGACTCAGACCTCTGAACCTGGTCTCAGGTGTTCAGTGTCACCTGACAGGAAGTCTCGGGTGTTGTGTGTGTGAATGTTACCTGACAGAAGTTGTGTCCACAGGGAGTCGAGACGGGTTCGTCAAACAGATCCAGACAGATGGAACAGGTTAACTCCTGCTCTGAGAACAGATCTGGAGCCGCCGCCTCCGCCATCGTCATACTGCTGCTGCTGCTGGAGAACAGACTGAGGAGAGGAAACACAGGCAGAAATACATTACTGAGCCCTCGGAGGAACCTGGGGAACATCACTGACTGCTAGGGTTGCAAATTATAAGCTATTTCTTTCATCAATCGTTAAAAACATAAGTAAAGTTAACGATCAATTAATCGATTAATCAAATGTACAAAATGTTAGAAATGTTTTATTTACCAGACAACCTCTTAATCAAAGTTTTAACTCCACAGCAACATGTTCCATGTTCTCTGACAGCACCCTTAGAAATAAAGCCTTAGAAATAAAGCTGCTAACTAGAACCATATAGGGTTCTTCAGCTTGTCCCCATAGGAGAACCATTCTTGGTTCCTGTTAGAACTTTTTATGAAAGTTCACTTGGAACCCTTTCAAAGAGTTCTACCAAGAACCCAACATAAAGGGTTATGTCTAGAACCATCTGTGAAAGGTTTCACCTAGAACCCACTGGAGGCGGTTCTACTGAGGCTCTATTCAGAACTTTTCTACCTTTCTAAGAGTGCTAAGAAAAATCCAACAGGGGGTTCTACCAAGAACCTTTTTATATTCTGAGGTTATCTGGAACACATGCAGGAGGTTCTACTGAGAACATTTTTATATTCCATAGGTTTTATCTAGAATCTGCTGAAAACCATTTTACATTATGGTACAAAGAACCCTTCAAAGATTTTAATGAGCCTTGATAAACTTTTTCTTCTAAAAAGGGTTCTTTGGATAAAAAGGGTCCTTAATGGAACCCTTAGTCTTACAAAGAACCCTTGACAAACCCTTTCTTCCAAAAAGGGTTCTTCAGAAGCGAATAGATCTGGGTAGAACCACAGGCCTTCAAGAAGAACCCTTTTGGAACCCTTATTTCTCAGAGTGCAGCCTGTGAAACATATAACGAGCTTCATGTTTCACACGTTTATTTGAAAGAAGATCAATTAAATTTTACACAATTGATCAGATTCTTAATGATCGATTAATCGTTGATTAATTGTTCTCATCCCTGGTGATTATGTTTACATGCACACTAAGTTTCCATTATTATCCTGAACAGTCTGAATTTGATATAAACAGCAGAATAACTGTTTCATTTTAAACCTGGTTTAAACTAAACTCTGATCAGAACTCATCTCAGATTAAATTAATCTTTGCTGGTGTAACCCCGACTTCAGGTTTTAAACCTTCGTTCTCTGTGTTCTGTTGAACTAAATGCATTCAAAATGGAACTCAAACACAAGTCTGATGACACCAGGTATTTTATCTGCAAAGACAAAAACAACTTTTGATTTTGAGTCTGAAATGAAAATGTTTCATTTTTCAAGTTACATTTTAGTGACACGTTTCATTTTCTGAAGTAAAATCCGACCAAGTGTCAGTGAGAGACGGACCAGGTCAGACAACATTCCTGCTGAAACAGCTGAACTCCGACACACAAACTGAGTCGACTCAAAGGTAAAAATAACAAAACAGCAGCAGCCAGGTGAGTCACTGACACAGACAGACACACAGACAGACAGACACACACAGACGGACAGGCAGACTGAGTGTTTGGACAGTTGTTCTCTACCTTTTTCTCTGCAGCTTCCTCTCAGTGTTTTTGACTCTGATGAGGCTGATAACCACCTGTTCTGAGCAGGTGAGAACAGGAAGAGAGGGGGTGGGGCTACCTCACCTGAATGTGAGGTGTGTCCGATGTAGCTGTGTTCAGAGTGTGGACACATTCAATAAATGTTTAAAAGTTTGTAGGGCATAGACATGTAAATAATCGACATTTAAAGAAAATAAAGGTGAAACAATTAGTCAGTTAATACAGACGATCCACTGTTTTAGAATTATTTTCACTGATAATTATTTTTTCATCAAAAATCACAGTGTTGATAAAATACTGATAAGACAAGATAAAAAAACAACAACACCTGAGCAGGCATGAAAAGCTAATGTTAGCATAAAACAACAATGTTAGCCTGAAAATTAATGTTCAACTAAAACACTGATGTTAGCATAAAAAATTAACATTAGCATGAAAATTAATGTTAGCATGAAACACAATGAAACACTTAGCATGAAACACAACAATGTTTAGCATGAAACACCAATGTTAGCATGAAACACTAATGTTAGCATAAAACACTAATGTTAGCATGAAACACTAATGTTAGCATGAAACACCAATGTTAGCATGAAAATATGTTACAAACCTAAAACACTAAGTTAGCATAAAAAATTAAATAACTTAGCATGAAAACTAATGTTAGCATGAAACACCAATGTTAGCATGAAACACCAATGTTAGCATGAAAACACTAATGTTAGCATGAAACACTAACGTTAGCATGAAACACTAATGTTAGCATGAAAAATTAACAAAAGAAAAGACGTTAACAGGATGAAAATGCTGTAAAGACATAACAAGACATAAGAGATGAGACAAGAAAAGACGTAACAAGACAAACAAGCTAGAAAAGATGGAACAAGACATAACAAGATGTAACAACAAACCCTAACAACAAAAAAGATGTAATAACAACATGTAACAACAACATGTAACAACAACGACGTAAACAAAACTATGCAACAACTAGATGTAACAACAACAAAGACGTTGACACGGACAGGATGAAAAACAACATAAAAGACATAACAAGACAATAAAATCCCTCAGAATATAAAGCAGACAGAGACGGAGACTCTGAGTGGAGAAAAGATGAGGTTCAGTTGTCTTTCCACAGAGACAGTCAGTAGAAATGTCCTTAAGAGGACGACCTTTTACTTTCATGCTCAGTACTTCTACTTTTACTTCTACTGCAGTAAAGACTGAGAGGACTGTTGACTCCTCTGGTCTCTGCACACAAACAACAAACAAACAAACAAACAACAACAAACTGACTCTGACAGGTGATTTAAATCTACCCGGCAACAAAACAGTCTGTGAATCTCAGTCAGTCTCTGTTGTGTTTGAAAGTTTCTCCATCAGATTTTTGCTTTGTGAAAAGAAAACAGAAGAAAGAAAACAGAAGAAAACAAAGAAAAAAAAGAAAACAGAAGAAAACAGAAGAAAACAAAGAAAACAGAAGAAAACAGAAGAAAACAGATCACTGAACTCAAATCAAACACGTTTCCTGAAAACAGCTGATCTGTGATCTGTGACTTACAGGATCTATCAGCAGCTAAAACAAACAAAAAAGATTCAGTTTTTAAAATCAAAGTTTTCTCCACAAATATTTTAAGTTTCAGTTCATAAAATTAAAATGAGCTTCAAACATCAGAGCTCATGTGTCTTACCTTCCTCTGAGCCGATGTCTTTCTGTCAGAAATCCTGAAACTCAGGTTACTGTCAGTGGGCGGAGCCATAAAGTGGTCAGGTGAGTTTGGAAGGATAAATTATATATTTATTATATATATTTGTATGTATTTAATATTTTTTAACCTAAAGTTTATGTATGAAATGGCAGCCCCTCTTCACACTGCCAGTGACAGAATTATTGTGCAATTCTTATATTTATTTCAATTTTAGTTTTCTGTTGAAGTCTGTCAACAATTTCAGAATCAAATAATAATAAAATATTATTATTATTATTATTATTATTTTATCATGTTTTTCCCCATTAATTATCTTATTTAACACATTTCTTTTTTAAAGAATAATGAATAAAAATACAGAAACATCTGCCTTAATTAATCTTAAAACAGAAATCATAAATATAAAATATTATGAAATATAAAAATATACAACAGAATATTTTAAAAATAAAACAATAAAATACATTTAGATAGATAGATTGATACTTATTCTAATTAAATAATAATTTATAATTACAATTTAACTTAAAGATCATAATTTTATGATAAATCATATCACTGACATCAGATTCTAATTCTGTATCTCATAATTTTGATTTATAATGTCAAAATTTTGATGTGGAATCATCAGTCATCAATAACTTTTATTTATTGTCCTCTTCAAAGAACACTGAGTGAAAACTTTAAATAAATAAAGAACATAAAATAAATCAGCTGATCAGAACCGATCACCTTCAGGTTCATCAATAAAAACACAACAATGTTGATCGAGTGTCTGCAGAGACGGAGACGATTCTCAGGATCACACCTGAAGACAGACGGAGGACAGACAGGACGGAGGACATTCCTGCTCCACAGGTGTGTGTGTGGTGGATCCTGTTTGACGGTTGGTCCTCTCCTGCTCTGTGATTGGCTGGTTCACCAGCCTGTTTCCTGTGTGTGTGTGTGTGTGTGTGTGTGTGTGTGTGTGTGTGTAACTCTGCTCTGAAAAACAAAAACCCCTCCTTCACTGTACGGAGGATCATTTCAGACCAAACAAGAAAACAAAATAAAACTCATCAGAACAATTGACTTAAAAGTCAAAATGATGCTTTTTATGTCAAAACTGTGAGAAAATAAATGATTAAATATGAATCTAAACTGTTTTTAATCAAAGGCATTAATTTATTATTTTAATTATAATTAATTTAATTCATGTATTTATATTTTTTATTTATTAATGTATAACTTCACATTTATTTTACATTATTTATTCTTAAGTTTTCACTCAGTGTTCTTTGAGTTTTTCCCCCGAGAAAACTTTAATAACAAAAATAAAGTTTCTGAAAGTTATAGTTGTTGGTCATTTATTTTAGTATATTTGTTATATCAGTTTATTTTAGTATATTTATATTATTTGCATGGTATTTGACTCTATTTCCTATTTTATTGTTTTATTTGTAAAATTATATAAGTCAGAAGTGTATTTTATTTTTAATCTACAGTTACTTCAATTCAAAGTAACATTAAGGTCAAAATAATTTCATGTCAAGAGACATGAGATTCCTGATGTCAGTGATATAATTTCTAATAAAATCATGATCTTTAAGTTAAATTATAAAACAGTAAGTCAAATGTATAATTTCAAAGTCAAAATTATTATAAATGATAATAAATTAAAAAGTGAAATTAAAAAGTAAAAGTAGGCAAATTTGTGAGAAAGTTATTTTTCTAAGATACAGTGATTATTTATTTCAAAATCTATTATTATCATTTATTCATTTATGTCCGATGATTCCAAATTACAATCAAAAAATCCAAAATAATACCATCCTGTCAAAATTATGATTTTTAGTAAAAAATTATGATCTTTAAGTGAAATCATAATTTTTCAAAGGTGAGTCAAATGTCAAGGCTGAAAAGTCAAAATTGTGACTCTTATATTATATTAATTTTATATTATATTATCACAAATACATCATTATGGACAATGTTCAATATAAATTAATACTTTTACTGCAGTAGAGAATGTGAATACTTCCTCCATCACTGGCCGCAGGTCACGTGGTGTATGTGGCCTCAGGTCACGTGGTGTATGTGGCCTCAGGTCACGTGGTGTATGTGGCCTCAGGTCACGTGCTCCTGTGTGTTGACTGTAGAGAAATAAAAAAAAAATCTCAGTGTTGAACTGCAGCAGAGAGGCTAACGGCTAACAGCGGAGCTAACAGCACAAAGTTTCACATGAAAACACCGAACAGACGCGTTAAAGGATGAGCTAACGTGCAGAGAGCCGCTACCGCTCACAGGTAACATTTGTCACACCTGTGTGTGTGTGTCTGTGTGTGTCTGTGTGTGTCTGTGTGTCGGTGATGCTGCACACACTGAGCTCTGACCATGCTAACACAGCTAGCAGCTGAGCTAACGCCGCAGATGAGTGACTGACAGTCTGTACTGTGATGTGAAGCTAACAGGGTACACTGTGTGTGTGTGTGTGTGTGTGTGTTGTGTGTGTGGTGTGTCGGACAGATGTTGGTTATTAAACCAAACAGCTGGACAAGAGCTCAATGATGAAGCTAAAGTGTTAGCTTAGCATACTGCAGAGAAGCTACCGTGTTAGCCAGAGGTACTGACGGTGCTGATGATGCTAACGTTAGCAGCTAGCTGTTAGCAGCTCATTCAGTCTGACGGTGACGAACTAACAGAATAAATGTGTCAGAAATCTAAATTAAATGATGAAAAACAGCTTTTCATGTTTATCACACAAGACAGAAACAATACAGAGACCCCGTCATGTTTGTCTCCTGGAATCATTTAATTCAGCCTGTTTTTATTTATACTCCTGCTTAAATATGTGGAAAAAAAATGTTTTAGAAATATTTGTAACATGTCAAAACAGAATACCCATAACACACTGAGTGCATACATAATATAAAATGTGCATTCTCATTATTTTAAATAATACACAATGAAAAATATTAATTACACATAAGAGAACATATAAAACAGCCCCATTAAAAATACAAAAGGATCAATAAAAGGCCTGCAGGCTGGGACTTCAATATTATAGGCTGTTATGAAGATAATAAGATGAAATAAGATAAACCTTTTGTTAGTCCCACAGTGGGGAAACTGTACTGTTACAGCAGCAAAATAGAAACATCAATAAAAACTATTGAATAATAAAAATGTAATATAAACAACATTGTAAACAAGAGGAAATATAAATGACAGAAAACATGAAAGATTGGAACAACAGAAACAAGAAAAAATCTATAAAACAGGAGGAATGTATAAATATTAAGTGAGGTATAATTATTGTGAAATAGACCTTGTCACAATGAGTCATCATTATTTCACAATAACAACCTGCTCACTGTACATTATCCTGATTATTACATGGTTACAAAAAATAACACAAAATATTAATTTTGCTTGTTACATGTTTATGTACCAAATGATCAATTATTTGACACAAAATATTAACTTTCTTTGTTCCTCCAGAATCTATGATCAGAACTGTATCTATGGCAACGATCTGTTATACAGAAATAACAGACCTTAGGTTGCTGTAATTGACCAGTCGGAGTCGAGTATGGACCTATACGGCTGTATCGTCCATATCAGTATCAGAAGCAGCTAATTATTAGTTATCGTATTGGCTGATAAAAATCTATATCGTGCATCAGTTGAATATTTTGTTATCAGAGTTTGGTGATTGTCTAATATCAGTATCTGACCAGGGCTGCGCAATCAATCACAATCACAATAAAATCACAATAAAGCCAAGTGCAAATCCAAGATCGTTATTTTTTTGAAAATTATAATGAGGTTCTATAGAGTTGCAGAGAGAGCTGACCTACAAATTTTTGTTCTCCAGATGAAAGAAAACATGTTGGTTCAGTTCAGACCTCAATAAATAATCTCATCATCAGGATTTCAATTAGAGTCCCAAACTGTCAGCTGTGTCCTTAATCAATCATTGGTAAAATTAATGATCGATTAATCAGACTGACAAAATCTTTAAAATGTTTTATTTACCAAACAGCCCCTCAGTCAAAGTTTTATCTCCACAGCAACATGTTCCACGTTCTCTGACAGTAGTACAAACACCCTTAGAAATAAAGCTGCTAACTAGAACCACATAGTGTTCTTCAGCTTGTTCCCATAGCAGAACAATATTTTGGTTCCTGTTAGAACCTTTTTATAAAAGTTTCACCTAGAACCCCCGCTGGAGGTTCTATCCAGAACCTTTCTACCTTTCTAAGGGTGGTAACAAGAATCCAACCAGGAGGTTCTACCAAGAGCCTTCGTATATTTCAAGGGTTTTATCTAGAACACATGTAGGAGGTTCTACTGAGAACCTTTTTATATTCCAGCGGTTTTATCTAGAACACATGCAGAAGGTTCTACAGAGAACCTCTTTATGTTCCAAGGATTTTATCTAGAACACAACCAGGGAGTTCTATTGAGAACCTTTTTATATTATGGTACAAAGAACCCTTGAAAGAGTTCTTCAAGGATTTCAACAATCTTTGAAGAACTCTTTATTCTAAAAAAGGTTCTTTGGATGAAAAGGGTTCTTAATGGAACCTTTAGTCTTACAAAGAACCCTTGACAAACTCTTTCTTCCAAAAAGGGTTCTTCAGAAGCTAATAGTTCTGGGTAGAACCACAGCTCTTCAAGAAGAACCCTTATTTCTAAGAGTGCAGCCTGTGGAACACATAAAGAGCTTCATGTTTCACACGTTTATTTGATAGAAGATCGATTAAATTTTACATGATCGATCAAATTCTTAATGATCGATCAATCGACCGTCGATTAATCTGAGTTGTTTTTGTTTCAGTGAAATCGTGCAGCAGCTCTGTATCGGCCTCACACATCCAGTATCGGCCGGTTCAGAGCAGAATCAGAGACGTGTTTGTGTGTTTCAGGTGTGTGTGTTGTACCAGCAGCAGCAGGATGCCCATCCCTCCCCCTCCTCCCCCGCCACCAGGGGGACCCCCACCTCCCCCCACCTTCAGCCAGGTAACCACACACACACACACACACCATCACCATCATCATCCTCTTCATCCTGTCACACAATCTAGTTAATTGAAAAATAGGTCCAAACATGTGAAAACAGGTGGAGCGCACGGACATACGTCCGTGCGCTCCACCTGTTTTCACATGTTTGGACCTATTTTTCAACAAGTGATCAATCTGGCAATAATTTTTCCACTAATCGATCAGTTGTTTGGTCCATAAAACGTTGATCAAAGTCCTCAAATGTCTCGTCCTCTCAGGCCAACACCAGCCCCCCCAAGCTGAGCAGGGAGGAGGCGAAAGGTCGCGGCGCTCTGCTGTCGGACATCTGCAAAGGCACCAGGCTGAAGAAGGTGGCGGTGGTGAACGACCGCAGCGCCCCGATGCTCGACAGTAAGAGCCAAACACCAAAGAGCCAAACACCTCCCACTGATCACCCATACATTCGCTTATACCAATACCTACACCAGCAACAGAGCCAGCCTAAACAGCAGGGGGCGCCGTGCGAGGAGCAGCAGCAGCAGAGGACCACCGCTCTGTCGCTAGACAGTAAGACGACCAACACTGTGGCATGTTAGAGGACGATGCAGGAGGGTTTCAGCCAGCCGCCATGTTCCTGTCCTCTCGATCCAACCAGCCAATCAGATCTTATTATACCACAGACCGGACATCCAGACTGATTATCAATTAATGATTTATTAGATGAAGTGAAAGCCTCTGATGTGGTGCTGCCAAATCATCTTTTAGTCAACAAACATTTAGTTTTTTCTTTTTTCCCCCCTCATCATTTATTAAACTCCAGAGGAAGTGAGGTCGTCGCAGGAAAACAAAACATCAGATTATTTGTTGTCATGGTTGTCATGGTGATTCAATACCAAATCCATTTGCATAAAAGGAGATTATTCTAGGGCTGCATCATTGATTAATCTGTTGATTTATTTAATCGATTAATTGAGCCTCTCACAATCTTGTCAGTTTTCAAATCTTTCCTATAACGATTATTCATATCATCGATTAATCTATTGATTATTTTTTTGATTAATCAGTTAGTTGTCGTTGTGGATTAATAATGGTTATTAACTGTAACTGATTGTTCATAACTGCAGTAACTGCCATTGCCCTTCAATGACAGTCAGTGACTGTTAATAACGGCTAATGACAGTTAATAACTCTCAGTGATGTTAACAAATGTTAATGAACGTCACTGACTGTTAATGACAGTTATTAACTGGCAATGACCATTAGTTAATGACACTCATGACTGTTAATAACTGTCAATGACTGTTGAGAATAGTTAATGACATTAATGACAGTCAGTGACTGTCAATTACGTTTAATAACAGTTAATGACGTTAATGGCTGTTAATAACTGTCAGTGACAGTTAATAGCTGTAAGTGACCATTAATAATAAAGGTTAATGCTTCATTAACCGTTATCATAATGATGGTCAATGACAGTCAATGGCCATTAATAACAGTTAATAACAGTTAATGACTGTAATAATAACTGTTAATAACGGTCAAATACTGTCAGTGAATCAGAGACTTTGGACCTTTTCATTAAAACATGACTCTAAACGATTAATCAATTATCAGAGTAGTTGATGATTAATTTAATAATTGATCAATAATGGATTAATCAATCATTCGTTGCAGCTCTAAATGATAAGACACATGTCAGCACAGTTACTGACTGTAAAGGAAGAAGCGGTTCAGAGACCCGGTGGTAACGTGACGTCGTAACGTTGGAGAACCAATCAGAAGCTTTATCAGATCTTAGTACAAACATGTTGCGTGCTGATTGGCTCACTGATGCCACAATAATCTGACATGATAGATAGAAGGCTTCAAACAGACCCTTTGATCGTTGATCAGCCCCAGCAGTCCTGATCAGAGCGCTGTCGTTGAAAATGACCACGACTTTAAACAGTGGCGGTCACTGAGATTGTCTATGTAGAGGCAGACTCTCACTCTGTCTGTGTTTTTGAACACCAGAATGACTCAGAGTGATGCTTCTCTGCAGAACAGACACCAGAATTCAGTACAGACAGTCTCACAGAATTAATGTGAAGTCTCTCCAGCTGATTTGTCTTGATTCTGTTTATCTGCAACATTTGACACCTTGGACAGACAGTTTGTGAATCAGCTGATCACCTGATTTGATTGTTTGTTCATGTTTTACTGTTTCTGTTCCACTTTTTACTGTCCCTCCCTTCCTCCACGTCTGATCTGTTTCTATTGTTTGTGTCCTGACTTTTTCTTTGACTAATGATTTAACTCTGATTTGACTTTTTCTTTTCCTCCTTTTCTGATCTTTGATGAATCGGAGCCAGCTGTAGTTTGGATATTCACACGTTGGGCTTTAAATGTTTTATTGAACACTCGCTCACAGCAGCACCACAGGACTCCTGTAAGACGACAGGTTCAAATCACATCATCAGGCTGTCGTCTGTCCAGGTGATGGACAGACAGGTGACGGAGCGGCTGGTTAGGACAGATCCTGCAGCGTCCTGCAGAGTGCCTGTTGAACTCATGATGTCCAGAGTTTTATTTCAGACTCAGTTTGCAGTAAAACTCTGTCAGTCCTCCACAGTGGTGTGACACAGCTGAGCATGCTGCACAGTTAGCTTGCTAGCTTGCTAACTACTTTATTAGCATCAAAAAGCTGTGAATTGCATGTGAATTGTTAACATGACGGCATTCGCAGCAGCTGCTACACCTAGCTGTAGCGCGGCCGTGCTAAGCTAGCTGATTTTAAGGCTCCTCAGCTCACCTGCTTCCTGTTTACCTGTGGAGGAGTGTAACACCTGAGTGGGTGTCAGACGTCTGTGGTTGTTACACAGACAGGAAGTAGATCTGGAACATCTGATGGCAGAACTCTGATTTATTTCAACTCATTATTATTATTATCAATATTAATGATTATCCTGAAGAAGTTCTCAGATCTTTTACTTCCAGTTTTACTTTAGTATTTTTGAACCTGAACTTTATTTTCTCATGTTTTTGTGCTAAAGTGACTAAATAAGTTGAGTCTTGATGCATCAATAATCATAATAATCATCATAAAAATGTCAAAGTTTTTGCCGCTGACGGGCTTTTTGACAGGTTTTTTGGTCCATAAAATGTAAAAAAAATGGTGAAAAATGGTCAAAAAGTGTTGATGTCCTCATTTGTCATTTTTTATGTATTTATTTATTATTTGTTTGGTATTATTAGTATTATTATTATTGTTGTTGTTGTCATTATTATTAATTATTTTTTTATTATTTATTTGTGTGTTTATTTTTAAAAATTGTTTATGTATTTTTGCTTATTTTTATTTTGTTTAAACTTAATTATTTCTTATTTATTTTATTACTTTTTTTAGTTATTTTATTTATATTATTTATTAATTTTTGTTATTTTTCAACCTTTGATAAGATTGTGACAGGATTAATTACTTAACTTTGGGAAACACTGATCAACATTTTTCACCATTTTCTGACATTTTGTGGAGCAAAATTAATCGATTATTGGAGAGATGTATCAACGAATTGATTGATAATGAAAGTAATCATTAGTTGCAGCCGTAAAAATGATAATTATTAATAATCACTACAGGTCAAACAGTCGTGTTTTGACGTTGGAATAAACCAGAGTTACCTGTCGAAGGTGTTTTCAGTCCCTCTGGTTCATCAGACCTCTGCTCAGGTGTGAGGTGGGCGGAGCTAATCTGGGAATAACGTGATGTCACTAAACTCTTTGTACTTAGAAGGATAATGAAGTAAGTTGTTGTGCCTGATCAGGTACAGAATGTTTGAACTGGTCCACAGCGTCCTGAGAGGAGGTCTGATCAGGTGAAAACACCTGTGCAGGTGTGACGTCGCTGTTCAGACACAACAGGAAGTTCATTCTATCAGCTGATGCCTCATTGGCTGTTTGAGTCACTTCACGTTATGTCTGAACACACGAGAAGAAAATGTTTTTAAGATGATTTTTTTGATTCTGTGCAGCGCTCGCAGCCCTGTGATGTCATAACGTTAACGTGTTCTCATTTGTCACTCATGTTGTGCGGTCGATGATGTCATCGGAGCCGCGTGGGAGCGTAAACACGTCATTCAATTTTAACATCTCACCTCACTGCACCTCACCCCCTGCATCATCTCACCTGAGTGTCTCACACGTGTCACATGACCTCGCCTGCACCCCTCCTCACCTCACCTCCGCTCATTGGCTCATACAGTCAGTGATGTCATCGTAGTGTCATTGTAGTGTCATTGTAGTGTAGTGACATCACAAACTCTAGGAGGCAGACCCCTCACTCACCTGTCCAATGGTTGTGGTTCTCAGAGCCCAAAGGAGGCGGAGCAGCAACAGGGGGAGCCAATGGCAGCACAGCAGGAAGCCCGTCAGGTTCTGTTCCACCAATCGGAGGGCTGTTCACAGGCGGAGTTCCTAAACTGAGACCAGTCGGAGGTGAGGACTTTTTCATTATTTATTTAATTTGATGTTTTCCAAATATTTTCTACTGTTTATATTTTTATACTCTTTTATTTTTTATTGTTTATTTATTATTATTTATTTATACTTGTGTAGTTTTTGTATTTTTTTATTATCTTTGGGTTATTTTATGATATTTTTAAATTCTGACTCTTTTTTTTTTCATTTCCACTTTATATTTTTTTCTTTACTATTTTTTTATTGTATTTAATTTTAACTTCATATTTTTATACCCTTTTTGTTTAATTATCTTTTTTTAAAACCATTTCTTTATTTATACTTACATAGTTTTTGTATTTTTTATTCTCTTTGTGTTATTTATTTATGTTGGGTTGTTTGTTATGTTTTGAATTATTACTATTTATTTATGTATTTATTCATTCTAAAATTAATTTTTAATTTTAATTTTAATTAGTTAAAATTCTTGCTGTATATTTATTAATATATATTTTTGATTTTATTTGTTTTTATTAGTTTTTACATGATTTTTATTTTTTACATTTTTGTTTTTTATATTTTGATTAATTTGGTAAAGTATTTTATGTATTTTTTGTTTATTTATAGATTTTATATTATATTTGGATTCTTTTTTTCTGTTTGTTTTTTTTTACGTTGATTATTTTTTAAATAAGTCCTGTTGTTTTCAGTCAGAATATATTTTGTTATTAAACGTTCTCACCTTCACGGTTCTTGCAGACGGTTCCTCTGGACGTTCTCCTTCCACTCGGGGCGCAGCGCCTCGCCCTCCGAGCCATCGCCATGACGACGCAGACAGCCCCTCCCCTCAGGCGTCGTCGCCAATGGAGACGTCTCGTTCCCAGCGTCCCTCTCTGCCCAACCTGTCCTCCTCCCCCTCCCCCTCCTCCCCCTCCTCTGCAGCCTCCTCCCCCTCCACCACCATGAAGCACTCCTCCTCCGCCCCCCCTCCCCCGCCTCCTCTCTGTCGCCGCGGCAATGCCCCCTCCCCTCCCTCCTCGTCCTCGTCTTACAACAGAGAGAAGCCCCTCCCCCCGACCCCGAACAACACCCCGCCCCTCCCCTCCAAACCTCCCCCATCTCCTGGCAATAGCAGACGCCCTCCCACCTCAGGAGGAAACCCCACCTCCTCCTCTTCTCTGGCTCCGCCCCCTCCACCATACCGCATCACTAATGGTCCAGCAGGTGGTGGCGCAGGCGAGCCAGCGCCTGAGCTGCCGCAGCGTCACAACTCCCTCAGCAACAAGAGGACCGCCCCCTCACCGGGAGGTCACACCCCCACCAGAGGCCCCGCCCCTCCCCCTCCCCCTGCCTCCCCCACCCCCTCCCAACAGGGCGCCAACAGGCCGCCGCCCCCCGTCAGAGAGACGCCAGGTAGAGGAGCAGGTGAGGGCTACACACACAGACACACACCATATTGATCAGCTGTGTTGATCTGGTGTATTGATCAGCTGTGTTGATCTGGTGTATTGATCAGCTGTATGTTGATCAGCTGTGTTGATCAGCTGTATTGATCAGGTGTATGTTGATCACCTGTATTGATCAGCTGTTTTGATCTGGTGTATTGATCAGCTGTATGTTGATCAGCTGCGTTGATCGACTACATTGATCGGCTGTATTGATCTCTCTCCTCAGCTCCTCCTGTTCCAGTCCAGTCGTCGAGAGCGGGCGGCAGAGAAGCTCCGCCCCCTCCTCCTTACAGGACACATGGTAGCCCCTCCCTCTCCTCTGACCCCCCCACCAGAGGAAAACCTCCTCCCCCGCCCACCCGCACCCCCGCTGCTCCTCCCCCGCCTCCCCCTCCTCTCCGCAACGGACACTCCTCCTCCTCCTCCTCCATCCCTCGATCATTTGTCGGTGAGTCTCATCTCTCCTCCGTCACTCTCTGTAATTCAACTTAAGATCATCAGTTTTATTATTGATTGATTGATTGATTGATCACTGTCAATTGTTTCATTATTGATCAGAGCATTTCACATTGTTTAAAACATGATGAAGTCTGAGGTGACGTCTTTAAATGTCTTATTTTGTCCAAAACTCTAATATATTGAGTTTAATGTGATAATAAAGAAAGAAAATCAGAAAATCTCCATATTTGAGGAGGTGAAAACAGCATTTTCTGCCATTTTTGCAAGAAAAATTACTTAAACAATTAATTGATTATTAAATTAATTGCGAACTATTTTGATAATTGATTAATCCGTTTGAGTAGCTTTTTAAGAAAAATACATTTTTGAGTAAAATTTCAGCTTCTTAAATGTGAATATTTTCTGGTTTCTTGACAGTAAACTGAATATCTTTGAGTTGTGGACGTCATCTTGGAGTTTGGAGAAATATTTTTCAATGTTTTCTGACATTTTAAAACAAAAAACTGAATCGATTAATTGAGAAAATTGATTAATCAACTATGAAAATAATCATTAGTTGCAGCCCTAAATCAATTCACAAACTTTTTTTTTACTGCTTGCCCGGTCGGGGAGAATTCTGAGATCTTTGACGTACACTCTTGAAAAATTGGAGCAAAAAATAAGTGTTGCATTTATACTTTTGTAGAGTGTAGTTGGAGCTTCGTGACTTCCTTCTTTTCCTTCCTCAGTGTCTTCTCTCCGTCCTCTGACCTTTGACCTCTCCTTTATTTGTCCTCCACCTCCAGAGTTTGTAGCAGAACAAGTGAATTCATCAGTTTATTTGATAGAAACTGAAGTCGTCTCTTCTCCTCCTGCAGATGATTTTGAGTCCAAGTATTCGTTTCATCCTCTGGACGACTTCCCTCCTCCAGACGAGTACCGACACTTCGCCAAGATTTACCCCAGCAAGGCCAACAGAGGTGCACAGTTACACTGCTACAGATTAGGGCTGAAAAATTCATCTAAATTTTATCAAAATCACAATATGGCTTTCAATAATGTTTGTTACGGGCAAAATGTGTCTTTAAAAGTTTAACTGAATGAATGTGGTGAGACAGAGACGTCCTGTCCTACACATCAGATCTACAGACTTAAAAAAAATGATTTGGTTCAGATTCCTGCAGTAGTCAAAGTCACTTTAACATGTTCTTCAACCAAAATAAGAATAATGATGTAAAAATGATCATTACCTCTAATATCACAAATCATATTGCAATTACAACATCATTGGATTTTATTGATACAGTATATAGTAATCAATATGCTTATCAACAATACTTTCCATAATTTTGATGCACAAAGTGAAGACATGACCTGCAAAGATGTGAAAACATTCAGCAGTTTTTCTTTAACTGGAGTTAAAATCTGTGATGTGTCTCACAGCCCGACGGGGGCGCTAACGAGCGCTAATGTTTCTGTTTGTTTGTTGCAGTGATGAGAGGAGCTCCTCCACTGCCTCCTGTCGGGAGGTGAACCATGAAGACTGCACCACAGCTGGACCACACACACACACACACACACACAACACACACAGAACACACACACACACACAAAACACACACACACACACAGAAAACACACACACACACAAACACACACAAACACACACACAAACACACACACACACAACACACACACAAAACACACACACAGAAAAAACACACACACAGAAAACACACACACACAAACACACACAGAAACACAACACACACACACACACACAAACACACACACAAACACACACACAGACACACACACACACACAGACACACACACACACAGCCCTCCATCCTGTTTGATGACATCACATTCAGCTTCGTCATCCGCGACACCTCCATCACCACCTCATCTACACTCACAGCTGATTGGCTGAGGAGAGGTGTGATCATGTGACAGAGCATCCTGCAGAGTGAAGCTGCTGATGAAGAGGAGGAGCTGCTCTGTGAACTTTGACCTCAACTTAATTCAGCTTCTTCTTCTTCCTTCATGGTTTTGTTTTTTTATTTTCATTTTTTTTTTTTTTTTTTTTTTTTTTTTTGCACGTGCACTTTTTGTTTGCAGACCAGCAGCTCCACGTCTGTGCAGGTGTGACTGCAGGTGTGACTGCAGGTGTGACTGCAGCTCCTCTGATGAAGTTAATGACACATGAAGAAGACCAGTGAGTGAAGCTGAAAGCTGCTGCAGGGACTTAAGTGATCTGGCTCTTGTGGATGGACTGAGGGATACTGACCAGCAGGAACAGGAAATGAAGAGGTGTGTTCTGGATTAAACCTGGATTATGAACATTAATATTTTGACATCTTGGGAAATCAACTTATTTAGTTTCCTGCAGAGTTTGATAAGTTTCTGCCACAGAAAAGTTCCTTAAAATTTCAGAACGTCATGTTTAAGGCTCATTTATTCTAAACGTTAAATACAGATACGGGACGGAGCGTCCTGTCTGTACTCTGCAGGCCTGCATTTCTTAACGTTTTCTGAAAGTTTACAGACCAAACACAGCAGCCGTACCACCCGGAGTCATCGGGGTGGTGTTGCAGAGTAGCCAATAGGTCAAGAGAGACACGACACGAGGACACGAAGAACAAGTTTTTAAGGTCCTAAAGTGCTGAAATGACGTTTGTCGTCTGTTACTAAGTGGAAAGAATTCTCTGCCTGAAACAAACTCTCAGATAGAGAGAGAATAAATGTTGAACTATTCCTTTAATGTTCATAATTCAGAGGTCCTGATAAACCAGGAAGACAAACTCACACTGATCTCAGCTCCTTCACATGGGCTGCACCTGGATCGACAAGGATCCAGAAAAACTGTAACCTGGACTGAAGTCACCTCCTGTCCTGTCAGACGACAGACAGACAGACAGACAGACAGGTGAACTGACTGACAAACAGACAGGAGGTGTTTGGTTTACAGCAGGATGACGTGATGAAAACACCTGTAAGTACTCCAACTGCATCATCATCATCAGCCACACCTGTCCTGCTGATCTCAGCGATGTGACATGCTTTATTTTGGCGGGACATGACCTGATGTGACCTCCGACACGGACACGGATCAGTTCTTGACGAGGTCGAGTCTTTTAAGTGCCAAGATGGATGAAACAAACTCACCTGAACTCACCTGACTCGTCCTGCTGCAGGCTGGGTGGCAGCACGTACCATGTTGGTGTGATGGGGGGGGGGGGGGGGGGGGGGGGGGGGGGGGGACTTGACAATCACAGAGAGACAGGAAGTCTTCCACCTGCAGCAAGGACTCTTCCTTCCTCCCTTCTTTCCTTCCTTCCTTCCCTCCCTCCTTCCGTCCTCCTCCTCTAACTACAGACTGAACTTGGTGCATGTCGTCTTTATTTGAGCGTTTTTGTGTTTTGCCAGCATGACGGCAGCGACGCTTCCCGTCTCAACATGCGGTGTTAAATAATTACCCATCATTCAACAGTTTGATCACAGCTTCTTAATTTAATGAGGAAAAGTTGCACTTATTGAGAATAAAATCCTGTTATGAGTAAAAAAGTCACTATTATAAAAAAGTTCTAATTTTAAAAAGTCATAATAATGTGAGAATAAAGTCTTGTTTATGCTAAATGTTACAAACAGACACAGATGGAGGCTTGTGTCCGAAGTCTGCGATCAACACAACAAAATCTGTTACCAGACTCCATTTAAAAATCTGCTAATTTAATGTTCTCTTAATTGTTGGTATAATTACATGTGTCTTAGAACAACATATGATAACTCCTCATAATGTTCAGTTATTTGTCATAAATGTGGCTCACTAGTTACTTGACTCTTCATTTCCAGACTCCGTTCAAAAATCTGCTAATTTTCTGCTCTCTTGGTTAAGGGCAACTTTTAAGGACCATGTAGCCAATAGTTCAAGAGAGACATGACCACAGGACACAAAGAAGAAGTTTGAAAAATCCTTAAGTATTGAAATATTTTATTCTCATGATATTATAACTTTTAAAACTGCAACTTTATTCTCCAGATATCACCACATTTTTTTTTCTCAAAATAAGACGAGTTTATTCTCAGAATCTCAGCTCTGATGTGATCTGTTGTCAGCGTCGCTACACGTCTTAATGTTGGAGCAAAGTTGTCATTTTACAAAAAGTCACAAACTTTAAAAGTAAAAGTCAGAAATGAGGAGAGAAATATGTTGAGAGATAATTTGAATAAAGTTGTAGTGCTGTGACAAAAAAAGCTCAGAGAAACGATTTTACAAGTAAAATGTCAAAGTTTTAGTTTTACAAGAAAGAGTTGGAACAAATACAATTTTAATGAATGGATATAAGTCATCTGCATAAAATGGCTTTTTTACATCAAATTACGGCTTCATCTCATAATAATATATTTATCCTGAAAATATTGTCTTAATTTTATGACTTTTGTCTCCAAACATGTTTATATTTTCATGATATTTAAACCTTTACTCATAAAATTAATTTTCACTGACTTATTTTTAATTCCGACTTTATTCTCAGTCATCTAATTGTCTCGACGTGTCTTCATAATAAATCTGAATTAATGAACGTTTCCTCTCTCAGTGCCACGTGACCACATTTTTTAATAATATTCCTCTTGGTTGAATTCATGTTTCTCATGTTGAGTTTTAAAACTGCAGGTCTGGATCCGAATCTTGTGACCAAACACTTTTCTGTTTTCATGTTTTATTGATTTAGAAAATGATTCCAGGTTTTAAAAAATCTGTTTTGTTTGAAGATTTATGACGTCGCAGCAGCTCATTAATGATATTAATGGTTATTTTATGATCTGATCGGCTCTTTGTGTCACTGTGGAGCTTCAGTCGCAGTTAAAGATGCTTCAGCTCTGCTGTCAAAATATAAAACTACAACCTCTTCATTCATGTTCTTCCCTCACTGTGTGCCACCAAACTCCATTCAAATATCAACTGATTTTATGTTCTCCTACTGGTGGGCCAAATTTCCTGTGTTTTAGAGTAAAATATGATCACTTCTAATAATGTTCAGTCACTTCTGGCACATCTGGCTCATTAATTAGGTCCCATTCATCACCAGACTCCATTCAAAAATCAGCTAATTTTATGTTCCTTTACTGGTGGGCCAAATTATCTGTGTCTTAGAACAAAACATGATAACTTCTAATAATATTTTGTGATTTCTGGTAAATTTGGCTCACCAGTTAGTTCACTGTGTACCACCAGACGCCATTCAAAAATCTTCTGATTTAACATTCTCTGGGCCTTTCTGGTTAAAGTTTGAAGTCCAGTGAGGAGGAGCAGACTGGAGGTGACGAAGCATTTTTAACTGCGACAGGACGTCCTCCGACCGTCTGTTTGCCTTACAAACTGTTTGCTGTGAATCTTGTTCAGTCATAAATTGTAAAACAAAAAGCTTCTAAACAAACAGAAACATGTTAATAAATGTTAATAAAGTGACTTATCTCCTGTGACGGAGGACACTCAGTGGTTCTGACTGTAGTGATGATCGTAGCTCTAGATTCAAACTGGGACTGATGGTTTGGTAGAATCCCAGTTTAACAGCATGCTCTCTCTGTATTTTAACTGCAGCCTGAAGTCTGAAATAAACTCTTGATCATTTCTCCGTTTCCTCTCGTCATTTTCTGATCCGTCAGGAGATGACGTCACGATGCTGCAGGTGTGTTGTTGGTCTCTGAAATCATTTAATTCAGTTTTATGTCACTTTATTTGTAGATTTACAGCAGTGTTTTACAGAGGAATGACAAATACCATCAGATTAAAACACAAAACAATAATGAAAATCAATACTTAGATATCAGTGTAAAAATATAGTTTGATCAGATTTTAACAAGGAGCAGCAGTAAACTGGAATTATAATAATTTATAAATAAATAGATAAAACAGTATTAAAATAAAAAAAAGTCTTACAATCAGTTCACACAAATAATATTTCATCCAGAGTTTTATAGATGTTTTTCTGTTTTGATAAACTTTTCTGCAGAAGCCCTGAGATCAAAGTTCGGAAACTTTTTTTTTTTCCTTTTTTGGAAAAAAAAATTACTTAATTTTTTTATCCATTTATTTTTTACTTTTTATTTGATGGGTTAACAGACACAGTGATGTGTGTCTTAGATATATTTCAAGGTATGTGGACGTAATTCTAAGAAACAGGGCTGAGTTCTCAGTATTTTAATTTAAGGTTGTTCTGTCATGTAGGAGGGCGGCACGGTGGCGCTGGTGTGCTTGCTACACAGCAAGAAGGTTGTGAGTTTGAATCCCCGAGCCGACAGGGCCTTTCTGTGTGGAGTCTGCATGTTCTCCTCGTGTCTGCGTGGGTTCTCTCCGGGTACTCCGGCTTCCTCCCACAGTCCAAAGACATGCAGCAGGTTAATTGGTGACTCTAAATTGCCCGCAGGTGTGAATGTGAGTGTGAGTGGTTGTGTGTCTCTGTTAGGGATGTATATCTCCACCACTGAGGCCGATTCGATACGCAGCCACCGATAGGATACATGAATGATACACTGAAGCCTCTGTCGATGCGATGCGATGCGATTCGCTCCTGTTCACGATACGATGCAATTCAAAAATGATTTGATAACGATATGACTTGCCAACAAAGAGATTCGGTTCATTATGATGTGATCCAGTTCGATACAGTTAGTTGTGGTACGAGTGTGCCCATATCAGATTTCTTATAGCACAACTCTGCTTTACTCTCTGTATCAATTTGAGGGATGCATGTAATATTTGGTTTGTTTTTACTGAGCAAATCAATAAATCCTATTTTTAAAAAAGACATAATTCAGTATGTATAGACAGAGCATTAAATTTTATTTATAATAAGCAATCCTTACTCCGAATTATGTTCTCTGTCTCTACAATTTTACAAAACGTATAAAACTTCACAGTTTAACAGTTTCAGAAAGCACAGTATTAAAACATGCAGTGCAAATAATATGACCTGCTGCCAGACTGATGTGTTTGACATAACAATGTTTCACTTAGTTGGGAGCAGACAGAGTTAGCTGCCAGAGGAGTGTTTTGTCCAAAGAAACTTGCGATAGACCTACTGTTCGTGTCACCAGCTTTGCTACCACTCGGTGTGGCTGGTGCTTCGGTAGAACCCGAAGGAGAGGAGGGGGGAGCAGCCACAGAGGTATCCACGCCGTGCCGTCTTTCCAGGTGCGTCGCCAGGTTCGTTGTGCTACTGACGTAACTGATAGCTGCTCGGCATTGTTTGCAGATTGCGTGCGTTTTGTCCAGTTTACCTTCTCGCTTGAAAAACCCGAAATATTACCACACGTTTGATTTGTGTGTCTTTTCGGTGCATTGAATATCTCCTCGCTGCTAGCGTCGTTCTCGTGTCCCTCCATGTTGTAAACAACGCTTGCGTCAGTGAAGGAGGAGCGATGGTGCATTCAGGTTGCCTCGGAAAACACGACAGGGCAGGAATAGTACTAGAACATGAAATAATCTTTTAACCATGGAATTTACCGATGCAGACAGGCTAGAAGAGATGCACCGTAAATTCACCCGTAAATTATATCCGATGTACCTTGAATCTACCGGTGCAGTCGCATCGCAAACATTGTATCGGATCACCGATATGAATCGGTGAATCTCGTCATCCCTAGTCTCTGTCAGAGCCCTAGAGACAGAAGAGTCGCGACACTCTATGATCTCGCCGCGGGGTGGTCACGTGGTTCATATAAGCCTGAATAGTTCCAAACACATGCTGCGCTGTCATGTTCTTCTATGTGACTGACAGCGGCGATTGCAACATTCATGGTAAACATGAATAAAATCACATATCCAAGTACTTGTTTGACTATCATTGCTATTATTGCATATTTGTAAATGTCAGTTTTACATTTGGAGTGGTAAGGTGACAACTGAAAACTATGTAAAGTACGTAGATACCTTTTTAAGTTTTGGAGGGAAAGTTTCACGTTCGTGTTACCATGGGGAATCGACTTTTACATTGAAAGTGCAAGATGATTTAAGATGTTAACTGGATTATTGTTTTCCAGAGAATGTCTATATTTCCTTATTTTGCTTTTAATTCCAATTCACTTACCCGTGGTCTGGGAGTGATTGAAAAGCAGGGGAGCAACAGTCCATTCAGCATTTAGTGCCAGCCCACTTCTTCTGATGAGGCAGGAGTTGACGCACCATAACAATTTTAAGACTAAGCCATACACAAAGTATCAAATATATAATATATATCAAATTATATATCAAATATATTAAAGAATAATATGAGGCAGGAGTTGACGCACCATAACAATTTTAAGACTAAGCCATACACAAATATATCAAATATATAAAATATACAAATTATATATCCATCCATTACGCTTTGATAATGAAATAGTATTTTTATTGACAATTGGTGAAACAAAAGAACAGTGTGTGTGTGTGTGTGTGTGGTTTGTGTTTGTGAGATATGACCTGCTCACAAAGGTCACGACTGCTCATAATCAAATAAAACATCAAGCATGACGAAATCGGTGTGTCGTGCAAGAAACCTCTCATCTGAATTATCTAATTATCCCGAAGTCGTCATCTACCAATACACAAATACAGATAAGCTATATGCATCATCAAAGGCCTCTGATATAAGTAAGAGCTGAAATTAAAAGAGGTAGTGATTTAATCAATTTACCTTCAATATACTCGACGGCCAACAATGCTAATAGAACGGTGTCCGTCGCCGTAGAATCGATGTTTGGAACTATTCGAGGCTCCATAACCCGGAAGTAGACCGGAAGAAAGCGTACAATGGAGTCCTATGGGAGTGTCGCGACTCTTCTGTCTCTAGGGCTCTGGTCTCTGTGTGTCAGCCCTGTGATGAACTGGGGACTTGTCCAGGGTGAACCCCGCCTCTCACCCACTGTGAGCTGGACCCTCACGGATAAACGGTTACAGAAGATGAATGAATGAATGTCATGTAGGAAGTGTACCTTTGTTTTCTTTTGCTTTGTCTCTGTCTTTGTCTTGTCTTGTTGTCTGTGGTGTCTTATAAGCCCATGAGGTCTGGGCACCTTTTTGGTGCATGACACTTTGAGAAACCTTACCTATATTAAACCCAAGTTATTACTTCCCACCTTCTCTTAGGATCCATACTCTTAACTATTCTAACCGTTATCTCTACATCAGTGAATTATTTCATCATCTCCAGATAACAAAGCTTGTTTTCTTGTTTTTGTAATTTTGTAGAATCTCTTTCTGAGGTGTCTAAGAACACCAGAGTACTATAAATGTTAAAAACACATTTTATTGATTAAAACAGGAAAAAGATTTTACAAATAAATGGATGAATCCATTGATTAAGAATTTAATCCATCAATAAACTGGTCCATTTAAAATCGAGTTTATTATATTTTCATGGTCACTTTGCTGTATTTCTGTCGGTGGACACTGGGGGCAGACTTTTATATTTCCGGGTTCAGAGGTCACCGTCCGGAAGTAGAAGAAGAAAACACCGATGTGTGTCCACATGGGAAACATCAGCTGCTGAACGTGGATTAAAAACATAAAGTTTGACTTCATCACACATGTCCGCACGCTGAGAGCTTAAATCTGCAGTTTTCTGAGTGGAGTTTGGTTCCGTTGACGTTTTTGAAAACATGGAGGACGTGAACGTTATCAAGCTGCCAGAGACAGAGGACAGACCTCGAGCCAAGAAGAGGAGCCGACCGCCGAAGTTTGACCCGAGAGACGAGGAGGACCGACGGCTGAAGAACGTGAAGAGCCTGGCGGTGCTGGGAGAGGAGGACAGCTCGGTGAAGCTGCTGGAGGAGCTGGTGTTCGGAGCGGAGGACGAGCTGGTGGACAGACTGGTGGAGGTAACCTCTCACCAAACCCCATTCAAAAATCTGCTCATTTTAAATTCTCTCTTATACAAGTGTAAAGCTCGTGTCATAAACGAAGTATGTAAACTTTTAATGATCTCCAGTCTGTTCTGGTAAATTTCGGCTCACAGATGAACTGTCGCTCCCTGCCAGATTTCATTCAAAACTGCTGATTTTTTTTTAGACTTTTTTGGAGGTAACTTCTAACCAAACCTCATTCAAAAATCTGTTAATTTTATGTTCTTACTCGTGAGCAAATTACCTGTGCAAGATGTAGTAACATTTAACATTTCTGGTAAATCTGGCTCACTAGTTATCCACTAGCAACGCTTCTCTACGAAGTCAACTGTTTGCTACCAAACTCCATTCAAAAATCAGTTAATTTTAAGCTTTCTCATTTATAAAGCTAAAACCTTGTGTCCAAAAACAAAGTAGTCAAACTTTTAAAGAGTTCCAGTCTGTTCTGGTAAACTCGGCTCACTCACTGTATTTGGTAAATAACCTGTTGCTTTATGCAGGTCCCTACCTGTACCTGCCTGTTAAAAATGATGCTGATTTTATGTTCTCTTGTTCATGAACAAAAGTACCTGAGTCTGAGAATAATATATGTCAACTTTCTAGAATTTCCAGGTGTTTCAGGTAACTTCAGCTCACTAGTTATCAGCAAACATCTGACATCTGAAATAAGTAGAACATTAAGGTACAGCAGGCTGGTATTTCACTGAAATTTCAGACTCAGCTTACCCATGTCAAAGTACTGGATGTTTATGTTATTTGAATTTAATAAAACTTTTAATTGTGAAATTTGTTCTGAAACAATGAGCAAGTATTCATGAATCATACACAAGCTGATGTGTTGATTTACCCGATAATCCTCCTTCCTCTTTGCCAAATTGTCCAAATTCAAAAAAACATATATTTCATTGTTTTAGCTCTCTGTGTTTGCATGAACACGCAGTGAGGAGCAGACTGGGACCTACTGCTGCTGGAGGACAAAGACGATGAGTCGGGTGAATCGGAGGCCGAGGACGAAGCTTGTTCGCAGCTCCAACCGACCAGACAGGCTGCCTGGGTGGACGAGGATGATGAGCTGGAGGAAGAGTGAGTGCTGAGTGTTGGTGTTTGTACCAAACTCTGTTCAAAAATCTGCTAATTTAAAGTTTTCTCACTTATGGGCAAAATATGTTTATCGCTTCTTCATTCCAGAACCGCAGATGTTCTCGTCACACCTGGTGACATCACTCAGTGTGTTTGTGTTTCAGGGTGGACATGAAGCATCGTTACCGTAGAGACCTGCTCAAAGGAGAGGCGGAGTCCACCATGTCCAAACAGAAACTACAGCAGAGGATGAGAGAGCAGTGAGTATACACACACACACACACACCACACACACACACACACACACACACACACACACCAAACACCTGTGGAACCTGCGTGTGTTTCAGGTTCCAGAAGTCGATGGGAGGAACTCCATCGTGGGCAGAGATGAAGAAGAAGAAGACGAAGAAGAAGAAAGGTAGAAACGCAGAGAGAAGCTTTTAACACCTACATATGGAGATTAAAGGAACTGTTTGTAAAAAAACAAAGAAAATGAAACGTGTTTCTGTGTGCTGAAAATGAATGTTCTGTGTTGCTGAGCGGTGTGAGATGAGGTGAGATGGATGTGTGTGTGATGATATATCTGCTGAGACGAACTGTGGCGTCTTCACATCGCCGCGCTCGGGGTCATTCATCTTTTATTATTCGTAGTGACTGTCAGATCCAATCACAGCAAGTTTAATAACTATCACAACGGTTACATAAACGGATCCAAACGCGAGTTAAAATATCCATCACAGCGGAGTTTCATAATGTGATCATCACGCGAGTTTATAATCACATACGAGTTTACATATGTGATCCACACACGGAGTTACATAATCATCCATCACAGGGTTACTAACGATCCATCCGCGTTACATAACACATCATCAAGGGGTTCATAAACGGTGATCGAATAAGGGAGTTTGAATAGAAGACGATCCAATCACAGGGGAGTTTGTGGTCATTAAACGTCTCCCAATCCACAGCAGTCGTATTTACATCAAATGTCACGATCCAATCACAGTCAGAGTTTACATAAACGTGATCCAATCACAGCGGAGTTTACATAAAACGGATCCAATCACAGTGGCAGTTTACATAAACGTCATCCAATCACAGCGGCGTTTATATAAACGATCCAATCACAGCGGAGTTTACATAAAGTGATCCAATCACAGCGGGTTTACATAAACGTGATCCAATCACAGGAGAGTTTACATAAATGTGATCCAATCACAGCGGAGTTTACATAACACGTCATCCAATCACAGGGGAGTTTACATAAACGTCATCCAATCACAGCGGAGTTTACATAAACACGATCCAATCACAGGGGAGTTTACATAAACGCGATCCAATCACAGCAGAGTTTACATAAACACGATCCAATCACAGGGGAGTTTACATAAACGTCATCCAATCACAGGGGAGTTTACATAAACGCATCCAATCACAGCGCAGTTTACATAAACGTCCATCCAATCACAGGGGAGTTTATATAAACGTCATCCAATCACAGCGGAGTTTACATAAACGCATCCAATCACAGGGGTTTACATAAACGTGATCCAATCACAGGAGTTTACATGAACAGCATCCAATCACAGGGGAGTTTACATAAACGATCCAATCACAGCGGGAGTTTACATAAACGCCATCCAATCACAGCGGAGTTTACATAAACACGATCCAATCACAGCGGAGTTTACATAAACGCGATCCAATCACAGCGGAGTTTACATGAACACGATCCAATCACAGGGAGTTTACATAAACGATCCAATCACAGGGAGTTTACATAAACGTATCCAATCAGAGCGGGGTTTACATAAACGCATCCAATCACAGCGGAGTTTATATGAAACACGATCCAATCACAGCGGAGTTTACATAAACGTATCCAATCACGAGCGAGTTTACATAAACGGATCCAATCACAGCGGAGTTTACATGAAACGATCCAATCACAGCGGAGTTTACATGAACACGATCCAATCACAGCGGAGTTTACATGAACACGTATCCAATCAGCGGAGTTTACATAAACTGATCCAATCACAGCGAGTTTACATGAACACGATCCAATCACAGCGGAGTTTAGTGAAGTGGTTCTTTTATTGTCAGAAGGTGTAACTGTTACACTCTGCTGATTCTTCCTGATCATGTGATCAAACTCTTCTGTTGATGAACGTTTTGTCTCTTTCATCTCAGATGAAGAAATGTCTTCATGCTAACAGCGCCCGTCCTTCAGAGGACAGACTGACCACCGTCCAGTTCCACCCTCCGCTCAGGTCATCATGACCGCCGGCCTCGACCAATCAGTCTCCCTCTTCCAGGTACAGACAGCCAATCAGCTCTCTCTAACGCCAAACTGTAGATGACTTAAAGGACAGGTGGAAATGATCATGTGACTTTAAAATGTTTGTGTTTCCCGCCGCAGGTGGATGGAAAGACGAACCCGAAGATCCAGAGCATCCACCTGGAGCGATTCCCCGTCCACAGAGCTCAGTTCAGCCGCGACGGAGAAACGGTGATCGCCACCAGCCTCAAGAACAAGATGTTCTACCTGTACGACATGATGGAGGGACGAGTCATACCTGTCCACACCGTCAGAGGTGAGACTGACACAGGTCACAGGCCAGGAGGACAGGGGAGGGACACTCTGTAGTATCATGGCCCTCAACAGTCTTAGCTTAGCATGTTAGCATGCTAACATCAGCTAATCAGCAGTAAACATTTTATTTTAATATATTTTTTATTTTTTATTCATTTTAATTTTTTTACTAATTTTATTACTTAATTTCTTTTTTTTTCATTTCTGTCTTTTTAGAGGTTTTCTTACCATTTATTTACTATTACTTACTATTTAAACCGGTGAACAGCTCAGTTTGTGTTGTCCTCCGTCTCTACAGATGGACAGTTTATAATTGATCGCTCTCTAACAGTTTATTTCAGCTCGGTAAGCGAACGTGTTCAGGTGGTTCATGTTGTTGTGTTTGTGTTTCAGGTCTGAATGAAGCCAGAGTGAAGGAGTTCTCTGTGTGTCCTGAAGGAGGCGCTCTGCTGCTCTCTGGAACCAACGGATACCTGCACCTCCTCACACTCAAGGTTACTCTTCTTCTATTATTTCTCCTTCTAATTCCTCTTCTAACTTTTCTTCTTCTGCTGCCTTTAGCTCTTCTTCTTCTTCTTCTTCTTCTAACTCTTCTTCACCTCTTTGTGTGTGCAGACTAAGGAGGTCGTTCGCAGTATGAAGATAAACGGTGATGTCAGCGGCGTCGCCTTCTCTCACGATGGCAGCAAAGTTTTTGCCAACTCAGGTGAGTCCTCGAGGTTTGGAGAACATGTGACATCACACATCAACTTCCTGTCAGTCATGTGATCACCCTGTGTGTGTGTGTGTGTGTTCAGAGGAGGGCGAGGTGTACGTGTGGGACATGCGCAGCAGTCGCTGTGTGAACAGGTTCACAGATGACGGCTGCGTGAAGGGGACGTCCATCGCCGCCTCACCAAACGGACAGTACCTCGCCTGCGGGTAAGACATGCCCATGCACACCATCCTGCTTTCTGATTGGCTGACAGCGGTCTGTCAGACAGTATCATTATTTCTTGCTTGTGTTGATTATTTCTGAATAATGTTTCCTCTCGATTAAACTCATAAATTAACCAGAGAAGGAGGGTTTTATTAAATATTGATCGTCTCTCTGCTTCAGCTCTCAGTCGGGTGTGGTCAACGTCTACTCCCAGGAGGCGTGTCTAAATGCAGCCAATCCCAAGCCTCTGAAAGCAGTGATGAACCTGCTGACCTCAGCGACTGCTCTGACCTTTAACCCCTCCTCTGAGATCCTCGCCATCGCCTCCCGAGCCGAGGACGAGGCCGTCCGATTGGTAAGACGACGATGATGTTGATTGTATGTTGATGATCATGGTGATGATGGTGGTCGTTAATGACAGCTGACGTTGTCAACTCCTGTGTGTGTGTGTGTGTGTGTGTGTCTGTCGTCTGTCTGTCTGTCTGTCTGTGTCCTGGTCGTGTCCCCTCAGGTCCACCTGCCCAGCCTCACCGTCTTCTCCAACTTCCCCGTCTCGAAGAGGAAGATCGTTTATCGAGCCAGCTGCCTCGACTTCTCCCCACACAGCGGCTTCTTCTCATTGGCTAACAACAAAGGACACGCCCCTCTCTTCAGGTGAGACAGTGTATATCAGACTGACAGGTGTCCTGTGCTTTTATATTTCTATTCTTATTGATACGGATGTATTTTTGTCTTAGTTGTAGGTACTTTTTCTTTTGTATTGATGTTTTCTGGGTGTTACTGGGACTGTGTCCTTCACGTTTGGCTTCATCAGGAACAGTAAATAAAGAAAATACCAGCTGGGTCCCAGCAGATTGTGGACAATTTATTTCATATTTAACTTGAGAACACACGCGGTACCATGCCACCATGCACGGAATTGTTACGTGTGTTGGCAGGTCGAACTCGCACATCTAACAAAACGAAGAGCAGCCTAGAGGACTAAAAGATGAGAACATAAAAACAGAACAAGATAAAAAAGACATTTTTAATGTGCTGTTGTGTTTTCTGTCGTGTGTGTGTTTGTGTGTGTGTGTTCAGGTTGCTGCATTACAAAGACTTCTGAAGAGCACTCTGCAGGCTGAAGTATCAGTGAACAAAAATCTGAGCTTTATTTTGACCTGTTAAAGGACAGTCCACTGTTTTTCATGGTCTGTACTGCTTTCCTGTGTGTACAGTATATACAGTGTATACTGTGTGTACTGTATATACTGTGTGTACTGTATATACTGTATATACTGTGTGTACTGTATATACTGTATATACTGTGTGTACTGTATATACTGTATACATCACATCTTCATTTACATGAAAGGAGGAAAATAGCGGTAAAACTTGTGTGTGATTTTGAAAATGATCAGCAGGAACAGAAAGTTTAAAACGTGAAAAATGTGAGTGGAGTTTGTTCCAGACTGTGAGCAGCAGATGAAGATGGATGGTGGATGGAGATGAGAGCAGTGATGGAGAACAGTGATGAGACAGTAAACGTTGAGACAGATAAACATCTGTAACATGTTTCACTTTGTGTTTTTTATTATTACTTGTATGATGTGATTGTATAAAAGAACTAAAACACTGTAACATGTCTGATGTTTGCTTTGTTTTTACTCTGAACCAAAAATACTGAGACAGAAACTGTTGCCTCACTCCAGCAGAGGGCGATATATTGCACAGAACAAATACACGTTTACAGTATAAACTGTATGTATATATAAAATAAAATAAAGACTGGAAATACACCACACGTATATCTTTCATACAGTATATTAAAAAAGGTGTAAAATACGATATACAACAAGGAGACATACATGTACAAATTACATAATGATGATAACAATGATAATAATTCAGTAGAAATGCACCACCATGAAGTGACCAGCAGGTGTCGCCATTTTCTCTGTCTCACGTATGTAACACGTCACGGGTATTCCCCTGAAGTGTTTCCCCCTACGTCATCACAACAGGTTTTACGTAATAAATGACGTTAAAACAGTTTTTAGTGTGGTTTTGTTGTTTGTTTGTTTGTTTGTTTGTAATCTGTCGATTCAGACCATCTGATTGTGACGCAGCGCTGCTGCAGTAAAAGTCGGGAAACCACGTGACTCCTGATCGTTTTTCCGGGACGCAGCATAGCGACCACGCCCACCTAATTAGAGCCCAGCTGTCTTCATGTTAGTTTCCACCAGTTTGACCAGTTAAGCCACCGGCAGTGAGTCAGAGTCCAGTCCGAGCTGCTGCTGCTGAGCCACGGGGACGAGGTAAGCACTGCTTCACACCTGCGGCGTCGGCAGAACCCCACTCTGAAATCTCTAAATTTAAGACTTCCTCACAGATCGGCAAAGATTCATGCATGACTCCATAGATTTGAATAAATCAGGTGATGATTCGGATCCAAACTTTAAATCGGCATGCATGTGATAACTAAGCAGCTCTGAGTTCAAGAACAGATCAGCTTTAACAACTGTTTGTCTTCTATTCCCAGCCTCTTTCTACATGGTAGCGTCATTGTGCAGTGGATCTATTTTAAAAGAGAGAATTAAACCAAATCTGAGCTTTGGCCTGTTGGTGTTTATTAATACACGCCGAACTCAAGCGAGCTTTATATTAATTCTTAAAAATGCACCGTCTGTGTCCTGTGGTCTGAACACTGTCTAACAAATTAGGTGACATTAAAAAGATCTGTAATGGGAGTTTGGTATTGGGTTTCATGTTTATATCCAGGAAGTCATGCAAGTTGCCAGTCTGAGTAGTTGTTATGCCAACTGCCAGGCCCAACTGTTTGTGGCTGACTTGGCTAATAGATCAACCTGGGAACTGATGATACAGTGGGAATCATGGCAGTGACTGATTTAGTTGAACAGGCCTGCAGGGAAAGAAACCAGTCCAGGCAGTCTGATGCAGCTGTACTTTGGACTGAACAATGAGTTTTATCATGCTGCTGACTGCCTGAGGAAGAAGCAGGAAGAGAAGAGGAGGCACCTCCCATCTTGTGTTTTTTAGCATGAATCGGACACATTTTCCATCTGTGAGTTTGTGTTCGACGTCTCTTCATGTTTGAAATGTGACTCAGGTTCTTTAAACTGATCCAAAACTCAAAGCTCTAATCTAAACCAACATGTGAGCGAGTTACAGACTGCTGCAGACGGAGAGTTCAGAAAGAAAAATCCATTTTCTGCATGTGGAGGAACAAAATAAGCCTTATTATGATACAAGTGTTTCCCAGAGGAGGAACCAAGTCATTGCTCTGCAAGTCTCAAGCCTTTGCAAGTCCTAAACTTTGAGTTTAAAGTCCTGAACAGGTCAAAGTTCTCTTCACCAAATATAACATTTAACAACAGAGCTTTGACTTGCACTGTTAAAGAAAAAATAGTTGAGACAACTTAAAATTTCAAGGCAGCGCAACTCAAACTCTAAAGATTTGAAATAAACTTTAAAAAGTTTTGCTGACCTCTAATCTTTAGCTGAGATAATTGACTTTTCTTCTTTAGATAAACTTGAATTGTTTGCGTTTTCTCAACTTTTTTTGATTAGTTGTTTGCTCCATAAAATGTCAGAAAATCATTATTCTTATTTTCACTGAAAATAAAAATAAAAAATTAGGGATCTGAACTAAACAAAGATGTTTTCCTCTGAAATCTACAGAATGATGTGTTGGCCAGAACTCCTCTGCAGCACCACAATATTTCATTTAAAATCATATTTTACATTCACGTATTTCACCTTTAACAAATATTGCACATCCTGCGATTTGAAAGTTGCACCAGAACAGATCGCAATTTTGATAAAATTGGATTGGATTCCACCAGACGAGCAGATCTCCTCCTAATTTAAACCTTTATTGTTTGTTTAATTTTGAAAACTTGCAAATTCCTCTTACTCATATTTTTTTTCTAATATTTTTTTATTGATGCGTCTTTATATTTTTGCTGTTCACTTTGCTGCTTTGACGCATAAATTTCCCTGTTGTGAGACTAATAAACAAATATCTAATCTTAAAGTACAGAGATAAAATAATTTATTCATTCATAAAATGTCATAATTGACCAATCAGAATTGAGTATTCGACAAAGCTGTGTCATATTTAATAATAAAACATTATATTTGTATAAAAGTGGTGGAGAAGAAGTTTCATGAAAAGTACTGTACTTGAGTAAATGTACTTAGTTACATTCATCATTGTCAGGATGATGAATCTTGTGTGACAGGACAGACGTCCCTTCGTCTCTCTGTGGACAGCGTTTGAAAAGATGTTTGATGTGAATCTGGAGCTTCACGATGAGCTAGCTCTTCACAAGACTGAGACTGAAGACATAAAAATAACTTTCTTTAGTTAGTTGTTTAACCCTCATCAGAGTCTGTTTAAACTTTGTCATTTCTAATATTCAGCAGTTACACAGTAAACTTTTCCAAACAACTTATTTATTACTGCAGAAAATAATCAACAGATTAATCGATATGAAATAATTGTTAGTTGAATTATTATTATTGTTACTTATTTTATCACACGTTTCAACCTCTCTTTGTCTTCTTGTCGTCTGTTTGCAGCATTTACTTTCGATCATGTCTAAGAAGGGAGGAAACCGCGGGGTGGAGTTTGAGGGGCTGGTGGAGGCGTCCATCATCCGGATCCCGCCTCACCACTACATCCACGTGCTGGACCAGAACACCAACATCGCCCGGGTGGAGATCGGACCGCTCACATACATCCGCCAGGACAATGAAAGGTTAGAGACGTGTCCCTCGTTTTGTTAACTGCAGCAGTTTTAACCTCTTTTTGGGATGAAACATTTAGATTCTTCATTTAGTTCAAACTGCAGGTTTGTTTCACTGCTGAGAAGAAAATCTCTCACTTTATCTTATCCTCTTTTTGACAATCAGCTGTTCTGGGCTTAATTGACCCTTCGCTAAGCCCCACCTCCAGACAGCAACTGTCAAATCATAGGTTAGCAACTGTAACTAGAGCTGTCAAGCTTTCCAATTGTCTTCAAGTTGAATGTGTGCAGGAGGCTCTGAGAAGAGTGATACTCAATGGTGTCGTCTTTTTTTGTTGTGAAACACAAGCGCACACATGGTGAACGGATCAAACTCATCTGCTCTAACATAAGCTGAGAATGTTAGCATGTCTGGCTAACTGATGCTAGCTTTAACTTTACTTCCAGACAAACCTGTTAGATCCACTGCATCTGCATTTGTTCTGTGGGGGTTTGAGGAGGAGGATGTGGGCTGATGAAGAAACAAAGTAGGTCGACGATGATGCATCTCTCCTGACTCAGGTCTAAGATGGGTTAGCTTAGCTCTTATCCCGGCTCTCTTCCTATGGCGATCGCAGTCCGGCTGGTCTGTCTGGGTGACCTGTCTCAAGGTCCGCTCCACTAAGTTTCTTTTTCCCTCGTTAATGAGTGACTCAAGTCGAGTTAGCATTAGCATTAGCTTACATCAGCCAGCTACACTCATGAAATCTGCTTGTGAGTCATTATTTTAGGAACAAAATCCTCCGTCATCAGCTAGAAATGAGAATCTGCTTTTGTTTCCGTCTCTGAGGAATCAAAGACCTCGAGTTTCAACAATTACTCCCAATGTTGATGTTAAATCTGCCGCCGTTATCACTGTAAACTGCATAAATATGTGAGAATGGAAAGTTTGACTGGCATAGCAACAGTAACTAGGGAGAGCGGGGCTTAGTGAAGGGTCACTCAAGCTGGGCTTTTTCACTTAATCTCAGATTTCTTTATCAGCCTCAGTGGAAGAAAACCTCATCAGATCTTGTTGTGTGTTTGTGTGTCAGTGATCTGGTTTGCATCAATGTGTTATCATCAGTGTGACTCTCACACAGAGACACACACCTTTGTGTTAAAAAGCTGTTATCAGAGCAGGGGTGCTTTTCATTACGGTGAATTTTGCCTCCTCGTCTCCTCTCTTCTCCATCGACCCGGCAGTCGTTTCCCCTCCGCCACGATGAAGGATTTTCCAATTGCTTAAATGCACCTGGAGGAGACGAGAGAGAGGAGGAGGCTTCTGGAGGAGCTCAGACGGAGGATACACCAGTGTATCCTACACGGAAGTCTTTTATCAGGAGGAGTGATGCTGATTGGACAGTTTCTGCAACTTTCATCCTGCATCATCAGGACACACACAGGGAAATCAAATCAAAAACCAGTCAGTTTGACAGCTGATTCAGCTGTTACCAGCTCGTCATCAGTAACTGAGGTCGCTTCAGACTGACGCTAAAAGGAACCGAGGATTTTTCATTTCAGAGTTTCGTCTCCTCCTATTCTCGTGTCTCTTCCTCGCATCCCTGTTTGATGTCCTCGCTGGGTGGAGCTAAGATGTGAAGAGAGGAAGTGAGTGAAGGAAACAAGGACACGAATTTACAGAATGAAAAGCACCCAAAGTCAGTCCTGTTGTCATTGTTCCTCTGATTGACTCCAGCAGGAACATTCTGCTCACTCACTGATTTCATCCTGCAACAGGAACCTTGTTGACTGAGTTTTATTTAAAAGACCTCATGTGACTGAGTATTGATTTCATTATTGATTAGACTGCATACATTTACTGTACTCACTGATTCTCTCTGTGTTGGAAATAAAAGGAAACTCTTACTGTCACTTAAATGCATCATAACTCAAAGAACAGCTTTGCTCATGTAAGAATCACAGAGACATTTCATCTAATTATAATAATTATGTAGGGGTGCAACTTATTTCTTTAAAATTACATTATTATATAAAAATTAATATAAATGAGAAAATGATAAAAGCTGAAAAAAATCTGCAACAAGAGAATGGATGCTTTTGCTCTTAATTAAATTGTTTTTGTTTAATAAATGTCTTGAACATTTGATGATTGATTATTACCAACCAGCTGACAAATCAATTATCTGACTAATTGTTCCAAACAGAACAACAGAATATAACCTCCTTTTAATAATTAGGAACTATTTTAAAGCTCCACATGGGGATAGAATATTTATGATCATGTTTGAGGAACAAACACTGATCATGTTTTTTTTTACAGCCTGAGAGATAAATCTGACAGGTAAAGTGACATTTATCATGTTAATAAACTGCCCAGCAGGAACTCATCCTGATGTTTGATATTCTCTGTGAAAATAAGACTATTTTTCTGACTGCTGACTTATTTTTCTGTCACTGCTTCACACACGGTGAAGTAATCTTTGTAAGAATATTCTCGCTCTTTGCCTCACAAATACTTTACTTATGAGATCAGAGCAGTTTCCTTTAAAATTTTACTCAACTTTTACCCTACAAAGCATTTAAAGATGAAATACAATGTTTGATTTGCACAGTGGCTTTCATGATATTTTCCTGCCTGTCACATGCACACAGATACATGGATGTGCACAACATTTAATAGCACAGATAGTTTTAACTCTCAGTAACATTTTATACTTTCCATAGAGACTATAACTGCATCATGAGGCTGCTGTTTCAAACTCAAAGAGTAATCAAAGTGAAATATATAAATAAATTAATTAAAAATTTATATTTTTTAATCATAAAGTCAGCAGGGGGACACAGGTGATGTTTTTCTGCCTCTCATATTTACCCCTTTGAGAATCACATGATAAAAACAATAAAGCTGAACATTAACTGGACGTTGTTCAGCAGTTTTTTGTTTTTCTTGACTTCAGACAGATGTCCTGAACTGATCAAGGTGTTTACAGATCCTGGTATCAATGTCATCATCTGATCTTTGTGAATGTAAACTAATGTGAAGAGTTCCTGAATTAAAATTAACCCATGGAGACATTTGTTTTTACATCAAAGGACAAAAGTAGAACATGATAAGAGAATAAATACACAACATTGATGTATTATTCTATTTCCATTTGTCTGAGTAACCTTAATGTAGAGAAAATAAAATATAACTTTAAAATGGACGATGGCTTCTATCTCAAAATATGTTTGAGATAGAAGAGCCGAGCTCCCCTGTGAAGGACGTGAGCTCCCCTGTGAAGGACGTGAGCTCCCCTGTGAAGGACGTGAGCTCCCCTGTGAAGGACGTGAGCTCCCCTGTGAAGGACGTGAGCTCCCTGTGAAGGACGTGAGCTCCCTGTGAAGGAGTGAGCTCCCTGTGAAGGACGTGAGCTCCCTGTGAAGGACGTGAGCTACCCCTGTGAAGGACGTGAGCTCCCCTGTGAAGGACGTGAGCTCCCTGTGAAGGACATGAGCTTCCCCCGTAATTCAGACCATGATGAGATAATTGTGCTTTTAGTACAGATCAGTCTGTACTCCATCTTTTCTGACAGTCAGAACTTAAAAAATTACATTTTGTACAAATATTTTGCTATATTTTATGAAGATGTTGGATTATTTAACTATTACTGAAAATTTGGAGAAACTGATTGATTGATTATAGTTGACAAGTTCTATATGCATAAATACAAGGCAAGCTTCTTTTTACTGTTTTTAAATAAAGATTTTCAACAATATATTAAATCTTATAATAATAAGAAAACCATAAAGGCTGTAATGGTGTGTTGCATGTAGATGATGATTTTGCTTTTATCAAAATGATTGACGTGCACTTTGCTCAGTAAAGAATTAAAAATCAAACATACAATCAAAAAACAAACACTAAGGTAATCAGACACTACTCATCATAAACCTCTACAGAAAGTTGGTCGTTTTATAGCGCATGAATAAATGACTTAAATTAATTAAAACATATTGTGTCAGCCTTGATAATAATGTGAATTAAAAGGACTTTAGTTGTGACTCTTACACAAAAACAATATATTGAATTTCACTTGCAATATTGTGATATTTACAGTGATTTTACACAGTTAATGATTTTATTTTTATCTTTTTGCACAAGCTCAGGTCATGGCTGGTTGCTTTTATTTTATTAAAGAAAGAAAGCAAAAGCACTGAAAGTTAAAAGGAAAATCACATTTTATACAAAAAGCCTGTACTCATCGGATTCATTTTTTAATGAAGTCGTCAACACTGGCTCTTAAATAGAAAGTCTTCACAGTGATAATCATGTGACCTGTGTCCTTTGTTATTATTATCTTCTTCTCCTCCTCTTCCTCAGAGTGCTCTTTTTACCCGTGCGTATGATCATGGTGCCGCCGCGTCATTACTGCGTGATCGCCAACCCTGTCACCCGCGACGACGACAACCAGGTCCTCTTTGACCAATCGGGTCAGGCCAAGCTCCGCCACGCCGACCTGGAGATCCGTCTGACCCAGGACCCGTTCCCCCTCTACCCTGGAGAGGAGGTCCAGCAGGTCTGTACGCTGTCTGTCTCCTTGGAAACTTTAGTGTCCATCAATGAAAACACATACAACAGACTTTTTAAATGTAGATTTTTTTAACAGTTTAATGTCAAGACAGTTCAGTTTCCTCTGTGATTGGATGTTTTAACATGCCTGCGTGTTTGTGCATCAGGACGTAACTCCGCTGCAGATCGTGTATCCGGACACGGCGCTGCGTCTTCAGGCTCTGCTGGACTTTGAGGAAGAGGGAGGAGAGAAGAGAGTCGCTGGGGACGAGTGGCTGTTTGAAGGACCAGGTCTGATTTTAATAAGATAATAACATGACAAAATATTCTGTTATATAAACGCTGATGTATTTGAAATGTGTTAAATGCGTGTGTGTGCTTTTGTTGTGCAGGGACGTACATCCCCAGGAAGGAGGTGGCTGTGTTGGAGACCATCAAGGCCACGGTGATCAGAGAGAACCAGGCCATCAGATTGAGAGCTCGCAAGGAAGGAGTGGACAGAGGAGGCGTCCGCAGGGTCACAGGTAACACGCTGGATAATTATTACAGGATCTGGAGTGATATATAATGCCATCCCTGTGTTTGGATCTGTTTTTCAAGTCTGTTGAAGAATCTTTTGATCAATATTGATCAAAGGTTGAAAAATAGGTGCAAGCATGTGGAGTGCACTTCACATGCTTGCACCTATTTTTCAACCTTTGACCAATTGTCCTTTTATTTTTCCCCAAGTCTTTCCTGTAATGATTATTTTCATCATAGATGAATCTGTTGATTGATAATGATCTTAATCCTGGTCTTGGAATCTGTCGCTAACGCCGACTTCATGCAGGCGCGTGTCTGAGTGTGTGTGGCTGTGGGTTCACTGTCTGTGTTGCTGCGTGCATGACATGACACTAAATAATTCTAGTGCACTAATTTTAAATAAGATCGTGGTAAAATAATTCTCTCATCAGTAATGAAGCAGACTTTAATACTAAATAATATATGTATATTAGGGGTGTGTATCTCACTGACAGAGACCGATTCGATACGTATCTCGATACATGTTCAATGATACATATATCTTACAATTTTTAACTGGCCAACAATTGGTTCGATTGATCAGCTTGTCACATACGATACATGATACAAGAGATGCAATGAGTGAATCTTTACATTTTGATTCAATTAATGCTACATTTGTAGAGTGCTATTAGTTCCAAACAGAAATCCAGATAGTTTTACTAAATATGTAATAACAGGAGAGACAGAGAGAGGAGACATTACAGTGGTGTTAACATCTTATTATGAATCTCATATGTAAATGAGATCCTGCAGCCTGAATGAGAATCTGTGAACAAACTTACAAACTGTTTAAAATTGAGTATTTCTGCAGTAAGATGATCTGCTGCTCTGCTTCATATGAAGAGTTCTGTGGTTCTGATCAGTGTGTTTGAACAGTGATGCTCCGTGTTTCCTGCTCTCACAGTCACATGACGTCTCTGTGGGTCAGACTCGTGTCTCTGTTCTCTGCTGTCAGACACGTTTTGCATAAATGATCTGCAGCAGAGTTTCTCATCTTTCTTATCAAACCCAAACTAATTCTACACTCGCATTATGAAAGTTTGGTGGTGCGACGCGGTACAATGTCACTTCTGTCGCTGTTTTCTGCGCGGTCTGTTTTGAGTAAATGAAGAGGAGACACAGGAGAGGGAGGAGGGAGCGCTTGTTTTGTGTGAGTGCAGCAGCAGGTGTCCAGCGAGAGTGGTGCAGGCAGAGACAGGAGGAGAGAGAAAACGGAGGAAGTTAGTGCGGCAGCTCCTTGATGCCAAAAGTGAGAACAAACGCATCCTAATGAAATGCATCGATTTGTTTCCGATTCATGTTCTGCTTTTTACCGATACAGGCCGTCTGAACCGATGCACTCGTATCTTAAATATTAAAGTCTGATGCATCGGATGCATGAGTGAATGTTACACCCCTAATGTGTGTGTGTGTGTGTGTATATATATATATATTTTTTTTTTTCTTTAAATAAAATAGTGATAATTATTTTATCCTAATAATGCTGCTCTGGTAAACTTTGTGTGGTTTCAGGTGAGGAGTGGCTGGTCAGTAAGGTGGGAGCGTACCTTCCAGGTGCTCATGAGGAAGTCATTGACATCGTGAACGCTTTCATCCTCACTGACAAGGTGACTCCTCTTCCTCCTCCTGCTCCTCCTCCTAACTGTAACTGTGAGCTTGTCTTTAAAGGAAATCACTGTGAGATCTAAAATCTGTTGTTCTCCTCAGAAAGCGCTCCATGTCCGTGCCGTGCGGGCCTTCAAAGATGCCGGCGGGCGGGACCGTCGTACCGGGGAGGAGTGGCTGGTGACGATGGCCGACAGGGAGGCTCACATCCCGTCGGTTGCAGAGGAGGTGGTCGGGGTGGTGGATGTGACGACTCTGAGCAGCAGGCAGTACTGCGTCATCCTCGACCCGGTTGGACCCGACGGGAAACCTCAGCTGGGACAGAAGAGGGTGGTGAAGGTGAGGACGTCCAACCATCCTCTGTTCCTCTTTTTTTTAAGATTTAAATCTACTGTAAATACCTGCAGTGTTTCAGTTCTCACTTTTATTGTTATCGGAACAAATTCTGCATCCTAAATAAGACTCTTTCTGATATTATTTTTATTTTCTTTAATGATTTTCTTCTCTGAACAGTCTGCAAAATACTGAAATATGACAAAATTTTAAAACTGTCTGATCCTTCTAGTCTTGTTTTCAAGATAAACTTTTAAATTTTATTTTTATGTTACTTTATGCTATTATAAGATCAAATAAGATAAACTTAATTGATCCCACACCAGGGAAATTCACAATTTTATTTTATTTGATGATATTTTATGTCATTTTGGGTTTTTTTTTTCATTATTTTATCATGTATTGTATTATTTTTGTTTTGTTATTTTATGCTATTTTATTATTTTTATTTCAACAGTTATTGTTATTTTATTTTATTCTGTTATTTTTATTTTATTTTGTTATAAATTGTATTTTTTATTTTGTTCTTATTTAATTTTTTGTCCTTTTCATTTTTATTTATTTATTTGTTTATTTGATAGGGACAATGCACAGCTCTTAAGCTTTAGCCCGAGTTAGCTTTATGGTTAAATTTTTTTTGTAGCACCCAAAAGTTTTTGCTCATTTCAAGACTATTTAGTTCACTAGTAAACTTTACGGAGTATCTTTTTTATTTACAGTAGAGGAGTTTTTACAGCCCAGTTTCAACTAAAAACCTCTAATCTCTCTCACGTTGTTGCTGATATTCTCACCTCGTGAACTCTTCTGCCATAGTGTTTCAGGTATACGTAACCTGCTGGATCTATTTTCCTCCCAGACCTGATAACTTCTCCTTTTCTCTCCCTCCTTTCTTTCTTTCTTTCTTTCTTTCAGGGTGAGCGTTCATTTTTCCTGCAGCCCGGTGAGTCCCTTGAACAGGGCATCCAGGACGTGTACGTGCTGTCAGAGGAGGAGGGTCTGGTGCTGAGAGCTGTGGAGGCGTTCAATGACACAGAGGAGGTGAGCAGAGAAACCAGACCACTGAGCAGAGCAGGAAGTGCTCCCATATTTTATTAAAGCAAAGCTATTAAAACCACAGAAGAAATACTCTTTATAGAGTAGAAATACTATAAATATATACTGAGTAGCTTATCTTATCCTGTAATATGAGGGGCTGGTTTCACAGACAGAGATGAAGTTTAGTCCCAGACTAAAACACCTGTATTTATCTTAAATATTTAGTCTGTTGTGGATTAAACTAAAATGATTTTAAGAGCGAGCGTTAGAGCTACTCTGGAACTAAACTGAAGCTTGAATTGATCCTTTGAAGATGCAGGTTTGACTTCTGTTTAGTTCTGTTTGTGAGAGAACAATCAGCATGCTCATCCTTTTTCTGTTGGAGGCTGAAACTGAAACTAATAGGTGGGCTAAATGGCGCCGTTGAATCTAATTCTTTATTCATTTCTCAGGTTCACAAAGCCTGATTTGGATTTTTTGTCCTTAAAATGTTCTGGATTGTTCACGCGCTTCCTAAAATTGCGATAGCGTGTGTGTTGCAGGAACAAGTGAAAACTGCAAAAGAAAGTTGGGAATTTTATTTGTGTAATTATTTCAAATCAGAGATGACTAGTTCCAGGGAGAACAGAAACACTACTACTATTAGTATATATAGTATATGCTAACTCTATGCTAAGGGGGAATAGAAGCTAACTCTAAAATAAGGTGTATTAGAGGCTAACTCTAACCTAAGGGGACTAGAGGCTAACTCTTTGCTGAGGGGGATTTGAAGGTAACTGTAGGGAGACTAGAGTCTAACTCTAAGGGTGACTAGAAGCTAACTCTAAGCTAGCGGGAGTGGAAGCTAAATCTAACATTAGGTAGATTAGAGGCTAGCTTTGCCCTAGAGGGACTAGAAGCTAACTTTATTTTTGGACCTATTTTTCAATCGACAACATTGTGACAGAATGAATCAATCGATTACTCGTTTTGAGTCATTTTTTAACTAAATTTTGAGGGCGTCATCTTGGACTTTGGTCAACATTTTCTGGACCAAACAACTGAACGTTTTATCGACGATAAATCGACAGTGAAAATAACGGTCAGATGCAGCCCTAGTTATTGATCACCACACCTGCTGATCTATAGTCCACTTGACTCTGCTGCACACACACGACGCTGGTCGGTCAAACGACACCTTAAATCAGCTCTTGTTGGCTTTTCTGCAGCTCAGTCAAACCTGTTTGTAATGTTGATTTTCTGAGACTTTCTGAAGTGCAGTCAGAGTTTCCTGCAGAATGAATGAAGGGAGGAGCTGGAATAACTCTGAGCCCACTCACACATTCTTTACTTCTTCTTCTTCTGTGGTTTGTAAAGCTGAGCTTGTGCAACCGGTCATAACAGAAGACAGATTAGAAAAGCAAACATTCTTCTTCATACAGAACCGAGGTGTGTTCTCTCACAGAGGTGTGTGTGTTTTCTGCTCGGAGTGAAGTGAACAGTCAGAGGTGTGTCTCTGGTTTAAAGTTTAAACTCTTTTACAACCTGGGCTACACCTCTCCTCACTGATTGGTGCATTCAGGTATGTCCACAGGTGTATCATTACTCTTTACCCCCTGACAGACAGAAGGAACAGTAGGTACTGAGTGGAATTAGTTAGGATTTCATTTTTATCAAATTCTTTTGAATTATGGAAGCCCATTTATGCCAATGTCATTAAAAATAAGACACCCAGTAAGTCACAATAATGAGGAGAAACCTTCTCAAAATAAAGATTCTTCTCATTATTTTGAGAAAGATTCTCATAACTTTTTTCATCACATTAGCAGAAATAGGGTTCTATACTGTGATAAATCCATTCAGGCTCAGCTTTTAAATATTTGTAAGAAACCAAAACTATAACAAACTAACACTCAATTAGAGAGCTTGACTTTTTAAAAGTTTTTATCTCATAATTTGTTTTCATCTCATAATTTCGATTTTTTTAAAACTTTATTTTATAATTTTGACCTTTTTATCTCATAATTTTAACTTTTGTTTATTTTTATCCCATGATTTAGACTCCTTTTATTTTTCTCATAATTTCATAACTTAATTTTTATAACTTTTTAAAAGCTCATTATTCCATCTTTGTAACTCTTTTCCTGGAGGATAATGTAGCAAACACATCAAATAATCCCGGCAGAAAGTTAAAAATACGTGAGATTTATGGGAAAATATTTAAACGGGACGACGCAGGAAAGAAGGTTCAAATATGGGCGAATCCTGGGAAAAACAGGAGGGATGACAGCAGCCAGATGACGACTTACAGCTGTTTTTTTGTTCTTCTCTGATAGGTAATTTCATATTTCTTTATTTGACATGTTTTAATGTTGTCACAGCGTCCTCCTGTTCAGGAACGAGGTGATTCTGTCCTTCACTGCATCTTCCCTTCCTAACCTGCTAACCCATTAAACCCTGACTCTCTTCTTCTTCTTCTACTTCTTCTTCTCTCTTCCTCCTTCCTTTAACTCCGCCCCTCTTCATCACTCCCTCCACCCTTTACATTTTCCTCCTCCTGAAATTTCTTCCACTTTCCTTTTTAAACCTTCTTTGGGTTTCATTTTACTCTCAGCGCCCTTCCACTCCTCCTCCTCCTCCTCCTCTTTCCTCCCCCATCTCCTCCTCTCCTCCTCCTCCTCCCCCGTCTCCTCCTCCTCCTCCACCTCTCCAATGCATCGCCATGTTAACCCTTCTCTCCCTCCTCCACCTCTCTCTCTCCCGTTCTCTCTGTCAGCGCGAGGAGGAGGAAGAGGAGGACGAGGAGGTGCAGGAGCGGGCCAAGCGCTCGCGGAGGAGCGGCGTCCTCCGTCGCCCGGAGACCGCTGGATGCTGCGGGGTCCCATCGAGTATGTCCCCCCTGCCGCCGTCGAGGTGGTGCTGAAGCGACAGGCCATCCCATTGGACGAGAATGAGGGCATCTATGTCAGAGACATCAAAACCGGAAAGGTACGTGTCCTCTTTAAAGGAGCATACCACTGTTTTCTGCAGACATCTCTACAGCTGATGTCTCCAAAACTCCACAACACAAACCAAAAACATCTGAATGGTTGGACTGTCCCTTTATGAATCAAGTAAACTGCTGTCTCCAGCATTCGTCTCACCATCAGCACGTCTGTTTCTGTCCTCTCAGGTGCGAGCAGTGATCGGTCACACCTACATGCTGACTCAGGACGAGGAGCTGTGGCAGAAGGAGCTCCCAGCGAATGTGGAGGCCCTGCTGGCGTCTCCTCTGGACCCGCTGGCCAACCGCTCTGACCGCACTGGAGGCGGAGAGACCAGGCCGAGGGACAAGACCAAGGTGGTGTCCTACAGGGTCCCCCACAACGCTGCTGTCCAGGTGTACGACTACAGGGAGAAGAAGGCCAGGTGAGGCTGTGTTTCCTGTCCAAATGGAGGGCTGTGGAGGTGAATTAACCAGCTGACAGGGTGGTGGCGCTGTTGTCTCGTCCTCAGGGTGGTGTTCGGACCGGAGATGGTGATGCTGGGACCTGACGAGCAGTTCACCGTCCTCTCGCTGTCCGGAGACAAACCAAAGAGGGCCAACGTCATCAAGGCCGTCTGCCTCCTGCTGGGGCCCGACTTCTTCACTGACATCATCACCATTGAGACGGCCGACCACGCCCGCCTGCAGCTGCAGCTCTCCTATAACTGGTAACTGACAACCAATCAGAGGACAGCTGGGTCAGGCTCTGTCCAATAACAGGAGAGATAAGAGCTCAGGTGTCATATTTTTACAAAACAGCTTCAGGCTAAAGGTCGACATGTGTTGAGAAAAAAAATGAGGTCCTGACAAGTTTTTGATCTGATTTATTAAAACTTCTCCAAATATAAACTTGAAAAAAATAATGATTTCATGACCAGAAAACTCAAAGCTAACTCTCTAAGCAACTAAAAGACTAATCCTAATCCTAAAGGGGACTAGAAGCTAGCTCTAAACTACGGAGAACTAGATGCTACTAGATGCTAATTCTGTGCTAAGGGGGTTAGGAGCTAACTCTTAGATGGGGGGACTAGAAACTAACTCTAGAGGAAGTAAAGGTTAATTCTAAATTAAGGGGGACTAGAGGTTAACTCTAAGCTGAGGGTGACTACAAGCAAACACTAAGCTAAGGGGGGCTAGAAGCTAATTCTGGAGTAAGCTAAGGGGGGCTAGAAGCTAACTCTGTAGTAAGCTAAGGGGGGCTAGAAGCTAACTCTGCAGTAAGCTAAGGGGGACTAGAAGCTAACTCTGCAGTAAGCTAAGGGGGACTAGAAGCTAACTCTGCAGTAAGCTAAGGGGGACTAGAAGCTAATTCTGGAGTAAGCTAAGGGGGCTAGAATCTAACTCTGTAGTAAGCTAAGGGGGACTAGAAGCTAACTCTGCAGTAAGCTAAGGGGGACTAGAAGCTAACTCTGCAGTAAGCTAAGGGGGGCTAGAAGCTAACTCTGCAGTAAGCTAAGGGGGACTAGAAGCTAACTCTGCAGTAAGCTAAGGGGGACTAGAAGCTAACTCTGCAGTAAGCTAAGGGGGGCTAGAAGCTAACTCTGTAGTAAGCTAAGGGGGGCTAGAAGCTAACTCTGTACTAAGCTAAGGGGGGCTAGAAGCTAACTCTGTACTAAGCTAAGGGGGGCTAGAAGCTAACTCTGTAGTAAGCTAAGGGGGGCTAGAAGCTAACTCTGTAGTAAGCTAAGGGGGGCTAGAAGCTAACTCTGCAGTAAGCTAAGGGGGACTAGAAGCTAACTCTGTAGTAAGCTAAGGGGGGCTAGAAGCTAACTCTGTAGTAAGCTAAGGGGGACTAGAAGCTAATCTGCAGTAAGCTAAGGGACTAGAGCTAACTCTGTAGTAAGCTAAGGGGCTAGAAGCTAACTCTGTAGTAAGCTAAAGTTGACTAGAAGCTAACTCTAAGCTAAGGCTAGAAACTAACTGTAGACTCACCAACTAGAAGGTCAGTGATATATACGGGGTGGACAAAATAATAGAAACGGTGTCAGTTTAACACAGTACAACCCCATAAACACATAATGTTTGTATCTAATGTTTATTTCTGTTCAGGCACTTTGATATCAAGATTCCAGCCGACTCTGCTGACGCAGCAGCTCTGTTCTCTGTCCCGGACTTTGTCGGAGACGCCTGTAAAGCCATCGCCTCCCGAGTCAGAGGAGCTGTCGCCTCCGTGCAGTTTGATGATTTCCACAAGGTTCATATTTTAACGTCCTCTGTTCTTCTTTCACCATCTTTCACTTTATATTCCACCAGTAGAAAATTGTAAAAAAGTCATGGTGAAGCTCAGTACAGCGGTCATCAGTCTGAGATGTTTTTTTGTTTGCAGAACTCGAACCGGATCATCTGCTCAGCCGTGTTCGGCTTCGATGAGAAGCTGGCAGTTCGTCCCAGCCTTCGCTTCAGTCAGAACAACCTGGTGATCAGCAGCGTGGACATCCAGTCCGTGGAGCCCGTCGACCAGAGGACACGAGACGCCCTGCAGAAGAGCGTCCAGCTGGCCATCGAGATCACCACCAACTCCCAGGAGGCCGCCGCACGGTCCGAGAAAACACACACGACCATAAAGCTGGGCTCACGGCTCTGCTGTTATGTTGTGTTCTCACCGAACGCGACAGACGCGAATTGAGCAGCAGCTCCTACATTTAAAATCAATGTAAATCGCGCGACAACACGCGATTCGGGCGGCAGTGGCGCGAACGAAGCGCCTGGCGTGACGCGAACGGCGCTGGCTGGCGCTACGACGCGAATAAAGTTGGAAAAATTGAACTTTTCACGCGGCATCGCGCCGAGACATCCAATCAGCGGGTTGAGAAATACCGGTTGAAAAAGGAGCGGCTTTTTTTTTGAAAAAAAAAAAAGACAACGCGAATAGTCCAAAATGATCAAGCGGCGCGATACGAGCGTCTCAAGCGATTGTATTCGCGTCTGTCTAGTTCGGTGTGAACACAACATTAGTCTGTCATTTCTGCAGGCAGCTGAAATTCAACACTGATTTAAAAACAGAAAGTCGCTCACGTGGTTGTAATATGTAATTATTTGGTGAAAATGTAGCTTTAACTGGTTTCTTTTTTTTTTTTTTTACATGTTTTAATATAAAATTATACTTTTAATTTAAAAAATATTATGACATAGAAATGTGTAATTTCTGTTAAAATAGCTTATAAAATTAGAAATAACTATAAAACAGACCTAAAAGCTAGAAGCTAACTCAGATCCACATGCTTATGCTAAGCTAAGGGGAATTAGTAGATAACTGAAGCTAGCTCGAAGATAACAGGGTCTAGAAGCTAAATTTGGACCTAGAAGCTTTGCTAGCTCTAAGATAAAAGGACCTAGAAGCTAGCTGTAAGCTAACCTGATCTTCTAGCTTAGCTAACTCTAAGAGGACCTTGAAGCTAACAATAAGGACTCGCAGAGATGCTGCGTGCAGTCGCCTCTCCAATGGTTGTTAGTAAAAAAGATAAATAAACGTCCAGCTTCATGAGGTTTTCTACATGTGTCTGCGTGTGTGCAGGCACGAGGCGGAGCGTCTGGAGCAGGAGGCTCGGGGGAAGCTGGAGAGGCAGAGGATCACCGACCAGGCCGAGGCTGAGAGAGCCAGGAAGGAGCTGCTGGAGCTGGAGGCCCTCAGGTAAACTTTCACTTTAACGTCCAGAACTAATTCCAGCAGTACTTTAAGTTCACTGTATTTAGAGGTGTAAAAGGTGAATAACTTGTGTCACTTTCTCCTCCTCTTCCTCCTCTTCCTCCCTCTGCATCAGTGCGGCGGTGGAGAGCACTGGAGCTGCCAAGGCTGAAGCTCAGTCACGGGCGGAGGCGGCTCGTATCCAGGGAGAGGCGGCGGTCAACGAGGCCAAACTGAAGGCAGAAGCTCAGAGGATTGAGGCGGTAAAAAGCCACATCTTGTTTGACCTTTCAAAATAAAACTCAACACACAGCAATACTCTCTCTTCAGTAGAAGTTCTGCAAAAACTGAAGTACAAGTGCAGAAGTATCAGTGTCTTATGCTTGAAGTGCCAAAAATAAAAGTACTTAATATTAATTTTAGAAAACATTATTAAATATAACACCTGTTTTGTGTGTGTGGTGTGTGTGTGTGTGTGCAGGAGGCGGAGCTCCAGCGGCTGGCGAAGGCCCGTGAGCAGGAGCTGAGCTATAAGAAGCAGATGGACAATCTGGAGGTGGAGAAGCAGAAGAATCTGGCGCGCATCGAGAGCGAGCGCTTCAGTGCGCTGATGGAGAGTCTGGGCAGCGAAACCCTGAAGGAGATGGCCAGAGCCGGGCCGGAGCTGCAGGTACTGTACCTTTATTTAAATTAACTTTATTTAAACAGTGGAGTTTCATACTGGAATAACTTTATTTAACAGACTGGAGTTTTGAACCAAAATAACTATTTTAAAAATAGTGTGTTTTGTAAATGAAGTTATTTCAGTATAAAATTAGTGTGGAGTTTTATGCTGACATAACCTTATTTAACACTTTTCAAAGTTCAGTTTTATGGTCAAATATCTTTATTTAACAAAGTTATGTCAGTATAAAACTTAAGTCTTTTTTGTAAATAAAGTTATTTTGTATAAAACTCAGCTCTGTTTTACTCTCCAAAGTGGAGTTTTAAACTGACGTAACTTTATTTAAGAAAGAAATAGTTTTATACAAAATAACTTTGTTAAATAAAATTATTTTGTATAAAACTGCCTCCATTTGTTAGTTTGTTAGTTTATTGAGTGACTTTGGTGTTTTAAAGGCTAGTTTGGATTCAACCAAAGTCTCACAGCAACACGAACAAACTAACAGATGGAGGCAGCAGCAGATCAACGACTTTTGTCTTATAAAACTTCAGTTTCCTGTCAGAAAAGTCTGACACTGAGGTAAAGTAATGAAAATGCAGCATGGAAAGTAACCTACGAAACACCTAAGAGAGCTCCAATTGGCTGATATTTTTATCCCTCCCCCACACCACAGTTTGAGCTTTAGACTTGAAACTCACCTGTCGTCTGTCTCGTGTCCTCCTCCAGGTGAAGATGCTCCAGGCTCTGGGGCTGAAGTCCACCCTCATCACAGACGGCTCGTCGCCCATCAACCTCTTCACCACCGCCAACGGCCTGCTGGGGGCGCTGCCGGGCCAGGGCCAGGGTGAGTGAGGAGGAGGAGGAAGAGGAGGAAGAAGAGGAAGAAGAGGGAACAGAGGGGAAAGTGTCCAAAAGTAAACCTCAACAGACGCTCATTTTTCTGACACTTCAGTGTTTCTGACAGACGATAATAAACAAAGTTAATGTGCCTTTTTCAGATTTAAAGATGGACCTCCGTCCAAAACGTCACTATCACCGTAAACTAAACCAGGCCGTGCATCTTTAAAATCAAATGTTTTCAAGCCAAGATTGGCACAAACCTGAAAATCTGGACTTTCCCCCAGAATGTAGTTCAACCAGGGACGAGGACAGATTTATGACCACAGAAGTGACCATGTCTCACTGAGATGACCTGTCTGAATAAATAAAAATTACAGTAACTCACACACTCAGAATATTATCGACTCTTATTTGTTGGCAACAGGATACCTGTTGCCATGGTTACAAATTCATCCCAGGTTTCTACAAAGTGTGACATTTAGCTTCAGCTCATCGTTAGCAGAGCACACGACAGGACGACAGGATGTAAAAGCTCTGTGATCAGATGTTTCTTACTGAAATGCATCTTGGGAGTTGTAGTGAACATTTCTTCCTGTGGCTTGTACTTTTTATGGAGGCTCATTTCCCCCCAAAAAGATCCTATAAGTTATATAATAATGGTAAATAAATTATGACTTACAGGATCTTTTTTTGGCACAGTTGTGCTTCCATTTATTCTACACGAATGAGACGGTTCTACCTCCTTCCACTACGTAACTCTGTACGTTCCACCTGACGTTCCACTGTGATGACTGACACATGAAATCTATGTGACACTACTCTGACAAACTGACCCATAATCCCCTCTGTTTTCTGTGTGTAATCAGCTGTTTTTACTGATCTCTGGTGGTTGAAAACGGTTGATCTTCTGGGGTTTTTGCACTCTGCAGCAGAAATGAGAATCAGAGGTTTACTTTTGGACAGAGGACCAGCATGGAGACGTGAAAAATGCAAACAAACATATGATGCAAATAATGAAGAAACATGCCTACAGATAACTTTACAGTCTGTTTAGTCGTATAATCTGACACCCAAAGACTTTTTCTGCTTTGCACTACAGCCTCTAGATATATAGAAGTGAATGTTTACATAGTCGATGAAAGCTTCTGTGCAGTGGTGACAAAATAAAAAACATGGGGGAGTCTGACTGTACTTTTCTTCTCTGCCTTCCTGTTTCTACATAAAAAACTGAGTGAAGTCATTAAAGTGATGCTGCTGCTGTCTGTGTCTCTGATGTGCTTCATCAACACACACACACACACACTCACTCACTACTTAGGAAGCTATTTTATATATAACATGAAGTTTGACTGTATAGAATGAAACTCAGGCTGTGAAGCTGCTTAATTCATCCTCAGCCCTCCGCCATCTTAAAATAGTCTCTCTTCAATCTACAGTTTATATTTTTAAAGCGATATTCCACTTTCCATGATAACCCTCAGTATGTCCTCACGTCCATGCTGATGTGATGATGGGTGAAGATCTTCAATTTAACCACAAAAGACGCCATTTACACCATGTTTTTAGCGAAATGTCAACTGTAGCATGTAGCAGGTAGATGTAAACATGGCGTTGATCTCACGAGACTTCGTATATCTCTTAATGACGGACGTGTGAAAATATCGCGAGATCGACGCCATGTTTACATGCTACCTGCTACATGCTACAGTTGACATTTCAGCTAAAAACATGGTGTAAATGGCGTCTTTTGTGGTTAAATTTTAATGTCGCGGCTCACAGACACTTGGATTACACCACACGAGCAGGATGGAGACATTTTGTGTTTGTTTTGTGGTTTTTTTTTAACATTTTATCCGTGGTCTCCATTCACTGCCATTGTACTGGATTTGGCTGCAACCCTGTTTTCTGCTGAAACTCCAGGATTGTTTAATGAACTGAAGATCTTCACCCAGGGCCGGCTCTACCCAATTTGGTGCCCCTAGGCCGAGCACCCCCAGCCCCCCCCACACAATTCAATGACAACAGCCAACTGGGCAATCACGACAGTTTAATTTGAGCAACAACAAACTCAACAGTAACACTCTAGACAGAAAACACTAAGTGAGGGCGCCAGTGGGCATAGAAAATTATTATTTTATTATTATTTTCCCTCGAGGCCAAGGGGGACTGGCGGTCGCGGCGGCGCCCCTCCAGCAGATGGCGCCCTAGGTGACCGCCTATATCGCCTATGCCAAGAGCCGGCCTGTCTTCACCATCATCACATTGCATAGAGGTGAGGACATACTGAGTGGATGATATCTAGAGTGGAATATCGCTTTAATGGAAGAGGGAACTGCATCAAAATCTTCCTATACAACCAGGGAGGGGGGGCATGGGGGGAGACAGGAGTGACGGGAGAGGGGGGAGACAGGGCAGGGGGAGAGGGGCGGGGGGGGGACAGGGCAGGTGGAGAGGGGGGAGACAGAGAGACGGGAGAGGGGGGAGAAGGGCAGGTGGAGAGGGGGGAGACAGGAGAGGGGGAGATGAGGCAGGGGGAGAGGGGGGAGACAAGGAGGGTGGAGAGGGGGAGAAGGAGAGAGGGAGAGGGGGGAGATGAGGCAGGGGGAGAGGGGGGAGACAGGCAGGGTGGAGAGGGGGAGACAGGGCAGGGGGAGAGGGGGCGGGGGGGGAGACAGGCGCAGTGGTGTGAGAGGGGATACATGGAAGAGGGAGAATGAGGGAGATAGCAGGGTGAGAGGGGGAGACAAGGCAGGGTGGAGAGGGGAGGAGACAGGGCAGGTGGAAAGGGGCGGGGGGGGAGAGGGGGGAGACAGGGCAGGGTGGAGAGGGGGGAGACAGGGAGAGAGGGAGAGGGGAGGAGGGGGAAGGGAGCAGGGCAGGGGGAGAGGGGGGAGACAGGGCAGGGGGAGAGGGGGGAGACAGGGCAGGGTGGAGAGCAGGGCAGGGGCAGGTAGAAGCAGCAGCTGTGTCACTCAGAGGTCCAGTTCAAAACAACCGTTCTGTCAAATCTGAACCTCAGAATCTAGACTTCAGGACACTTTGATCTGTGGACACGAGGAGCCAGTAATCAAACCACAGACACTACATTTAATGTCCAACACCTCTACTGTCTACAGTCCAAGACGTGATGATCATGTGTTCAGAACTTTATTGACAGAGAACCTGAAGACAAACATGTTCTTCTTTCAACTCTGCACAGGTCCACTAGATGGAGCTCACAGATTTAAAAAGAAAAACTCCTGACTCCTCTGCTGTGTGTTTTAAACCATTTCAACACAGAAGTTTTGGATAAAAAATATGAAATCAATAAAATAAAGGCTCTTAGATAAAGACAGATTTACTCAAAGTACCTCAGATTTGTACTTTTTCATTTATGCTCCACCACATCTCAGCAGGAAATGTTGAACTTTTTACTCCTCTACATTTTTCTCACAGCTTTACTGATGAAGATTTTCACACACAAAACATATGAAGAGTTTATGAAATATGTTTTGTCATTAATTAAAATACTCAAAACTTTATACAGCTGAAACTATAAATCATTTTTAATGTAAAAACATGTGGTTCAGGTTTTTTCTTTGAATGACGGTAATAACTAATGGTTTTGTAAAAATGTTGAGTTTTGGATTGTTTGGACTAAACAAACATGAGTTAACAGTACAGCTAGAACAGTTCAGCTGTAGCTAGCAGTTAGCTATGACTTCTCGAGAGTACATAAATAAATGGCAGCTATAGCTAACAGTTAGCTTTCACTTTTACCTTCAACTGACTCTGAACTCTAATTTTTTATTTAACAGCTAAACATCAGCTTGTTAGTTTTGGGCTAGCTAGCTAACCTTGCTGTTGGCTAATTAAATACATAGAAGACAGCTATAGCTAACAGTTAGCTTGCTCTTAGATAACTGACTGTATTCACTGTAGAGCTTTTAACTTTAGCTAATTGTATGAACTGTGGAGTTTCAACAAGGAGAGATTTTGACTTTATTCTTCTTTAATATTGAGAATTTCAGTAGTTTTACAAACCAAACAGTCAATCGATCGATGGAGAAAATAATCAGCAGATTTTACTGCAGTAAATGAGAATATTTCCTCCACCGCTGGTTAAAGAAAACCTTCAGTTTAGTCTTTAGTACCAGTCTGGTATCAGGGGGGACATCGGGGCTTCAGGCGGCTGATGCAGATCAGGCCGGAGAGGCGGCTCCTCTTTAATTCAGTTCATCGATTAGATAATCCAGTCAGAGGAGGCTAATGAAATCCCTCAAGGTTGACTCTAATTCTCTCCAACTGTCTCCTCTCATATGCTTCTCACTTTATCTCCTGTCCGTCAGTCCTCTCGGAGGTTTTGACCTCCATGTTTATGTCGGTAAACCAGATTATAAAAAGCTCCATCAGCAAACTGCAAGTGGAGGATTAATCAGGCTGAAAACCTGCTGGTTTGTTTATTTCACTCGTTCTTGAGAACTTTTCAGGGTTGATTTTTACTTTCCAACTATGCTGGAAAATGTATTTTAAAAGTTCAAACTCTTGGCTAAACATTGTAACAGGAAAAGTATTTAATATTTGATGATGTCATCTTGAACTCTGATCAGACATTTTATGGACCAGACAACACAGTGTAGTGCACAGGTGTATGTCCATGCACTCCACCTGTTTTTACATGTTTTATTTATTTTATTTTATTTTATTGGAATATAAATATTAGCAGTTTCAAATGCTCAAACATCCCAAAACCATTGAATTAATTTGACTTTAAAAGTTTTATATACTTTTTCAGAAACGCACTGAATATTTTTATAGTTATTTTTTTTGCATGTGTGTAAATTATGTGCTCAAACTTTTTTCACACATGCACAAAATATTTCTGCAGCTGCAAAACATCATTACACATTCACTAACTTTGTATGTACGTGACATGTTTTGCACATGCACACAAAAAGTGATAAACAACTGCAAGCTGTGAAATTATTTGCTCAAAATTTATAAGCTCAGAGTATTAATGAGTCTTATTTGACTCCATGAAAAAAACAAATCAGAGGTCAGGATTAATATGTAAAAACAATAATCTGATATAAAGATATAAAACTGACACACATCCAGTGATCTGTCTCAACAACAAGAAAACTTTAGAGTCATTTTTTTCAGTTCTGCACTCTGAGAAGTCACTGATTTTCTCCTTTGTAGGACAGAATTCACCATCATATTATTATATTTCCCATTTTTCACAGAGAATCACCTCCTGAATGTCAACAGAACTCCTCATTAAAACCCAAAATAAACCCTCGACCCCACGTCTCCATCAGCGCTGAGCCGGTCGAGAGCTTCGAGGACCTCTGAAGGACTCTCGTCAGTAATCTCAGCTGTGATCACCACAGTACCAACATCCATAAACAGCTGCCAACAGAGGCTCTCCACCCTCCACCTCCCGCTCCTCCACCCTGATCAGCTCCTCACAATCTCTAAAAGCTCTGCTCTCTTCACTCCCAACCTCCCAGCAGCCCTCACTGACACCTCCATCACGCCACACATGACCTCACTCACCCCCACTGAACCCAGGCTGCTCTCTGCTCCCTCTGGACCACGGACCACTGATCTGAGAACAGCAGCTACAACAGAGATTCATGCCGTCAGCCGTCACTGCCCTCAACAAACTGAAGCACCAACGCTGTGTTTGTTCTCTTTGTCTGATGTTCTCCAGGGTTCCTGCACCTTCTCCAAAGACACAGTCAAACATTTTCTCAAGCTTTACCAGAAATTTACAGCATTTAAATGCACATCATGGTTAGGCAGGTCGCAGACAAGCACAGTCAACAGTGAGCATGAAAAAAACACAATCAATTCTACTCAAAATAGTTCAGATAAAAGTAGAAATATATTTACGATGAACTTGACCTTTTGACCTTTAGTTAGCCTTAACATGCTAACGTTAGCAGCTTATGTTAGAGCAGATGAAGACGGAGTTTAATCCGTTCACCACACGTGCGCTCTTGTGTTTCACGTCTTGGAGAGACGACAAAAAGACACCACCGTCCAGACTCATGAAACGCTGAGTGTCGCTCTTCTCAGAGCCTCCTGCACACATCAACATGGAGAGAAATGGAACGCTTGTTACAGTTGCTAAGCTATGATTGGACAGTTGCTGTTTGGAGGCGGGGCTTAGCAAATTACTTAATTACTTAAAAATAATGAGTAAACTGTCAGAGTAAGTTCAGCTTGTAAAGCTATCTGAAGTTGAATACAGCGTGAGATGAACAGTATCTTATATTTATGACTAATTAAATATTTGTCCACTCCAGGAATGAAGGCTTGGGGAGGGACAAAATTTGGACTGGGGTGCAACATAAAGCATAGAAATATATCTGGATTTAATTTTTTTTTTCATGCAATGACTTATGATAATAAAGTTAAGTAAATTCAACATGACATTTTTTACCGTTGTATCCATCTGTTGTGATCTGTGCACCATCAGGTAAAATAAAACCTGTCTCATCACATCAGAAACACAAATCTGCTCTTTACTGACTCTGTTCACAGATCTATTTATGTTTCAGTTGTCAAATAGCCATAGTCTAATAAATTGAATTGGCATTTGACATGAAAGGAAAATAAAGTCATAGCATGTTGCTGTATTGTTCTTAGTATTTCATTTTCATGCAGACTGGTGTGGTGTGTGGTGTGTTGTGTGTGTGTGTTGTTTGCTCTTATATGTTACTGGCCGAGCACACCAAGCGCTTTAATTAATTAGTTAACAAGCACAAAGTGCCATGAATTCAAACACCTCCCATCATTAATGCACTTAATACAGTAACTTTTTGCTCGACCATCTGAATGAGACACACAACACGAAGTCTGATTCCAACTTTGTGTGGAAATACTTCAAAATATTAAACAATGGAGATGTACATTGTGCGCTGAGCTGGAGGGATAAAATCCACTGGACTGATGTTTGCTGTGACATTTGGAATATCAGACAAAATTCAGAACACTGGATTTATAGTTTATCCAAAACACCTCTGGATGAAATACTGCAGCATCCGATGGATTTAACGTCAGCAGTTGGCTGTGATAGAGTTTTACTTTTTAATGTTGAGCGATCATTTACTTTATTAAGCCGAATATGTTGAACATTGAAGCGTGCACGGTGGGAGACGTCTGCTGTGCTCAGCTGCAGCCTCTGAATACGAACGTAATGTAGAAACTGTTTCAGCTCAATATCATGACTTTGAAAACACCAAATGACTTCATTTAAAGAATTTAGTTAGTTTAAAATATGAAGAATATTAAAATATCACTGCCATGAGGTTGTTCAGTCAGACAGAGACAGATCACAGACTGAACTTGTCATTTTATCCTCACATGCAGCCGCAGTGAAGGTCGAGCTGCACAGTTTATATTATGTTCATTATAATGTTGATTAATGTTGAAATGATGTTTCTCTGCCTCAATAATAATTATAAATACCACCAGATTATAGACTAAAGTGATCATGTGGTCAAAACGTGTCATTCTCAAGAAAATATTAACCCCTACCTCTCACCCCAATCACTCCTTAACATTATATAGGCCCGATATCCCCCCCCCGCCCCACATGTTCAACTCAAGTCGACGCCTATGGTTTCAGCTGATATATTTTGAGCTCTCTGAGAAAAACAAACCTCCATCACGCAGAACAAACTGTGAGGAATAATAATAAAACTGTCCAGTAACCTGAACGTCTCTCAGGGTGCACTGAGTTCAGAGCACACAAACAGTTTTACAGTGAAGAGACCAAACTGTGTCTGGTGTCACCTCATCAGAAACTCAGCATCAGGCTGCAGCCCTGCAGGCCTCAGTGAAGGTCGAGCAACAAAACACAGAGAAAACCTCAAAGAGCCTGAGGAGCGAGAGGAGCGAGGGGAGCGAGAGGAGTGAGGGGAGCGAGAGGAGCGAGAGGAGAGAGGGGAAAGAGGGGAGCGAAGGGAGCGAGGGGAGCAAGAGGAGCATGAGGAGCGAGGGGAGCGAGAGGAGCAAGGGGAGCAAGAGGAGCGAGGGGAGCGAGGGGAGCAAGAGGAGCGAGGGAGAGCGAGGGGAAAGAGGGGAGCGAGGGGAGCAAGAGGAGCACGAGGAGCATGAGGAGTGAGGAGAATGAGAGGAGCGAGGGGAGCACGAGGAGTGAGAGGAGCGGAGGGGAGCGAGGGGGAGCGAGGGGAGCAAGAGGAGCATGAGAAGCGAGGGGAGCACGAGGAGTGAGGGGAGCAAGAAGAGCACGAGGAGCAATGGGAGCGAGAGGAGCGAGGGGAGCGAGGGGAGCAAGAGGAGCATGAGGAGCGAGGGGAGCGAGAGGAGCAAGAGGAGCGAGGGGAGCGAGGGGAGCAAGAGGAGCGAGGGGAGCGAGGGGAGAAGAGGGGAGCGAGGGGAGCAAGAGGAGCACGAGGAGCATGAGGAGTGAGGGGAATGAGAGGAGCGAGGGGAGCACGAGGAGTGAGAGGAGCGAGGGGAGCGAGGGGAGCAAGAGGAGCACGAGAAGCGAGGGGAGCACGAGGAGCAAGAGGAGCGAGGGGAGCAATAGGAGCACGAGGAGCGAGGGGAGCGAGGGGAGCGAGAGGAGCGAGAGGAGCGAGGGGAACAAGGGGAGCAAGGGGAGCACGAGGAGCGAGGGGAGTGAGGGGAAAGAGGGGAGCGAGGGGTGCAAGAGGAGTACGAGGAGCAAGAGGAGCAAGAGGAGCACGAGGAGCAAGGGGAGCGAGGGGAAGAGGGGAGCGAGGGGAGCAAGAGGAGCACGAGGAGCGAGGGAGAGAGGGAGCAAGGAGGGAGGAGAGAGGGGAAGAGGGAGCGAGGGAGCAAGAGGGAGCGAGGGAAGAGGAGCAAGGGGAAGAGAGGGGAGCGAGAGGAGCACAGGAGCGAGGGGAGGAGGGGAAAGAGGGGAGCAAGGGGAGCAAGAGGAGCAAGGGAGTGAGGGGAGGAGGGGGGAGCAAGAGGAGGCGAGGGGAGGAGGAGGAGGAGGGGAGGAGGGGAGCAAGAGGAGCACGAGAGGAGCAACGAGGGAGGCAGAGGAGCAAGAGGGGAGCGAGGGGAGCAGAGGAGGAGCGAGGGGAGTGAGGGAGAGGAGAGCGAGGGAGCAAGAGGAGCGAGGAGTGAGGGGAGCAAGAGGAGAGGAGGAGCGAGGGGAGCGAGAGGAAGAGGGGAGCGAGGGGAGCAAGAGGAGCGAGGGGAGTGAGGGGAAAGGGGGGAGCGGAGCGGGAGCAGGGAGCGAGGGAGCAGAGGAAGCGAGGGGAGTGAGGGGAAAGAGGGGAGCGAGGGGAGCAAGAGGAGCCGAGCAGAGGAGTGAGGGGATGCAGAGGAGCGGGGAGCAGAGGGAGGAGCGAGAGGGAGCGAGGGAGCAGGAGACGAGAGGAGGGGAGCAAGAGGAGCAGAGGAGCGAGGGGAGAAAGGAGCGGAGTGAGGGGAACGAGGGGAGGAGCGAGGGGAAAGGGAGCAAGAGGAGCGAGGGAGGGGGAGAGGGAGGGGAGCAAGAGGAGCGAGGAGCAGAGGAGCGAGGGGAGGGAAAGAGGGGAGCGAGGGGAGCAAGAGGAGCACAGGAGGGAGAGAGGGAGAGGAGGGGAGGAGGGAGCAGAGGAGCGAGAGAGAGGAGCGAGGGGAGAGAGGGAGGGAGGGGAGGAGCAAGAGGAGCACGAGGAAGCGAGGGGAGATGAGGGAAGAGGGAGCGAGGGGAGCAAGAGAGCGAGCGAGCGAGGAGGGGAAAGGGGAGCAAGAGGAGCGAGGAGGAGGAGGGGAACAAGGGGAGCGAAGGGAGCACGAGGAGCGAGGGGAGTGAGGGGAAAGAGGGGAGCGAGGGGAGCAAGAGGAGACGAGGGAGGAGAGGGAGAGCGAGGGGAAGTGAGGGGAGCGAGGGGAGCAAGAGGAGCACGGAGGGGAGTGAGGGGAAGAGGAGCGAGGGAGCAAGAGGAGCACGAGGAGAGTAGGGGAGGAGGGGAGCAAGAGGAGCGAGGGGAGCAGAGGAGCACGAGGAGCGAGGGAGCGGAGAGGAGAGGAGGAGGAAAGAGGGGAGCGAGGGGAGCAAGAGGAGCAGAGGAGCGAGGGGAGTGAGGGGAGAGGAGGGGAAAGGGCGGAGGAGGGGAGCAAGAGGAGCACGAGGAGCGAGGGGAGGAGAGGAAGGAGGGGAGCAAAAGAGGAGCGAGGGGGGGAGAGAGGGGAAAGAGGGGAGGAGGGAGAGGAGCACGAGAGGAGTCGAGGGGAGTGAGGGGAAAGAGGGGAGCAAGGGGAGCAAGAGGAGGAGGGGAGCGAGAGGAGCACAAGGAGCGAGGGGAGAGAGGGGAAAGAGGGGAGCAAGAGGAGCACGAGGAGCAAGGGGGAGTGAGGGGAAAGAGGGGAGCGAGGGGAGCAAGAGGAGCGAGGGAGGAGGGGAGAGGGGAGCGAGGGGAGCAAGAGGAGCGAGGGAGAGAGGGGAGCAAGAGGAGAGAGGGGAAAGAGGAGCGAGGGAGCGAGGGGAGCGAGAGGAAAGAGGGGAGCGAGGGGAGCAAGAGGAGCATGAGGAGCGAAGGGGAGTGAGGGGAAAGAGGGGAGAGGGAGAGGGAGCAAGAGGAGCAGGGGAGAGAGGGAAGGGGGAGCAAGAGAGGGAGCGAGGGACGAGGGAGGAGGGGGCAAGGGAGCTGAGGAGCGAGAGGAAAGAGGGGGAGCGAGGGGAGCAAGAGGAGCATGAGGAGCGAGGGGAGTGAAGGAGGGAAAGAGGGGAGCGGGAGGAGAGAGCAAGAGGAGCGAGGGAGGAGGGAAGAGGGGAGCAAGGAGCAGAGGAGCAGGAGGAGGAGCAAGAGGAGCGAGGGGAGCGAGAGGAGAAGAGGGGAGCTGAGGGGAGAGAGGGAGAGGGAGCAAGGGAGACGAGGGAGCAAGGGGAGCGCAGGGGACAGAGGAGCGAGCAGAGGAGCAAGAGAAGCAGAGGGCGAGAGGAGGAAGGAGAAGAGGGAGCAGAGGGGAGCAAGAGGACGGAGGGGAGAGAGGAGGGAGCACGAGGAGACGAGGGGAAGCAAGGGAAGCAGGAGATGACGGGGAGCGAGAGACAAGAGGTGAAGACAGAGGAGGAGCAAGAGGGATGAAGAGCGAGGGGACATGGAGATGAGGCGAAGAAAGAGGGAGCGAGGGGAGCAAGAGGAGCAGGAGGAAGAGGGGTGAGCAAGAGGACGCGGAGAGAGGGGACGAGACAGGAGGGAGCGAGAGGAAGAGGGGGAGAGAGGGGAGCAGGATGAGACAGGAGATGAGAGGAGGGGAGAGCAGGGGAAAGACAGGGGAGCGAGGAGATGAGACGAGGAGCGAGGGGAGGGTGAAGGGGATGAAGAGGGGACTAAGGAAGGACAAGAGGAGACGAGAGGGAGCGAGAGGAGACATGGAGTGAGGGCAGAGAGGGTGAAAGAGTGGGAGCTGAAGAGGAGCACTGAGGACAGGGACGTGAGAGCAGGGAGCGAGGGAGCATGAGGACAGGGACTGAGTGAGCATGAAGACGAGCGAGGGAGCAAGACTGAGACAGGGGACGAAGACAGGGGACTGAGAAGGGAAACAGAGGATGAGACAGAGGGATGAGACAGAAGCAGGGGACGAGACAGGGACTGAAGAGGAGCATGAAACAGGGGACTGAGAAAGAGTGAGCAGGGACTGAGACGAAGACAGGGGACTGGCAGGGCTGAAGACAGAGGACTGGACATGACAAGAGGACGAACAGGACTGAAGACAGAGGACTGAAGACAGAAGACAGGGGACTGAAGAACAGGGGACTGAGACAGAGGACGAAACAGGATGAACAGGGGAGAAGACGAGGATGAAGACAGGGGATGAGAGACAGGGGACTGAAGACAGAGGACTGAAACAGGGGACTGAAGCAGGGATGAGACAGGGGAAGAAGAGGGGACTGAAGACAGAGGACTGAAATAGGGACTGAAGACAGGGGACTGAAAAGGGATGAAGACAGGGACCGAAGAGGAGCAGGGGACTGAAGACAGGGACTGAAGACAGGGACTGAAGACAGGGGACTGAAGACAGGGGACTGAGACGAGGATGAAACAGGGGACTGAAGATCAGGGGACTGAAGACAGAGGACTGAAACAGGGACTGAGAGGGACTGAAGACAGAGGATGAAGACAGGAGCTGAAGACAGAGGACTGAACGAGACAGGGGACTGAAGACAGGGGACGAAGACAGAGGACTGAAGACAGAGATGAAGACAGGGGAGCAGAGGGACTAAGACGGGCAGACGAAGACAGGGACTGAGACAGAAGACGAGGGGACTGAAGACGGGGACTGAGCAGAGGACTGAAGACGAGATGAAGACAGGGACTAAGACAGGGGACTGAAGACAGAGGACTTGAAGACAGGGGACTGAAGAGGAGCTGAAGACACTGACTGCAGGACAGATTCAGCTGCACTAATGAGACTGTGAAGGTCATTAAAGGGACAGTTCACCCAAAATCAAAAGCACATAAACAGAGTTCTCTTCATATGATGGGAACTAAATGACAAGGAGACAAAAACTACATTTAGAAACAGTGAAAGTGTTTCTCACCATCAGCTGAGCTGCATCACAAGACTCTGTGGTCAGATTATGATTTGTAAACTTTGACTTGACTCACTCGTTAGTTTGGCTCATGAGCTGGATAATCATAATAATAATCAATAATCAGCTTTCATAAATGCATCAACAGCCACAAATCTGATGTGTTCATTCAGCACATCTCTGCAGTGACGTTACTGTCACTTTAAGAAACAGGACGTGTTTTGGTACAAAGTTTTAATGGAAAATTAAACTTGTGAACACACAAAAACAGGTTATTTAACCAAAATATGTTTAAATATATAAATTATTATTTGTTATTTTTGATTTAACTAATTTCCCATGATGAGAGAAGCATTTAAAAAAGGAAAAGTCTGAGATTTATTGAGTTGTTAAACTAAACTTCACATGAATGTGAGAAATTATCAGAATGGAAATGAGACAATTATTTTAGATTTACATTTTCTACTGTTTCATTTTCTTCTGTGTAATATATATACATTTCAAACTATAAATCATCACTGTGTATTTGTTGCTGCTGTATTCTGTGTAGTTCAGTCTGTTTCTGTCTAATCTGCCGTTAGAAGGTAAAACTATCATTATTATCATTATTTTCTCATAATATGATGCTACACACCGTGTGTGTATGTGGCACTTATCCTGCACAGTTGATCATATTTATTGTAAATCTATACATCCAAACATCTGTATAAGTGAAAGGTGCACATAGTGTTTACAGTCTTGAGTGTATAGTTTGTTAAATTTGATATTTTTATTTTTTTGTCTCTCACTCCTGCTGGTACATGTGAATTTCCTCACTGTGGGATCAATAAAGTTGATCTTATCATAATCAGTGATTATAAATTAGTGTCCTCAGCAAGTGAAAACAACAATCAGTCCCTCCAGGATTTAACAGGCTGTTTTTGGGGACTGTTGTGGCCAAAAATGTCTGATTTCACTGCAGCTTTTCCAAAAGAAAATTGTGATGCATGTTGTGATGTTTTGAGACATTTTTTGCAGCGAAAACTGCAAAAGAAAGTTGCAGGTTTTTTTGTATAATTCAGTAATTATCCACAAAGGAGCTCAAACTCAGTCAAACAAACAAAAAAAGGTAAAATATAAAAGTGCACAGAGTCGGGGGACTGCTGTGATTGGTGGAACTTGTGGGAAACAACAATGTTTGATGATATTTGCGGTCGTGCAGGATCTGCAACATGGCAGCTTCCTGCAGAGAATGAATATTATCAGTTTTATTCTGCTTCATTTCTCCCTTTAAACATCAGGGACTCGAACCCGACAGTCTAATGGAGCGACTCGATCAGGTTCACCTGATACAGACCAACACAACAGTCCTGCAATAAATCTGTCAGTGAACTTCCTCTCACTGATACTGAAGCAGGTGGACAAAATAATAGAAACACAACAACAAAACAAACTGCAACTTCCAAACTGATCTACAGCCGAACCAACATGTTGTTTAAACCACAAACAGAACATTAGAACCTGCAGGACACCTGAGCAGTGTTTGTTACTCACCAGCTGATGGAGCTCACCTGTGCAGGTGACTGATTGGAACTGTGATGTCACACAGGTGCAGAGCAATAGCATGCTAATCACAGTTAACATCAGACAAACACCAGTTGTTTTTCACCTCCTGCAGGTCAGAATGAACTCTGTGGACATGTTCACTCACTGCAGTTTGACCTGTGACCTCACCTGTATGACCCGCCCCTTTGCCTTTAATCTGACAGCTGATTGGGCAGCAGGGTTGTGTCATCCATGGCTGCGTTCACCACGACAAAATGTTGCAAAGTGTTGTGTTGAACAGCCTGATGTGAATATAAATACACTGAACTCACATGTCACTGCTGGTTAGAGAAGAAGAGAAGAAGAAGAGGACAGAGGCTACTTTATTAACTGCTTTAGAGGAAATTCATTTTTTTCAGGGACTGACATGTAGTTAAACTCTTCCTCCTCCTCCTCCTCCTCATCCTCACTCACTACAGACCTTCACTGTGAAACCTCCTGCAGAATTCCTTTTTTAAAATTTGTAGTTGTTTTTATTGTTAGCTCTGTGTGTTTTCTCTCTCTCACTCGTACCGACAGAAAATAAACTGCCAGCTCACAGTGGGAGTCGTCACACTCATCTGTGGTCACAGCGAGCAGCACACACACACAAAACACACACAAAACACACACAAAAACACACAAACACTGAATGCAGCATCCAGTTCTGTGTGTCTCATTGATGTGTTCATGCAGCTCTGTAGCACAGAAGAAGAAATCAGACCTTGAAACACACAATACTGTTGGTTTGAGTCTGAAACGTGAAGAAAAATGATCACCAGACTGCTTTAAAGGTGCGATTGACAACATTCAGCCACTAGAGGGCGCACTCCCCCTGGAATCAAACATCACATATCTTACACAGAGATAAACAAAACATTCATTTTGGACCCGTCAAAATCATTAAAATGATCATTTACAATTTTTTGTTGTTGTTTTTTTTAGTAAAAATGATACCTTTCTAGAGACGTCTCCAGATCTCTGATAAAGAATCAATATTAATCTTTCAGTGAGTTTTATTTTTTTTTCACTCGGCCGGTGGGTTAAAAGTTTTTGTGACGTCTCTCTAAATGTCTCGTTTTATCAGACTAAACCCCAAAGATATTCAGTTTAATCTGACAACAAACGGAAAAAAGAGTCAGAAAATGTACCATTTTTGCATGGAAAACAATTTTAACCATTAATCAATAATCAAAGTAGTTAATAGTAGCATTTTTGCCCAGTCGGGCAGGTGCGTTGCCAAATTTACTTGCCTCACACAGTATTTTATGAGCGAGTGATCCATAAAGTTGAGCTCTGATGAGTGTGTATAAGCTTGAGATCTGTGCCCAACGGGTTCGGGTTGGGTGGATCTTATTTCTCACGGGCTGACATCAGGTTCAGGTTGCACTATATTTATTCATTCATTTTCATTTTTCTTCCCAGTTTAGTCTTGTTAAGAAGAATGTCAGTAATCAGGTTCAGGATGAAATAAGCTAAAATGAGGGTTGGGTTCAGGTCAGGTCGGGCCTCATTTCTCACATATTTCACGTACTACAATTGTTTATTAATTCATTTATTTATCTGTTTTCATTTCCCCCCTAATTTAGTCTTGTTAAGAAAAATGCTGGGCTGTAATCAGGTTCGGGATGAAACCTGCTCTGTTCGGGTCAGAATTTTGTCGGCACCGGGCCTCAATAGGCTCGATTTTTCAGGCACAATTAAAGTGTTATAGTATCAGCCACACTAGGTTGGTGAAAAAAAGTGATAAAGGTTCTAAGAATGGAAACAATTACAGCTGATGTAAATTTTTGACAGTAAAGCTTTCAAACGTTATTGTTTTGGTGGGTTTTTGGAAAAAAGGTTGGGAACTTCTGTACTAGGAGACAGCTGCAATAAAACCTTTAAATATTCCGTGTTTTTTTACAGTCTGCATCATTCTCTGTAACGCTGACGTGATACAATCAGACTCAAATGTCTCCGACTGGTTTTACAGTTGCTGAGCTCCGTCTCTTGTCTGTTATTATTGTCTTCACCTCCTCCTCCTCCTCCTCCTCCCCTGCTGCTCCATCTCACCACACTCAGCTGCATTATGACACACCGCCTCCCCCTCCGACCTCCATCCTCCCTGTTCGTCTGTGTCTTTTCTTTCTTTTCTCTCTTCCTCAGGTTCTCCTCCTCCTGCAGCCTCCACACCCACAAAACACCCAGAGACACCTCCATCTGTCTCAATTAAACCTCCACTTTTCCACCACACGTGCAGATAAAACACTTCTTCATTCTGCTTCTTTTCTTTCAGCATCCCTCCTTCCCCTCTGCAGCTTCCTCCACTCTCCTCCTCCTCCTCCTCCCCTCGCTCCGTCTCTTATCTCCCCTCATCGCTCTGTCTCTTAATAATTTATAAGAATCTAAAATTCAAATGAGACACAGGAGGGAGGGGAGAGGGAGAGAGAGAGAGGAGGAGAGGAGGAGGAGAGAGGAGAGAGAGAGAGAGGAGAGAGAGAGAGAGAGAGAGGAGAGAGAGAGAGAGAGAGAGAGAGAGGAGAGGAGAGGAGAGAGAGAGAGAGAGATGAGAGAGAGAGAGAGAGAGAGGAGAGAGAGAGAGAGAGAGAGAGAGAGGAGAGAGAGAGAGTCTTTTATTAACAGCGAGGAATCAGTCCTCTGTCTTTCTCTCTGGCTCTGCCTGTCCCAGCATCTCTGGCTGCCTCTCGCTCCCTTGCCGATGGTTGCCGTGACAACCTGTGTTCTCGTCCTAGAAACGAGGGTGTAAGAAACGAAACTCCTTCATTATGTCTCTCCTTCACTCACTCTTTGTTCCTCTCTTAATTTCCTGACAGTCACACTGAAAAAATAAAAGTGTGTGCACAATGACGTTAAGAAAATAAAAGCACTTTCTGCTGGTTATTTTAAAGAGTATAGCTGCATTTACAGAAAAGTAATAACTCAGAATAAAAGTGCCTCATGTAAACATCTCAATCAAAAGAAACTAATCAGATTATTATATTACATTATACATATTGCATTGCTTTATTATTACTGATTTGCAGTTATGATATGATTTGCAGTATTAAATTTAATGCATTATACTTATTTTCATTGAAAAACGTATTAAAAGTCTGATTTTTGTGCGGTGATCTATTTCGATAATTGATTAATCAGGTTGTTTTTATCTCTTTCACTTTTTAATTGTGAACATTTTTTGCTTGCTCCCTCTGTGACAGTAAACTAGTAACAGTAAATAGTAAACTAAAGTACAGACTTGAAAATCTACTGATAAAAGTACCCAAAAAAAACCTACTTAATTACAGTCATTTGAGTGTTTGTAATTAGTTACTTCCACCCCTGCTAACTACACAATATTACTTTGTTCATTTAATAAATATACTGTATATATTTCAAAGTAATTAAGTCTTCTTCACTGAAGTTTAAGGATGTAGGGAGTTTTAGGTGTGGCAGCGCCCTCTAGTGACCAGCCACCACTGCTACAGAATGAATCTGTCTAAAAATAGAAGGTTTTCCACTTTTTTTAAACCAGGGGTCCGTTTCACAAAGCAGGTTCAACAAACTCTGAGTGTAACCCTGAACTCTGAGTTGATCTACTCTGAGATAGGAAACTCTGAGTTGGGGAGTTGAGGGGAAAACTGTTTGAATGGTAGCCTATTAACTTATTTCATTTAGGTGCAATCCCGCGGGGCAGAAGCGCACGTGCAGCAGTTTAAGATGAAATATAAAAACATTGTTCAAACAGGTAAGACCTCGGCATAATCTCATGGAGGTACCACATTTTGGTCATGTTTTACATTGTAAAGTAGTCCTAAATATTAAGTGGCTGTTTGACTGTGCAGTTGTTTTATCCCACACAGCCTAAATGTCTTCATCCATATCATGTTCTGTTAAATAATTAATAATTAATAATTAGGTTGTGTATGTAGATTATGGACTGTGACGTGAAACGGTACCGCTCAAAAAGATAATTGTCCGGAAATGCAAGAACATCTATGCGTGGTCTGATAACAATCTCCCGACGAATATTTAATTCTCTGCGCAGTAATGCTGCTCCTTCATCCACTGGATCGTTAATGAAAGGACATGCCATTTTGACAGACGGCAGAACGAGGCTACGCCAAAACTCGCCTGCTGACTGAATGAATGAATGAGGAAATCAAATAGTGTGTGTGGCTGAAAGAGGGGGAGACAGAGAGAAACTCGAGGTTCATTGAGAAAAACCTGGTCCAGACCAGTTAGGTTCATAGAGTCTGTTACTACGGTAACTGACCGAGAGCTTAAGTTACCTCTCTCTCTGAAACAGGCTAGAGTTACCCCTCTTTCTCTGGTTTGAGTTACCTCCCTTTTTAGAAACGAAAACTCAGAGTTTCCCTCATTTCAGGGTTTACAGACTCAGAGTTTTCACTAAACCTGCTTTGTGAAACAGACCCCAGGAAGTGAGACAGGGGTCGTTACACTGTAAAAAAAAAATCTAAAAAAAATCAACCAGTGTCCTGTGTTAATGTTTGGCTCAAAACTGAAAAATCTATCGTGTTGTCTCAATGTTTTTTAGGTTTGTTTTCTTGATGAGAGGATATAAAAACAATGAGTTGAACTGTTAACTCAGCCTGAACGCATTTATTTCTCATTTATTAAGTATTTCATGTGTATATGCATGCATTAAGACAATATAAAGTGATGTGGAGCTGACTGTAAAAATGATCAGGAACGTTCATTTAAGCACAAAGTAACTCTCTCAGGTCATCATTTTTAATAAGTAGGTTCCCAGAAACTTTTTATGGGATGACTAGTTCTTTCAATTATGTTGCTTATACACAGTCTTGTACCACTTTTTCAATTTTTATTTTTTTTCCAAACAAAACATTTTATGCTCACAATTCACCTCGCAGCTTTCTGGCTTCTGGTTCCACGTTTAAAAAACTCCTAATATAAAGATTTTCTGGGCGGCCATTGTTGAGCTCTGTAGGAACACAATTTACAGAGTTAGTGATACCTTTAACTGTGGTTTAATAATCTCCCCTGGAGAACGTGGGACGTGGAACGTGGCCCCTCAGCGAGCGTCTTCCTGCATATTTACCCTGAGATGGATTGACGAGCCTGCAGCCTGAGAGGAGGTTCGAATATAACTGGGATTTATTCCCTTCAAACATGAGCAGATACTCAACATCAGGAGTCAAGATCAACAGTGTCTTATGATAAATGTTTTGTGTACACCCATACTCATTCTGTATGCTTCATAAAGCAGTCAATTTAAGGCATGCACAGGCACAAAAAGAGTCCGGTGTCAGAAGATCAATAGCAATCAATAATAGGAGGAATGACACAATGAAGTTGGCTCATACTCATGCTCACAGCGTCCCTCCACCTCGCCATTTATACCAAAAAAAGAAAAAAAAAAAATCAGGAAGCAGGTTATACAGAGCATCACATACAGGAGATTATCATAGAAAAGAGATCCAGAGGATGAGAAGAGAAATATAAAAGTACAAAGATCTGGTGATCAGGTCTCAAAGGATCATTTACAAAAGAAATGAAAACGGTTCAACGACAACAAAAAGCACACAAAGAGGAGGATTAGTTTGTTTAACGAACCGAAAATACAAATACAGCATGTACAGCGTGTTAGAAATGAGACGTCCTGCGGAAGATTTTCAGCATTTCAACCTTAAGATAAAAACTCAAAGCTTCTCTGTACAGTAGTTTCAATTCATTAGCACATAATTACTCAGACTGTCGCCTACTGTTGAGTATCTATTAATCACAAAAATCGAGGTAAACTTTCTTTCATTAACTCAAAATAATGAAATATACTGAATTAGTCTACATGCATTCTTTGATTACAGTTAAATTAAAATCATTGATTAAGTCGACTCAAACAGTTTCACTTCATGCAACTCAGGATTTTTATTCGCACCTCTCATTGCCAGAAGTTAAAGGAAGTGAATAAATTTTAAGTATGTGTTTATTTCCTTCATTGATCAAAAATTATGAGTTTAATAAACACAAAAGAAAGAAAATTCCACCGACTGTTCAACATTTTTAAGTTAGAACCTCAAAACAAATGTAAGTACAAATAATTAATTGTATATGATAATTAAAAGTGTTTGGTTTTACAGTGTTGTTTTATTCTCATGTGTTTTCTTTTGAAGTTTTCTTTGAACGTGGGCTGATACAGAGCTGGTGTTGGTATGGGACCATAAACCCTGTGAGACACTGAATGTTACATAATGAGAAAGAACTACAGCAGGACACACACACACACACACACACACACACACACACACACAACACACACACACAAAAACACAATAACAATATAACCGCAATAATTCTCTCCCAAATCCTGAATCATCCTGTTTTTGTCCCCAAAATTGACCATTATACTAATAGATAATGAACAACATATCAATTTATGACAGTATTCTGTTATGTGGGTTATAATCTCTGCTTTTAGACATTAAAAATATCCTGTTTTGTAAAATATTTAAGTCTTATTGTGTTTTGTGATTGTTGATGATGATGGTGCTTCATATCATTCTCACAATCTGTAACTGAACTTCATAAAAATAAAATTAATACAGTATTTACTTATGGATACACATGGTTCTGTTTTAACCTTGTGTCCCTGTTAGACATCAGTGTCCTCATACGCAGGTGTGAAGTCGGGTCTAAGGTCCCCATAAACCATGACTCCAGTTATAGAGTATTCTTGCTTGTGCAACAGTTTAATCTTGTTGTCAACTGTATCAATCAGTGAGGGGAAACAAGGTGGGAGGACTACAGTTACAGTTTTTAAATATCACACTAATCGTCAGCAGCAGTGTGTCCAACACCACTAATACACAAAGTTGAGCTGTAGTTTCTGTAAAGACGACAGTATAATCCACTTCAGACTGAATATCAGCATTAATGAAATTTGAATGCTGAACACACTAAATTATTGCGATGGTTTTCTTTTTCTCCTTTACAGTTGCAATTGTCAGTTGAAGGAGCTAGCTAGCTAAATTCATTTCCTTAATGAGTGACAAGCTAACGTTACTGTGAGGCACATTTAACAACATCAGCTAGCAGCCTCACAATTTAAGTTATCCATGATTTTTAAATCTATGGTTCATACGTTACTTTTTAGTTGGTTTGGTGTCGTGATTGTCTGTTCTACACAGCTCACTAGTTTCCACCGTGTGTTAGCTACGACAACAAGAATAGCCCACTGTTGGCACACTATGGTAAAGTATGTTGGTTTTCTTTAATACTAATTACAAAAATGTTTTGAAAATATGTTGAGTTTCTTCAATACTAACAGCTAAAACAGTATACAGTCACAATTAGGATTTAAAATTAGTATTAGTATGTGGTTGAGACAGAGCTAAGCTAGGCTAGGCTAGTTTCCATCACGTTGTGTTAGCTAAGAGAACCAAAATAGCTCACTGTTGGCACACTATGGTAAAGTATGCTGGTTTTCTTTAACACTAATTGCAAAAATAGTATACTGTTACAATTAAGATTTACAACTACTTTAGTTTGTAGTTTGAACAGTGCTAAAGTTAGGTTATGCTGTTTCCACCAGGTTGTGTTAACTAAGAGAACAGCTGCCCAGTGTTAGCACACAACAGTTAAGTATATTGCTTTTTTATGCTAATTTAAGAAACAGTATACTGTTACAGTTACGATTTAAAATTAATACTTAGTTTGTGATTGGCAAAGAGCTGAAGTTAGCCTTGCTAGTTTCCTCCACTTTGCGTTTGCTAAGAGAACCAGAATAGCCTGCTAGCACACAATAATAAAGTATGCTGCGTTTCTTTAATACTAATTGCAAAAATAGTGTACTGTTTATTAGGATTTACAATTAGCTTGTAGTCTGCAATTTTTTGACACACATTAAATTAAACTAGACAGTTTCCCTCATTTTCTGTTAGTGAACAACTGTTCACTCTTGACTGTGAGATGCAGCTAAATTTTCTGAAAAAAAAAATTGAGCAGATTTTTAGAGATTTAATATTATTTTTTCCCCCAAAACAATCAAAGCATTTCACTAAATATGAACATCAATGCAGACAACCAAAAATCTTCCACAGCACCGATCATTTCTCAGTGTAAGACAACTCGGTTCTTATAGGGCAGTTTTCTGTAGGGTTTTTTTTCTTCTATTTACAGAACTTATGCCAGTTGAATTAGAGAAGACTGTATCGATTGTGGGAATGTTCATAATTTAAATGATCATAATTTCAATGCTAGCAGGGAAAATCTCCAATTGTAACAGAACAGAGCGAAATACAAACAATAGCAGAAGAGATTTAACAGTCGAAGTGAAACAATGTGAGGCGGCTCTGAGAGGTAGCACAGGCAAATTTCTAAAACTGTGTACGAGTACACAACCAGAGCAAAAATCAGGGAAGCTAGCATTGACATTGAGCTGAAATTTTCTTTTTTTTCTCTTTTCTTTTTTTGTTTTTGCATAATGTGATTTAGTTAACAGGCATGCTACATACAGTACAGGAGTGGGTGGAGTGAAGGTGCGGCCTGACCTCACCTGACCTCACCTCTGATAGGTGCAAAGGTCAAACTGCTTTAAACCTTCGAGCTGAGCTTTATCTTCATAGCTGCGACATCTTCTACAAAAAAGCAACCCACGGTTCATGTGCATCTTTTGTGGCAAGTGGATTGTGGGTCAGTTACGTCTCCATGACAACAGGAAGCGAAAAATGTGATACCTTTACTGGGCAGACATGTTACATTTATTTACAATGTGCTACTCAGTTAGCTGTGCAGCTAAGTGAGGCTACAGTCTTATGTAAAAGCATCCTGTAATAAATACTGTAAACATGCACAGGTTATAGTGGGTGAAGGGCGGATTTAGTTCCATAACAACAGCTTATTTCCTCAAAGTGCCCACAAAGTGTCTGTTATTACTGTACAACACACACACACACACACACACACACACACACACACACACACAAGGATAAAACAGAGGACTGCTCCTGTGCAGGTTGGCACATACTCTGCTGTTTGGCACAGGGTGTCTGTGTAAAAATCAAGCTGTTAATAAACCTTAAACTGAGTCACATCAGAGCCGAAACTGGTCAAAATGAGCTTGTTCCAGTAAAATCACCAACACGTCCCCAGACATTATGATGATAATAATAATAATACTAATAATAATAATAATAATGATAATAATAATAATAACAGGATGTTCTTCAACAAGAACAAAAAGCAGATTTTAGACTTGTTGATCCACCAAACAGACGGAGCTTCATATCAGCACTGGGCGGATCAATACCTTATCAATACTACTGATACTAAAGCTGTGACCCAACTGTTCATGACTCAGTGAATAAAAGCTGCAGCTTCTCACCTGACGTAGAGCTCCTGTGTGTGTGTGTGTGTGTGTGTGTGTGTGTGTGTGTGTGTGTGTGTGTGTTGTTTTCTGGCCGTGGGAAGAGTGTCGCTATGACAAGTTTTTAAAACATTTTAATTTAGATGTATTATTATTATTATTATTATTATATTATTATTATTATTATTTGACTGCTGTAGGTTTACACTGTAAAAAAAATTCAGGTCAATGTACTACACTGAGCCCAACGTAAATTCTTAAGTTTTGAAAACGTCTTACCAACTATTGATCTTTACTTTAGTTGAGATAATTTACTTTTCTTCTTTAGATAAACTTGATTGTTTAAAAAATATAAATATATTGAAGTGAAAGTGATTATTTTCAATTAAAACCATTCTAATTTTACCAAAGTAAAGATAAATCAGGTTTACAGGTATCATCAGTTTTATCAGTTTCATGATGACTAATTTCTGATTTAAAAAAAAACAAAAAAACTTAAAGATTCAAGTTTATCTAAAGAAAAAAGTAAATTATCTCAACTTAAAGATTATAGGTTGGCAAAACTTTTATTTCACTTTTAAGTTTATTTCAAAAGTTGGTCAAACTCAAAACTCAAAAATCTATTCTGCTATTTTGAGTTGTCTGAATAAATAAGAAGTGATGCATCACACTCTGTGGGCACGTGAAGAGTCGAGACCTGCGGTGTAAACGAAAAGCTTTGTCACCCAAATGAATAGAAGGGCTGGAGATCACAAAGTGCCCTCGACTTCATGTCCATTAAACTGCTGCTGCGCCTGCTGTGGTCAGAGAGAAACTTCATTAGGTGTGAATCAGCTGGAGTCAGTTACAGGCAGAGAGAGCAGCACTCAGACCAACAGCAGAGCGCACAAACACACACTTCATCTGTGTCGTCATGCAGGGACTCACACACAGAGAGCCAGAGGAAAGAGTCTACAACAGCTGACGGCCGAGAGATGATGAGGACCGCAGGACAGAGGAGACACGACGACTCCAGCTCCACTGAAGTCAGACACGTCTCTTTCTTTAAAGATGTGATTCACTGTAAAATTTGTTTTAGCAGCTTTAACAAACTCCATGAGACACAAGACAGACGCTGACCTGGTTACAAACATTAAATTAAGGTGACTGTAATAAGCGTTAGTATGGTAATAAAGCCTTTATAAGATGCTTATTAACTTTGATATGTGTTAATAAGACTAAATAAGTGCTAATAACAGCTTGATAAACATGTTCATAGTTAGATAAGATAAGACATTTATAAACACTCACAACAAACTGCTTAAATGTTAATAACAGCCTTATGAGTTTCTTATAATAACATTACAAACACATATGTTGAGTTTAACGAGTTTAAGTTACCTGTTATGTTGTTTGTTGTTGCTTTATTAAGATTTATACATCCTTTATTATTCATTTATTAACAGTTAACTATGCACTTATTAACACCAGAACAGCTGATTTGGTCATTTTGACTGTTTTCAAATTTATATGTTGAATTAAAAATCACAGTGCTGCTGGCAGCTGACTTTTCTTTAAAGTGTCTGTGTTTGCTTTTAAATCATTTTAATTCATATATAAATTGCACAAAAGACAAAGAACATGTGATCATTTTTACCTGTTCCAGCCACAGGTGGTCAAACTGACCCACAGTTACTTGGAGGTGCATCTGCAACCATCATTGTCTCAATTTCTATCATTTCACTGTTAAAATACAAACAATTAATTAATTAAACTCAATTTTTGGTTTTAGGCATACATTTGTTCTTAATTATTTTAAAATAACATGTTTATAATCTCATAAAATACATTTAACTGTTTCTCGCTCTCAGTGATTCCAGATGAATCTAAAATTTGAATCAGATCACTGATGGTTATTATCCTGCAGAAAAATACTGCTGTGAATATTTGACATCATCACGGTTTATTACACATGATGGCTGCATGTTGATAAATATATAAATACATTTTACACAAATTACATTTTGGTCTTATTTTATTTTTAAAAGATAAACTAACGGAATAAATGCATTAATTATTATTAATACTGAGATTAATTAATCTTTTACTATGCACTTAATGATAAAAAATCATGGTTAACTGTTAATAACTGTTAATAAGTGCATAGTTAACTGCTAATAAATACCTAATAAAGTATGAAAAAATCCTAAAAAAGCAACAACAAAAGCTTAATAAAGGTAAATTAATTTAACTCAATTAATGTGTTTACAAACAATCATGAGAAACTTAATAATTGTGTACAAACATTTAATATTTATTTATTTCATATAATATTCTATAAAATACAGTCTATAAAATGTTAATAAGTTTCTTATTTCTTATAAATGTCTTATAATCTAATAATAAACATGTTTATTATGTTATTATTAAGACTTATACACATGCTAATGTTAATAAGCATGTTATAAGGGACTTATTATCTATTAACTAACACTTATTACGGTCACTTTAATATTAAGTGTTAAAAAGAGTTGTGTGGTTCCCTTCATATGTAAGTTTCTTAACAGTTATTTAATGTCATTGTTAATTAAATATTTGTTTTTTTTAGTGGTCTTTAAAAAACACCATTTCCCATAATCCTCACAACGGCTCGACAGAAGTCCATGAGAGAGTTTTAGTGTCACGTGTGTCTGCGTCATAACAGCAGGACAGAGGAGAACGTTGATGGACGTGAAGAACGATACTAGAACTGTACTGTAAAAACTTAACGGTCACTGTAGTCTGCTTAAATAATTTAATTTTTTTATTTTTTGTCATAAAAATCTCATGTTCAGACTCAAACCAACACTGAATGCATAGGTGCTTTCTGCGAGGGGTGCACTGGGTTTAATACACCAACCAAAGTGAAAGATGGCGGTGCAACGTGCCCCAAATCCTGCGGCAAAGCCAGACAAAATGCCACTTGAAACTAAAATAATTAAAAGTTCATCAGAGTTTGAAACTTGGCATTTCATCCTCGCAGCTGTAGCTCAAACTGGAAGCAACGCATGCTGTTTATATCATGTTCATATAATGTTGATTCATGCTGAAATAATAATTAATTAATCCTTTTTCCTTGTTACATGTAGTGTTGCCTGAAATGTGTTTTGACAGTAGCCAAAATTATTCTTTAAAAACAAACTGCATTTCCCAGGATACATTAGGAAAGTGTGCTTCTATTCCCAGGAAATAAAATGTCATTAAAATTAAAATGTTAGTCCCGTATCTGTGTTTATCACAGTCTGATGAATCTTCTTCTGAAATAAAATAATCACAAAATACCTCATTTGGTTGTTTTAATGCCTGAAGTGATTCTTAAAATTAAGTGAAACCAATAAAACGCAGCTCATACTGCTGATCCCACCGTGAACCAACAGTCTGACACATTCTGCACACGTTTAATCGACACAATCAGATAAAACGACATGTTGGCTGCGTCAGAGCGATGTTACTGTTTAACATCAAACAGGTTGTGTACTGTAAAAAAGCTTCAGCGACTTTATTCTACAACATGTGCAGAGTTTTCAGTGGTGGAAAAATTATGTTGGATCTTTTCCCAATTAAATAAAAGTGTCAATACTTGGAGGCAAAGTTACCCCACTACAGGTACAGGTCCTACACTGTAAAAAAAAGTTGAAAATTTCAAAGCAACTTATATTTTATTTGCTTCTTTTTGTGTTTTGAGCCCAACTTAAACTCTTAAGTTCAATGGATGGTTAATTTGTTTTTATTTTCAATTAAAATCATTTAATTTTCATTTTATATTTTTTTCCAGTTGTTGTTTTATGTTTGAAAACTGGTCACTGTTCACTTCCATTGTTTGGGAGATTCTGTTGTCCTGTGAAACTCCAGCAGCGTTTTGTCCCTCCAGGAAGTTGCGACATTGCAACTGCAACAGTTCACACAAATTCAACCAATCCCTGTGGGTTCTGCACGGCCTTGTCATTCTGTCCAAACTCCGCAACTTTTCTGCAAATTTGACTTCAGACATGTTCGTCAATGTTTTGTTTAGTTTTTTTGCATTTACTTTTTATTTTGTCACAGGTACTGAAAAAAACAGAACTGAAGGTTTGTCATTGTTTTTTATATTTATTAACTCTGTGCACTTCTTCATCTACAAATAAAGCAGATTCTTTGTTCTTGTGACCTTTTTAGTAACGTTTTGTTCTCGCTGGAACAAGTTAACCCTAACCCTTTGACTGTAACGAAAAAAATTACAACTTTCCTTTGCAATTTTCACTCACTCCTGCGATTTCACTGTAAAATATGTCTAAAAACATCACAGCAAGTACTACAGCTTTTTATAAAAGCTGCCATGAAATTAAACACTTCAGGCTGCAACAATCCCCCAAAAAACCTGCGAAATACATATGATAATGACTGAACTTTCATTTTGGGGTGATCTATTCCTGTAAGAGCTTGAGTCGGGCTCAGAACTGAAAAGTTTGCATGAAGTCACCTTAAAATTTTGAGGTGTATCAGCTATTTTTTTTACAGGGTGCAGACGGAGGATTAGGAACAAAATGTGCTCAAAATATTAAAAGAAAAAGTTACTCATTCTGCAGCAGAAGGCCTCTGACCGAGTCTGAACATGAGATTTGTCGACAGTAAGAAAATATGACGGTTATTTTCTGTGTGTTAGAATATTGATGACAGAAAACCTCACTACGAGGCTGTTTTAGAGTCCCAGATGTTTTTGGAACAGCAGCTGGATAAGAGGAGACATCAGGACTGCAGCTCTGTGGTGTGTGTGTGTGTGTGTGTGTGTGAGCACCATGCAGCAGCAGCATGGGTGTGTCCATCTTTATATTGTATGTGTGTGTGTGTGTCATAAACAACAGGAACAGATGGATGATGAAACATTCAGAGAAAACAGGTCGCTCTCTTTGTGTTTTTCTCTCCTGCCTCCAGAGCACAAAGACAGTTCGTCTTCAGTTTCTTGTAGCAGCAGAATCTCCCAGTTTCAGTTCAGCTAAAGTTTCTCTCTTTTTTGGCATCAAGAAGTGAAAACCACGTCCCCCTAAGTTTGCTCCATTACTTGACCATGACTCCACTCGTGCAGGAATCAGAATAATCCCATTTCCATAGAGATAGATGCCCGTTTCCATGACAACAGACCCACTCGTTCATCGATGAGAGAGAAAGTGGTCTGAGGAGGAGATAAGCTGCTACCACAGAATGAAATGGGCATCATGTGATCCATCCTTTTCTCCTCGTCCCAGAGGGTGTTGGTGGGAGTGGGTTGGTTGGTTGGTTGGTTGGTTTGTCGGTCGGTCGTGTCGGAGGTAGAGCGTCAGGCAGACCATGCTCGTCGTGCAGCAAGAAACAACAGCAAAGTACAGGAACAGATTTGTTTTTCATTCGGTGCAGGCGCTTTGAGAACGAAGAGTGCTTCAGGAAATCAGAAGGAGCGGTGGTGTTGTTGTGTCAGTCAGATGTTGTCGTGAAGTCCATCTCACTGTTCCAGACCATTTTAAATCAGGTTTTTAATATCACTGCAGACAGAAGAAAGACACAATTTTTAAGGTGGTTTTACATCCTGGAATAAATGTCGAACTCTGACCTTTTTATGATGTTAGACCAAAGAGAAAAAATGCTTTAACAGAAGAACAAATAACAGAAGATGTATTTTCCTGGAGAAGAGTTAAGCCTAGTTCTAGTTTTAAAATTGCCAGGCAGTCTGGAAAGTCTCGGTTAATTTTTGATTTCCAAGCGGCGATAACAACTTGCGTAAAACAAAAGAATCAGAGCAACGAAATGTCAGTCCCTCCAGGAGGTTGTGATGTTGCGATCACAACAGTTAGTGCAAATTCAACTGATCCCCGTGAATTCTGCATGACCATGCAATTTTGTCCAGTCACTGCAGCTTCATCACAGCTTACTATTTTTTAAAATTTGTCACAGGTACTGAAAAGAACACAAGGTTTGTCATCGTTACTGACTTTTATGAAGACTCTGTGCAGAGTCTGGTTTTCTTCTTCATAGTTGTCTTTGATTTTTAATGAATTAATCAAGATAAATACATATTAAAATGAGCAACTTTTTTATCAGAGCAGTGTAACATGTGACTTTTCAGATCTGGACTGGTGACTCTTCTCAGTCAGTCATTGCACAGAACCCACAGTACTCGGTATCCTATAAAGACTTGAAGGAGCAAAATGGAGCCATTGCGTGTGCAAAAATGAGACCTGCAGTTCAAATATTGAGTCGGAGGCACAGATTGTACATAAAATAGGCTGAAATCATATTTATTATACAACCTATGGTTTAAGCGAGTTGTCCTCCTCCCCAGACATGACAGAGACAGACAGCCTGCAGGAACACTGCAGGAGCGCAGGATGAACACAATATCATAAATTACCAATAACAAGTGAGGACGAGTCCTCCACTGTCAGTTGATCAGCTGTTTATAACTCTGTCAGTTGTCTGTTGATCTAAAGTTTCAGCCAGTTATCCTGAAAACAAAAATACACAGTTTCACTGCTGCCAACTCCATTCACATTTTGATCAATTTAACCGTTATAAACATCTACTCCTTCTACACGATTATTAAGCATTTCTAATGAATCATAAACAGACATGAACTCATTCGACTCATTCAATAAATAAATCTATCAGGCTGAATTTTGGAGAAATGTGTCAGAATTAAATATTTCATTCATCATACATACAAACATCTGGAACAAGCAAAGAGACGTTTATGGGATGTTACTTACATCCCCAGTTGAGGATGATGGCAGCGGCGAGGATGGCGATCCCTCCCAAGATGGAGACAACAGACAGAACCATGGCGTTACGGCCCAGACGGCGGGCGCCGTCGATGTTTCCTTGCTGCAGACTGTTCCGAGACTGAAGACAGAGAAACCAGAGAGGAAATGAGATAAGTGGGACGTGATCAGAACTATGCATGTGGAGTTCACAGACATACGTACGTCCGTGCGCTCCACATGTGCTTCATGTGCGCTCCAGGTCATCTTGGACTTTGGGAAACATTTTATGGTTCAAACAATAATTGGTTTGAGGAAAAATCATTGTCAGATTGATCACTAGTTGAAAAATAGGTCCAAAGTGAAAACAGATGGAGTGCACTGTTTTCACATGTTTGGACCTATTTTTCAATTGACAAGATCGTGACAGGATTAATTAATTGATTTTCATTATTATCTGACGTCAAACAACTAATTGATTAGTAGAAAAATGGCCCCATTAAAACCTGTTTTGTTGTGTTTTCCCTCTCACGTCTAAAGTCGTACCATCACGGAGAAGGTGAGGGCTACGATGTTGATTGGCCACAGCGGGCAGAAGCAGGACATGATGGCGAGGATCAGGTAGTCCCTCGGTTTGGACCCGTCCACAGTGGCCTCCGTGATGGCGCTGGGCTGGCGGGTGAGCGAGGGCCGGGGCGAGCCCGCCGCCACCGAGCCGGACCGGCTGCCCAAACCGGGCCGACCGTTAGCGTGACCCCTGGCTTCGAGTGCAGCTTGGGCGACACGGAGGACACTGTGGGGGACGAGTCGACTCTCACAGGACCGACACCGTTACCTGGACGACAGGAAGTGAAAAGACATGTGGAGTAATCAGATTACACAGACAGGAAGTGAGAGGACAGGCTGAGTAATCAGATTACACAAACAGGAAGTGAGAGGACAGGCTGAGTAATCAGATTACACAGACAGGAAGTGAGAGGACAGGCTGAGTAATCAGATTACACAGATTACATCACTGTTACAATGATTACATCTGTAACTCTGAGTAACTGCAGCTCACAGGATACTGTTCTAAAGAGTTACATCCTCATAAGAGTGTCATGAGGATGTAACTGGTGACTAGAACCATGAAAGGTTCTTCAGCTTGTCCCCATTTCCCGGTGAAACCTTTAATAAAGGTTCCACTTGGAACTCTTTCAGAGTTCTGCTTGGAACTCAACATAAAGGGCTATACCTGAATCATGTGTGAAAGATTTTTTAGAAGGTTCTACAGAGATCCCTTCAATGGTGTAATGGTTCCACCCAGGACCCTCTCTGGAGGTTCTATCCAGAACCTTTCCATACTTAAAGAGTGCTAACAAGAACCCACCAGGGTGTTCAACCAAGAATCTTTTCATATTCTGAGGTTTTGATCTAGAACTCACCTAGGAGGTTCCATAGAGAACCTTTTTATATTTAAATAGTTTTTGTTAAGAATCTACCCTGAAGGTTCTACCAAGAACCCTGTTATAATATAGCATTCTTGATGAAAGAGTTGTTCAAGGATTTCAAAAAGGGTTCTTTGGATTAAAAGGGTTCTTAATGGAACACTTAGTTTTACAAAGAAACCTTGACAAAGAACTTCTGCATAAAAAGGTTCTTCAGAAACAAATGGCTCTGGGGTGGATGTAGGGTTCTGTATCAGAAGCACAGTAAGAACAAAATGTACCTAAAGTACCTAAAATTGTTCTCAACAGGCGGCAGATGGAACCTGTCAGAGTTACTGGATTATAATTTCTGAGAACAGAGAAAAGTGTTGGACGGTGTCCATGGAGGGACATGCACAGGTAGAGGACAGGCGTATTTACTGGTCTCCATGTTGTCAGTGATCACTGTCAGGTGGTCAATGTCTTTGCCCTCCTGTGTCTGTTTGGCATCGGCAGCGTCTGTTGTTGGGGGGGGTTTGTTGCTCCGTGCTGACCGGTTGAGAAGTCACGGCGGCTTCTCCTTCTTGCTGCGTGCTGATTGGCTGGTCTGGCTGCTGGGACTCCTCCATGCTGCTGGACGGCTGGGCGGCGCTGGGACTGGCGGCCATCAGACGGCGAAAGACAACGCTAAGAATTGAAAACAAGCTGAAGGCAGGGCGCGCTCTGAAATCCAGAAAAGAGGTGGAGTCAGAGATTTAACTACTTAAAGTTTGTTACAGTATTGTTTTGATCATTGATTGGTTGTTGAGCACAAAACACCAGATGGTCTTGATTAAATATTTTAAAAGTCGACAGTGAAGTGGGACTGTGATGATAACTGTGATCATGTGATGCCTGCTGCAGGGTTGAACATGTTACCTTCATTACCACCAGTTTTATTTTGAAGGGTCAATTTCATCTATTAAAACACACAGGAACACAGCGTCTCATTGGACGACAGACTCAACTCAAGGCATCTTGGGATTGCCTGTGGGCAGCTAACAACATGCTAACAACAAACAACAACTTTTATCAATGCAAAAAAATTCTAAACAATCAGACAACATTCAATGTTGTATTTATCATCATGGATTTATTTTACCATGTCTGCAAAAAGATGCTGGATTACGAAGCTTCTGAAAGGGATACAACCACACTGACTGATGAAGCGACCAACTGATGACCTACCAACTGACCGACCAATGGAGGGAATGACTGACTGACCAAAGGAGCAACCGATCAACTGCCCAAGGGAGCGACCGACCGACTTACTGACCGTCCACCCAACCAACTCCTACAAACCAACCTACAAACAAACTAATCATGGTTTTGACATTAGCTATGTTTACATCCAAATGTAACAGAAATTTCAACCAAATTTGAAAAAACTGGAGAAAGAAATGTAAAGTGAATGCACATTTCCATCTACTACCTGTATGTGATTATTAGGAGTTGGTTTAATGAAATAAACAGCAGGTGGAGCTAATTCTCCAGTTGATATCAGGAAGAGCTGCAGAGCTGGAAATCAGACACTGTAAGTTTCGCTCCACACAACTCTGGTCTTTTCAGCTTGTCACATGTTTTAGGTGCGTCAGAAATTCTCCTAAAGTGTTTTTTGAAATATTGTGTGATTTTTTTTCTTTATTATGATTGTTGTTCTTTTGTTGGATGATTTACGAGTATTTTTATGGGTAGTTTTAAATATTATTTATATATAATAATTAGGCCTGCAAGTTAACGTGTTAACATATGAAATTAATCTGGAAACAATAAAAAAAAATTATAGCTGCTGCGCAGCAATGGTCGGGGCCCGGCAATTTTAGGCAAAATTAGGCAATTCTGAGCAACAAGCAGAGTGTAGGAAGATGAAAAAAAGGTGGCATTCTAATGTGCATTTTACATCAGTTGAGGCTTGAACTCACAATTTCTGGCACAAGAGACTCTGCATATTGACTGATAGCTAAGCCAAATAAACAGGGAAAAGAGACAAGGGATAACAGGGAAACATGTTGATAAAGAGTATTTGTCTCTTCCCAAAACTCCCTGAATCATAATTATTTTAACCTTAGCAGTCTCTAATCCACATAGCATGATACCTGAACATAAGGCTTTCACATTTGAAAGTCCATCCTGCCTTAGCTGAGGCTCGAACTCACGACTTCTGACACTGAAGTCCGTCTTTTATCTCACTGAGCTAATTGGCAAGTGACAGTTCATGTGTGGCTTCACAAATTGACTAAGCCAAGGATCAGGGTGCCAGGCAGCAGCCATCCATGCCATGGAAAAGAACATTTCAAAGTGAAAGTTCCAAAGCTGTAGCACATATGGTTGATTTGTTGTGAATTTTCAAAGTTTTGAAATTTAGAGGCTTACTGTAGCGCCACCATCAGGACTATTGTCTTGTGTTTCCAGTTAAGGACATCTGGCATGGGACTGGACCTTTGTGAAAAGTTTGGGTAGATTTCTCATATGGAAATGTTGTACAAGCTGAGGCTTGAACTCACAACCTTCAACACCAAGAACCATCCTCTATCTCACTGAGCTAATTGGCAAATGGAAACACCACTTGTAGCTTCACAAATTGACTAAGCCAGTCACCTGTGTGCAAGACAGCAGCTGTTAGCATGTAAAGGCAGATTTCAAATGGCTGTCAAAAATTCAGTTATTGAGACAAAAATCCCAAAATACACAAATTGCATCTAGACAGCATGGAGATGTTGGTCATTAGTTTTTAACAATGATTTATTGGCTCCAAAAGTGAAAAACTGATGTTTAAAAATGACATTTTTGCATTGACTCCAATTGTTCGCATGAGAGTGAAATTCAAAATGCTGTAAAAAATTCAGTTTTTGAGATAAAATTCTGATATTTTCCAAACATCATCTACCATGACTCCAAAATTTTGTCTTTTTTTTCATGAACATTGAAAATGTATTTAGCAAGAATTTGCAAGTATATGTTTATAATACCGTTTACAGTCAAACATTTTGATGCACTGTAGGCTCAATTTTTGATAAATCAAAAATCTGTGTGGATCGTTTGTGTAGGACAGTCTGAAGATGCTCTGTAGCAAGTTTGGTGTCAATTGAACAAAAATTGTGGGAGGAGATAGGTTTAATAAGTTTTACAGTTTTTGAAAAAAACAGAGTGATGGACTTCATAATTTGCAATAGGTTTAAATGTACAAAAGTTTCTTCAGTATGGGGCTACATTTGGTGAAAGTTGTAAATCTGTAGCACATATGGTTGATTTGTTATGAATTTTCAAAATTTTGAACTTTAGAGTTACAGTAGTCTGAGGGTCGAGTACAGTAAATTCAACGATATGAGCTGTGAAAATATCTACTGTAGGTGTGAGATTATTATTGACTCTCTATTTCTCCTTGGGGAAACAGAATTTCACAGTGTAAACAAGCATAGCAAAAAAAATCTGACTATTTCCTGAAGCAAATACAGTATGTAAGACATTTACATCAGTGAACAAGGCAATATGTTCGGAGCTCAAGTGACTTCATCTAGTCCACTGTCCTGCTTTTATGATCAAGTCACATTTCTCAAGTGACAGGACTATTGGCCTGTTTTTGCAGCTGAGGCAATCTGACATGGGACTGGACCTTTGTGCAAAGTTTGGTCATTTTTTCGTGCATGGGAAGTAGGATTTCCTCGGAAGAAGAAGAAAGAAAGAAAGAAGAACATGCAGGATTACAATAGGGTCCTGGCAGCTTAGGCTGCCCGGCCCCTAATTACTGGAGTTGACCACCGGAGTTGTCTCCCATCTCTGAATCGTCCCGTATTTGAGGATTAAATAGCGCATCCTGTTTTGAATCAGTGCGGGACGGGGTTTGTCTCGTATTTCCGTCTTGAATGCAGCTTCATCCCACCCGCTGCCCGGTGAAGAGCCGTCCGACTCTGCCCGTGATCGGGTAAAACTCGCTGCAGTCGGAGGTTTGATCACACACGAGAGTGTAAAACACTGTTAAACTCTTGGTTTGACAGTGTCAGTGACAGTGACAATCAGACTAGTTGTAACTCTGCGAGTGTTTCCTATGACGGACGGTGGCCTGTCAGATGTACGGCAGCTTCAGGGGGACAATATTCTCCATTCACAACCAAGTGACCATAGACTGTCTGGATGTGACTTGTTTATGAAAGTTGAAGTGTGCAGACGGATACACAGACATTTATTTAATACACTAATCAAAATGTAGTGTTATTATTTTTCACCAATCTGTAAAATTACATCCTTAAATTGTAATAGATTACTGTATTACATCCTTCAATACTATATAAGAAAGAATAGAAGAAAATACAGGTAATATTAGTTTATATAGTTTTTTAAGTGCCATTAATCGCGATTAATCACAAATCAAATTAATTGATCAATTAAATTAATCAAGTTAATTTTTTTAATCGTTTGACAGCCCTAATAATAATCCCAAAAACATTCTGCGAAAAACCACTGAGAAGTCAGGGCTGCAATATTCAGATTGTTTTTCATCACTCAGTAACTGTGGTGTTATTAAAAGCTTGAGTCAGGAGATTTGAGAGAGAATATTAAAACTTCTGCAGTATAATAAAAGAACATTATTACATTTTTCAGACGTCTCTTTTTAAGTCCCCGCCGTCGAACCAACATCAGACTGCACCCGACAACAAAGGAGGGAGAAAGTCTGCAGAGTTCAGATATTAAAGCAACGTTATGTAACTATTGTTCCTTAAAATAACTGCTTTAAAATCATTTTGATGTGATACTGACTTCTGTCAGGCTGAGCGGTGCCGCTCTGCACTCAGTACGCCTGCTCTCACACCATATAACACCACCAGAATTCCCGATATTTAACATGAACAAATACATACAGAGAAAGAATGCTGTAGAACGTTACTTTCCGTGACTTTATGAGACGTCGCTGGGAAGCAGCAGGGACCCATTTTGGGTAAATTACATGATAACAGATCAGTGCAAAGACTCACGTATTCACTATTACCGATACTTTGGGTGGGAGAAAAAGATGGATTCCTTAGTCTATTTTTTGACTGCTAAATAGAATTTTTTATACATTACATTTATGCATATCCGTTAGCTTGATGCTAACAGATATTGTGAATTCCCATTGACATGCTAACAGAAATTAGCATCATGATTGCAGTAATATCTGCAATAATACACCAACGGATGCATTTTACTTCACATACTTCACAGAAAGTATATATTGCTTATACTCCATCTGATCTGTAGAAACTAGAGCTGCACAATTAAGTGAAATTTTATCAAAATCACAAAATGGTTTTATGCAATTTTCAGGCAGTCAACCTACCAACTGATCAATGAAGTGACCAATTGACTGACCCACCAGCTTATCCAGCGACCAACTGACCAGCCAACTTACCAGCTGACAGAGTGACCGACCTACGGACCGGTCGACATAGTAACTGACTGAGCACCAGCTGAGCACTTTAAGGATTTTTCATACATGCTAAAGGACCAGTGTGCAGGATTTAGTGGCATCTAGTGGTGAGCTTGCAGATTGTAAACACTTCAACCTATGGCAGCCACAAAATTCATCCAAAATGCTAAAGGCCCTCTCCAGAGCCAGTGTTTGGTTTTTCTGTTCTGGGCTGTTGTAGAATCATGGCGGTGCAACATGGAGGACCCACTTCTTATTTTCAGGTTATTATACACTAATAAAATTTCATCAATATTATATTCTGTTTCTGCCATATTTTGACAATAAATCCCCCTAAATCTTACACACTGAGGTTGCTGACTGACCAACTGGCTAGTGGAGAAACCAACCTACCAACCGAGCAATGTGACCGATGGACCAACCCACCAGCTGATCAAACGACCAACTGACCAACCAACCTACCAACAAACAGAGTGACCAATCGACCGACCAACGGAGTGACCGAGCTATCAAACAACCAGTTAAGTGACCGAATGACTGACCCACCAGCTGATTGAGTGACCAACCAACCAACCAACCAGCTGGCAGAGTGACCGACCTACCAACCAACGGAGTGACCGATCTACTAACCAGCTGACATATTAACCGACCGACGACCGATGAAGTGACCAATCGACTGACCAACCATCCAACCAGCTGACAGAGTGACCAACCAATCAACCAATGGAGCAACTGGCCTACTGACCAGTTGACATAGTAACCAATCAAATGACCTACCAGCCAACTGACGGAGTAACTGATCAAGGTTTCTGTGTTTACTTTAGTTCTTTCAGCTGAAAGTTTTTTTTTGTTTTTTGATAATAGCTCGGTTTCCATCCAAATGCAATGCAAATTTCAAACAAATTTTGAGAAAATCTGTGAACGAAAATGCAAATTAATGCACGGTTCCATATGGTTTGATGAGATGAACAGCACATGGAGCTAACTCTCCAGCTGATGCCAGTAAGAACAGCAGAAAAGCAACAAAAGGAAACATGAGGGAAATCGGACAATAAATCCTCCAAAATCTTACACACTGGACCTTAAAAGTTGAGATACAACTTTTAACATGGTGTGATACAACTGAAAGCTCCAGTACAGCTGCTAAATAGACATTTTGCCGTTGGTTGATCTGTTTCCAAGGTCAAGAATGAACCTACAATCTCAAATTTTGAGACAACAAGGAAGAGAAGTCTATCACTTGCTCGAACATTAAATTCCATGCTTGAGGAAGATCATGTGAAGGGGTCAAAAGCTCCCAACAAGCCCAAGCGAGGGTCTAGAAGCAAACCTCAGTCCTGCAAAACATCTTGCAGGAGGGATGATTTTAACCCAAACCATGATCTTTCCCTAACCGTTACCAAGAGTTCTGCAATTAAACCTGCCCAGATCTCAACCACAGCGTTGTCACATCATAAAACAGTTTACAGAATGTGAACAATGAAGACACAACATTGCGAGAGTCAAAGTTCCCATTTAGACACAAGTTACAAAGATTGGAATGTGATTGACCATCTTGGTTTTCCAAAAGAGTAAGGAGAAGAAAGTTTTTGTTACCTCGAGAACAGAATAAATAGAACACAGATCTATCTGTGTGGGTTGAAGGTTGCTGATTTATTTCAGTGACTCAACGGCTTCTTGCTGGCAGCTGCTGAGGTTTCTGGCTCCTGGTCCTTTGTGTAGGTGGACACGAGCTCAGTCAGTATTTGATTTAAGTCCCACTGGTCACCGATGTGAGTTTATTTGGCCTCATACATCACCAAACGCCTCTTTACACAATAAAAACCATTAATCAGCTGTGGATATTAACAGTCCTGTAACAGTGAGGCTGAGCAGGGATGGTAAGTTGCCTCCGAGTGTTTGTTCTGTTTCACAACACTGTAATCACCAAATTATAGAGTTATCTACAGGAAGATTATTGAGGCTGCTTTCACTCCAACCTCCACTGAAAGAGTCTTGATCAACATGAGCCAGTGTTCACTTCATTTGTAGTCGTGTGATTTTATTTTTGGATAGTTTGGACAGGGCTGACGTAGCCAATCAGCTGATCTGATCGTAAATGGGCCAATGAAAACCAGGACATACGCCTAAAAAACTAAACACTGCAGCAGCAGCAGGTTTGGAGTGAGGTGAAGAAAGTCCAGGATGACGTCCTCAAATGTCTTGTTTTGTTCTTAAAAAATGACTCTAACTAATTAATCAATTAATTGATCCTGTCACAATCTTTTTCCACTAATCAATTAGTTGTTTGGTCCATAAAATGTCAGAAATTGTTGATCAAAGTCCAAGATGACGTCCTCCACTGTCTTATTTTGTCCACAACTCAAAGATATTCAGTTTACTGTCAGAGAGGAGTAAAGAAACCAGAAAATATTCACATTTAAGAAGCTGAAATCAGAGAATTTTTGACCTTTTTTCTTTAAAAGAATTTATTTAATAATCAATTTCGTAGATCGATTAAACCACTGAGGGGACCCCTCCTGCAGCCGCCTCCACTCTGCAGCAGCTCTATCTTCTTCTTGCATCGATCTCATATCTTTTTGACATAAATAAATGTTCTTGTGATCAGCTGTTTGATAAGACCTTCCTCTTTCAGCAGCGAGGATGTTATTTCTCACTCAGGCAGATGCTCATTGATCTGAGCGACGGCTTGGAGGACAAACAGCCTCTTAAAGAGCAGGTTTGGGAGAAAAGCTCGGCTGCTGCGGCTCCTTCACCCGCTAATGACCTGCCAGGACTCGACTGATGACTTGTACGTCCACCCCCCCCCCCCCCCCCCCGAGGGATGGAACGCTGCGGTGCTGCGGCGCTCGGTAAAAGCTGACAAACACAGTCTTTTCTTACACTCTGTGTGACTGTGTGTTGTGTTACAGCACATTTCTTCAGCAGTCTGAGGGGCTGCAGTGTAATTTAAAACATGTTACAGGATACAAGTGCTCTTCAAAGGACCTCTGCAAAAATCGCCATGGCCCAGCGGACTCCGACAGGTTCGCTGGGCCGTCCAGCTGTTAAATGACACGTCATCAACACGTCAGATGACACTTCTGAGGAAGACTGCAGCTGCAAGTCGAAACCGTCAAGCAACAAGGTAACATCTTTTCAAGCTACTATTTGTCTGACTACAGGAAAAGTTCTTAACTAATTCGAGAAGACAAAATGAACATTTTCAATTTCACCATAGCTTTATTTTGAAATTCCCTTGCCGCACATCTGTGCCACTGTTTTGTCCATTAGAAGGACACTTTGTAGGGGTTTAACCATGTTTTTGTCCACTGAGGATACTTTATAGGATTATCAACCACATTTTGTCCAGTAGAAGGGCCCTTTAGAAGGCACTTTACTATGTTTTGTCCACTAGTAGGGTAATTTAAAGGACATTTTTACCATGTTTTATCCATTAGAAAGTCACTTCAGAGGGTACTTTGCCACATATTGTCCACATAAGGGCCACTGTTATATCATCCATAGAGGCATCCAAGAGGCCACCAGTGCCTTGATTGATCCCACGTAGGAGAAATGCGACTGAGCCACATTGTCGCATTTCCCCCCAACTGAGCCACATTGATGCTTGACGCCCCTAAGCTGCCATATTTGACTCTTTGTGAGCGAGAACGAGCTGTTTTTTGGAGAGTGGCTTTTCAGGGAAGCCTGAATGGAAGAGAGGGGATTTTTTTCAGTTGGGGTGTTTCCAAATCTGTCTCAGTCCTGCTGGTTTCTCCAACATTCCCAACCCCAGCTTTAAGCTGCTCTTAAACCCAAAATCATCAGCACATCAGATGTGGTTGAGGAGTCCAGCAGGACGAGCAGAGCAGCTCTGCAGCCTCAACGTGCTTCAGCTGGTCTGAGACTCCGAAGAAGAGGATCATCTTTGGTTTATTCTCATCAAAAAGACAAAAGTTTTAAAGGAACAGTTCAAGATTTAAGGACATGTGTCCTCAGACGTTCGTCCTGCTGCCCTTCAGCTTCATCACACACACACAGACACACACACACACACACACACACACACACACGGTGACAACAGAGCAGATTTTGGAGGCAGCCATGTTTCTGTAGCTTCACACATTTAAATCCACAATCAAACAGTGACTCCATCTGTCACTTATTTCACCTTCACACTGAAATCTGAAGTCAAACCATCAGCTCTCTTCAGTTTAAACACTTGATTTCACCAGGATTTCTACTCTTAATGATATAAAAAAGATTTTTTCTTCATTTTAATGATCCTTTAAGTCATCCGTCGGGGAAAAATACCATCTGGAGCAGCTTGGACCACCAAGATTAAATCTGGTCCAGCTCTTCTTTCTTTAATATCCTTGTAAATCAAATATTTGGGGTTTTTTCCACTGTTGCTCAGATAGAACAAGATAAAAACAAATATTAGTTGCAGCGTTATGTGGAAGATAATTTCATGTACTCTCATGAGGCGTGGCATGAATGTTATGGAGCAACGATCCTGACGGAACAACTGGCTTCTCGCAGGAAACCAAACGATCTGCTGTGACACCACAAATATGACAGAAAAACATCTGAATGTTTAGTGAAGCAGCAGAGCTCAAAAACCTGGGATGAAGCAACGTGAGTGCAGCCATATTTAATACATAATTAACACACATGATGCATGAACATGTCTAACATCAGGTCACACCACACACACACACACACACACACACACACACACACACACACGAACAAATGCACCAAAAGCATCAAATGCAGACAAAAGATGTGACTGAGGCTGAGCTGAAGGAAACTGAACCGACACACCCACTGAGTTGCCGTAGCAGCAGCAGCATCAGCAGCATCAGCAGCACATGTTCTGTGTGTTTAACATGTTTTACACCCCCCACCCCCGACATGTGAAGATCTCTCACCTGGTCCTGGTCTACAGCAGCTGCAGGCTGGTGTTCATGGTGCCTCTGCAGGAGGAGGGACGGGACGTACGATCCAGCGGTGTGAGACGAAGCAATAGAACTGAAAAAAGAAAAAAAAAAAAAAAAGACAGGATTGAGGCGGTCACACCTTTAAAAAAATGGTGAAATGTCTCTTTAGCGTTTAATTTGTTCTGCTGGTTTGTGGTGATGCAGAGTGTCGCTGCAGCAGCTCTGTTCTACTGCAAGAGGTGAAAGGAAAGGGAGGGGTGCTTTAACTGTGTGTGTGTGTGTGTGTGTGTGCGTGTGCGTCGTGCGTGCGTGCGTGCGTGGTGCGTGCGTGCGTGTGTGTGTGTGTGTGCGTGTGTGTGTGTGTGTGCGTGCGTGCGTGTGTGTGTGTGTGGTGCGTGCAGTACAGGAGCTTCTCTGCTCTCCATCCTACAGCAGTGTGAAGCTCTCTGAAGCTAAAAGCAGTTCCTGTCTGAACTTTCAAAATAAATGCCCAGAAAGAGTTTCTGGTGAGCAGACCTCCCTCTCTCTCTCCCTCCCTCCCTCCTCTCTCTCCTCTCTCTCTCTCTCTCTCTCTCTCTCTAAGGTGAATATTTAATAATGTATAATAAAGTTTATTTTATGGTTCAGTAATATTTTGAGCTTGTGAACAACAAATAATCTCACAACCTGCAGCTGTGCATCACTTTTTGTACAACTGCAAAAAAAATCTTGCACATATAAATAGTTTTTGAATGTGTCATTATGTTTTGCAGCAGAAATATTCTGTGCATGTGTGTAAAAAAGTTTTGTGCACACATATAATTTACACATGTGCAAAAAAGAAATGACAGCTTTAGAAATATGTCTACAAAGGTTTTAGAGTTGTAGAAATGCTTTGTGTATTTGTAATTAAAATCAAATAATAAGTATAAATTTAAAATTTAAGATACTGTTTTTGCTCTGTAGTTCAGACTCGAGGTCCTGTCCTAAAAATTTTCAGCTTTTGTCATTTTATCACAGTTTTTTAAATTCAAAGGGACAGCCAATGAAAACTAACCTTTAACAGATGCAGGTGCAGGTACATTTATGTCTCTTCTCAAATAAAAACAGAAAAATAAGAAGGTCACAGTGATTAAAGTAAGAAAGAACAGTTAGAGGCTGTCGATCATTGTTCTGCTTCTATTTTTATAAATGTATATTGAGCCTACAAGCGCGTGACAGCTGTGCTCTTATTTGTGGTGTAAAATGAGCCCGTTTCCTGTGTGCTGCTGGTTAACGGTGGTTAACTTTCTGCACCTTTTCTGTCCCCGTCCTGCTGTGTTTCTGCTGACGGAGCACAATCCAACAATGCACCAGTTACAACTACACACTCCTCACCAGGATCAATACTATTTATTATGATTATTGTTTCTGTGAGGAGGACTGATTGAAGATGTTCATGTCAGTATTAATGTTCAGTATGTGTGTTAATAATATTCATTTTGATAAACAAATAGCCTGAAAATAAAGATGAACTCTGAGTGTTTGAATGCTCAGTAAAGGACAGAATATGTCTGATTTAATGGTGTTTTTATTTTGAAAGTGTTCACTGTGTCAGTGGGATGATGTTTCTGATGCAGGTGGAGTCATGAGAGTTTACTGCCCCCCAGTGGTCACAGTGAAGAACTGCAACACTACATTTAAATTAAAATCTGTTTTAATATCTTTGGTCTGCAGCGACATTTATTCTAAATGTGGTGAAAAAAAGACTCAACAAAATGACAAACCTAAACTAAATAATGAGTTATTATCTTCATTCTACATTCAAAGTGATAAACATCTTAAAAATAAGTTTTCCCTGAACTTTGTCTGTAAACTAAATAACTAAGGTTGGTTTTAATTTCCCTACTTATAATTCATTTCTTTCTTTCTTTCTTTTTAAATTCTGGCAGTTTCAGTTCTCCGTACAGCAGCACCTCTGGTGAATACTTTCACAGTAAATGAAGTGCAGCTGCTGTATGAGTCCTGTTTGATTATTAATGCACAAATAAGAAGAGAGAGAAGATGGAACTTAAATCTCACAGGACATTTTTATGCCAAAGATTCATAAACACGATAAAAAAAATAAAATAGGATGAGATGGAGAGCTGTTAGCTGAAGCAACCAGAATCATTTTGACCCCATAAATGAGACTAAGAGTTTAAATCTGCTCCTCGTTCTCTCCCTGTAGGATCCGTTATCTTTATGGTTTTTATGAATCTTTCCAACATTTCAGTGTTTGCATGATAGAAACGGTTCCAGCTGTAACATTTACAGCTAAAATGCAGTTGCAGTTATTAAATGCAGTAAAATATCTGATTTATCTGTCAAACCTTTGTACCATGTTGATTTAGTTAAATTAAATAATAAAACATTATTTTGAATAAGATTTCAAAGAAAGATGATTTTCTGTTTATTTATGTTCATTTTATCTGAAAAATAACACTATTATGAATGTTTGTTATTTATTGGCCCCTGGTCACCTGTTGTTGAGTGTCCCTGTTCTGAGGTAAAGAAAACAACAATTCTTATTTTCAGGTGATCAGAATGAAAACACTTATTAATATTATATCCTATTTATACAAAACCTCACTGCATTCACATGAGAAAATTAATTCCTCTGTTTTTCTGAATTAATGAGACATTTTTTCATGTAAAATAAAATGTTTTTTTTCTGAATCCATGTGATACTTTTCCCTCATAAAAATGACAGTTTTGCTGAATGAATGAGATCATTTTTCATGTAAAACTCAGCCCTGTTTTTCTGAATTAATGAGATATGTTTTTCATGTAAGACAAAGTAGTTTTTCTGAATTATGAAATAATTGTTCATGTTAAAAAAATCATCTCTGTTTTCCTGAATGAATGAGAAATTTTTCATGTAAAAAATTGCTCTGTTTTTCTGAATTAATACGATAACTTATAAGCATTTTTTTTCTTAATAAAATGCAATAAGTTTCCATACTGAACAGATTCAGATTAACATTTGTGACTTGAGATTAAAATATCCACATTTAATTCGTGTTTGGCTGATAATTAACTAATATGCCAGAATACTCTGCTGACTTTTCTCTGTTTAATTTTTTTTCAGAACACTTTTATTGTGAAGGAGCCCGTGCAGCCGTTTCCTGTCTGGTTTGTTGATGTCTGGTTCTGCTTCCGGTGTGGATGGAAGCGGCCGCAGCTGTTTGTGGTTCCAAAATGACCAAACTGCAGCTGCTGAACGCCTACCTGACGGAGCGGCTGACGGTGGTGGTGAAGGAGATCCTGGACGTGGTGGAGGACACGGTGACCGAGTACCGGGAGGAGACCGCCCGGACCAAGCGGGAGAACGAGAGCCTGCGAAGGCAGCTGCGGGACATCCTGCTGCTGGAGGCCGAGACGGAGTGGCTGAGTAAGGGCCGGGCTAGTCAGCTAGCTCCGAGGCGAGAGACAGCGTTCCGAACTGCGCTGAAAAAACGTCCGGTTTAAACTCTTAGAGCGAATTAACGTTAAAAGACGCATAAAACACGAAGTTCAACGTTTAAATTTATTCTTAAGGAGGCGGTTTTTAATTCGGCATCCATTAAATGTACCGACAGAACCGAAATCTCATGAAAAATGGGACTTTTCGTTGTCGCTCTGCTGTTTACTTCCTCTTTTCCCACCGAGCATCAGCTGATGTTGGAGAATAGAGTTTTTATTGGAAGCGAGAGGAGCTGCTTTATGGATCATCTAAAAACATGCCGAATTAACATTTCAGACGTGTTGTTACAGAATAAAGTAAAGAAAGAAGTGTTTTTGTGCTCTGCATTTTAACGCAAAACATTAAATTAAATAGTCTGATTTTCGCATGGAGTCTGGCGTGATGATCTTTAGTTTTGGAACTTGTGGCTAAATTACTCGCCTGTAACTTTATTTAACTTGGATTCACGTCTCTGCTGACTGTCAAATATTTGTGTTTCTATTAAAGGGGAATTCCGTGCACATTATTGTTCACTGGCACTGAATTCTCTGAAATATGGGAGAAAAAAAAACAGAAGAACTTAAAACAGTACACCAGTATGGAAGACTGAAACTGCCAAAATCAATCAGTTCAATCAGTTCATAAATAAATAACTCAAGTAACGTAATATACCATTAAAACTATATTTACAATAATAATGATTAATTTATAAATTGTGACAAATCAACTTTTTTTAAATTTGCTTCTGTCCCTGTTTGTTTACTTCACATTTAGTCATTTATTTTTTGTTTTGGCAGTTTCAGTCCTTCCTACCTGTGTGCACTTTTGATCACTTAGCAGTGTGCCAAATTAACTTTGCAGAAATATTCTGTATGTGTGTAAAAAAAAAAAGATATAATTTACACATCTGCAAAAAATGTAACCATAGAAAAGTTTTGTGCATTTCTGACGAAGTTTTGTGCAGAGATTGAATTTGCACACGTGTACAAAGGTTTTGTAGCTGTAGAAAAGTTCTGTGTATTTGTAATTAAAATAAAATAAGATCTTTGGTCATATTGTAACTGTCATGTTGTTCTCTGTGTTGTTTCAGGGTCCACCAGGTCCCGTCTTGGTTTTGTGGCCCCTGAGCAGCAGCAGCAGCCGCCCTGTGACCCGGAGCTGAGGCCCCGCTCCGAGGAGCCAGACTCCACCCTGAACCAGCCCCGCCAGCCTCCAGCGAATGCCGCTCAGCCCGCACACGATCAGCTCGTGTCTGTGAAGCTGCTGTCGGTGCAGAGTGACGTGGCCCCGGGGCCCGTCCTCCCCCTGCCGGGGGACAAGAAGCCCCCTGAGGTCTGGGACCCGGTGCTGAAGCCCGACCCTCAGACGTCACCTCTTCCTTCTCGCTCAACCCTGACTCCTCCAGCTGCTGCGGGCCCTAAAGTCCATGTTGAGGTTCCTGCAGTTAGAGAGGAGCCGCGGGCCCCGGCCCCGGCTCCGCCCCTGATCAAAACCGAACCTGAGGAGTACACAGTGACTGAAGCTGAAGGTGTCACAGACGCTCTGACGGCGAGTTCTCACGCCGCACAGGATCAGTTCAGGAGCAGAAGCGATGCAGACCGAACGACGGCGGCGGTGCGCGCAGACCGACATGAAGCTCGTGGAAACAGGAAGTCCTCTCAGGAGAAGGTCACAGCTGATGATGTCACAGCCGCCGCATACGTCCCCGAGCTCGTCCACCGCTGCCCGCGCTGTGGCGAGGCGTTCGGCCAAGCCAGCAGCCTCCGCCTCCACCTGGAGCAGAAGAGGAAGACGTACGCCTGCGAGTGGTGCTGCAAGTCCTTCGCTCAGTCCGCCGACCTGCGGCGTCACCTGCGCACGCACACGGGCGAGCGGCCGCACCGCTGCACCTTCTGCTCCAAGAGCTTCAGCCAGAGGGGGAACCTGCGGCGCCACCTGCGAATCCACACGGGTGAGCGCCCGTACAGCTGCCCGTACTGCTGCCGCACCTTCAGCGACGGCGACACCATGAAGAAACACAAACGCACGCATTCGGGAGAGAAACCGTACCGCTGTGTCCAGTGCTCCAAGACCTTCACCAGCGCCAGCGGCCTGCAGATACACCTGAAGAAGGACATGTGCTTCGTGGCTCATGCCTGATTGGTCGCTTCAGGAGGGAGGAAAGGCACATGACTCAGCCTGATGCTTCTTTTACTGAGAGCGTCACGAGCCAGGAGACTGCAGATAATATATATGTATTCATATATATGTAATTTATCATCATGTGAAATCTTTACGTCTTTAAACATGAGACTGGTTCATCTTACTATAACAGGCGACAAAAGTTGTTTAAACTGGAGATGAAAGAAGTTCTCACAGTAAAAAGTAGCAGAATTATTATTAATAAAGCTCTGCGTTAAAAATTAAAGTACAAAAGTACAGAGTTCTTATCATAGTTTTACTTTTCTAAGTTCCTTAAATTTTCCCCCATCATCAAAACAGGCGAGTTTCCTTTTTTTACAAATCATATTACAAAGTGTTTGTTGTTGTAATACTCCTTTTGGCCACAGGAGGCAGACAAGCGCCACCACATGTTCTGTACATGACAAATCTATGGCTGCCGCAAACACTTGCTGTCATAGTTGCTTAATTGATTGATTATTTTCTCAATTAATCAATTATTAGTTGTTTGCCTATAAACTGTTGTTGTGCGTCGTCCGTGCGCTCCACCTGTTTTCATATGTTTGGACTTATTTTTTTTACTCTCTGCACCCTACAAACATGTTTCAAATACTGCACCTCCTGCGATTTGAAAATCCCAGCTGATCATTTTGTGATTTTGATATTATTCAGCCACAGGTCAGTTCGATTTTAAACAAGTTTTTTGTTTGTTTGTTTTTTGGCACGGACGGCTGCGTTACTGATCGACTTTGATTGTTAGTTTAATGGCCTGATAATTGTCATTTATACTTTCAAATTCTTCTTTAAAAAGATCTATGAGGTAAATATGATAAGAAGTGTGATAACAGCTGTTCGCTACGATATGTCGTCTTTTAAGTAGTTTTTGTCTTTGAACACACGTAAAAAAAAACACATTTTTGACTTGATTTTTTTCTAAATTTTTGATTGAAACCACGACACTCCAACTTGAAAGTCGTACGCGGTCTGTGTGTAAAGACGTAAAGACGTCGTCATGACGTTTCCAGCCTGCTGGTTTGTGACGCAGCAGCTCAGATCACCTGTCCAACCATTGCAGGCAGCCAATCAGTGACGAGGAGACCTCATTTTACATTCCAGCTGAGTGTCTTTGATGCACTTTGTTGTTTTCGTGAACGGGACAGGATGCAGTTTTTAAAAGGCAGCTACACTGACTTTCATCCACGCCTTCATATTTATTTATTTATTTATTCTAAAGTTTTTCTTCCAGCTGATGGACCGAGTCTGCAGAGGACACGGAGACGGAGACAGACGAGGACTTTTCAGGCTTTGAGGACTTCACATCTTTAAACATTAAAAGAGGAAATCATCTCTGGAAGATGAAAGTTGAAACCTTTCTGTGTCACAGCGATCGATCAATGTGTTATCAATACATGACAAACAGGAGATCTGATCAGCTGATATTTGACTTACAGTAGCGTCAGTAACATCCTCTGAAACAGTTGTAATCGTCAAATAAATCAAATTAATAATGTACAACATTAATACAACATTTCACTGAGTTACCAGTTTATTAGGCACAAGAGCTGCAATGATTGATCAATTAATTGATTATTTGATTCAAATTTAGTTGCCAAGTAGTGAATTTTCATAATGGATTAATCATTTCAGTCCTTTTGCTTCTTAAATGTGAGAATGTGCTGATTTTCTTTGTCAGTTTGGGGATTCTGACTGTTGGTTTGACAAAAGAAGCAGTTTGAAAGTGATAAATATTAGAGAATAACTCACGGTGAGACACACAGGTGTGGTTGGTGGTGGAGCAAACAGAACACTGGTTTCTCCTCCTGGTTGTAGGAGCTCTGATTCAGGGCAGATTGAGTTCACCTGCGTGTAGTCGAGTCTGGACCGTACAGGTGAGCTCGTTACTCCTCCCACAGATCAGCAGAGACATCAGACTGTCTGCACACATCACAGTTTTTTGTCATATCCAGATTGACTCTGGAAGGTTTGCACAGTGAAAAAAAAAACTTGAGATGCATTTTTTGCAAATCAGATCCGAGTTGATTCCAGTTTGGTTTGATTCCAGTCGGATGTCACAGTGCGGTCACAACAACAACAACACAGCGTGCAGCCTCAACAAACCCTCAGACTCTGTGTCAGTTTGGCTACAACGATAAGTTAAAGGAGAAATCTGTAATATAAAATATAAATCTGTAATATATTTACTGCAAATTATCATAAAATGATCACGATGTGTCATCAGAGGAGGAAACATGACAACAGCACTACAGCTGTGGTGTCCACCTCTGAAATGTCCTTTCCAAGCAGGAATAGCAAGTTAACTAGAGTCAAATTAATGCCGAATTTTACACAAAATGAGTCTGTGTCTGTTTATGAGTCTAAAGAAATCATTAATCATGTTGTAGAAACAGTGGATGTTTGTAACTGTTAAATTGAGCAAATGCTAATGGAGTTTGGCAGCAGTGAGACAAACAGGCTTTTGTTTTTTACATGGACAGACAACTTAAAGTGGAGGACTTGTTGCTTGCTAGTGTCCTGAAGAGTTCCTGCAGTGTTCGCAGTGTTCCTGTAGTGTTCTGCAGTGTTCTGAAGAGTTCCTGCAGTGCTTCTGTAGTGTTCCTGCAGTGTTCCTGAAGAGTTTCTGAAAAGTTCTGCAGTGTTCCTGTAGTGTTCCTGCATTGTTCCTGCAGTGTTCTGAAGAGTTCCTGCAGTGTTCCTGTAGTGTTCCTGCAGTGTTCCTGTAGTGTTCCTGCAGTGTTCCTGAAGAGTTCCTGCAGTGCTCCTGTAGTGTTCCTGCAGTGTTCCTGAAGAGTTTCTGAAAGTCCTGCAGTGTTCCTGTAGTGTTCCTGCATTGTTCCTGCAGTGTTCCTGAGAGTTCTGCAGTGTTCCTGTAGTGTTCCTGTAGTGTTCCTGTAGTGTTCCTGCAGTGTTCCTGCAGTGTTCCTGCAGTGTTCCTGAGTGTTCCTGCAGTGTTCCTGTAGTGTTCCTCTAGTGTTCCTGAAGAGTTCCTGCAGTGTTCCTGCAGTGTTCCTGTAGTGTTCCTGCATTGTTCCTGCAGTGTTCCTGAAGAGTTCCTGCAGTGTTCCTGTAGTGTTCGCGTGTTCCTGTAGTGTTCCTGCAGTGTTCCTGTAGTGTTCCTGCAGTGTTCCTGCAGTGTTCCTGTAGTGTTCCTGCAGTGTTCCTGAAGAGTTCCTGCAGTGCTTCTGTAGTGTTCCTGCAGTGTTCCTGAAGAGTTTCTGAAAAGTTCCTGCAGTGTTCCTGTAGTGTTCCTGCATTGTTCCTGCAGTGTTCCTGAAGAGTTCCCTGCAGTGTTCCTGTAGTGTTCCTGTAGTGTTCCTGTAGTGTTCCTGCAGTGTTCCTGCAGTGTTCCTGCAGTGTTCTGTAGTGTTCCTGCAGTGTTCCTGTAGTGTTCCTCTAGTGTTCCTGAAGAGTTCCTGCAGTGTTCCTGCAGTGTTCCTGTAGTGTTCCTGCATTGTTCCTGCAGTTTCCTGAAGAGTTCCTGCAGTGTTCCTGTAGTGTTCCTGCAGTGTTCCTGTAGTGTTCCTGCAGTGTTCCTGTAGTGTTCCTGCAGTGTTCCTGCAGTGTTCCTGTAGTGTTCCTGTAGTGTTCCTGCAGTGTTCCTGCAGAGCTTCAGTCTGTAGAGGGACGGGGAGAAACAACTCACTTCAGCCATAGATCATATTTTAAACAAGACTCCAACCTATTTAATGCTCCAACTCACCATTTGGACTGCAGGACTTAGAACTGGATGTACAGTTCCTAATAAAGTGGTAACTCAGTTGAATATTGACTCATGCTGATGTCGAGGTTTAAAGTCAAACATAAGATGCTAATTTTGTTCTAGTCACTCAGAAGTGTCTGTGGCTCCGTTAATAAAACGACTAAACCGTGTTTTAAACTCAGGTTTTGTTCTTAAACAAAACAAGAAGAAAAGTTCTGGAAGAGAAAAGAATCTGAACTGAATCGATGGATTTGGATCATTAGTTGTGTTTCCATCAACTATTTTTAGTCACATTTTGAAGTTTTCATTAGAAAAGGTTAATGACGCTGCAAAATAAAAAAAAAAGCTTTCAATTTGCAAAAGTACGCTTACTTGAGCTGTTTTTGCCTTTTCTGAAATGCTCTGTTTTCTGAGTTGTGATGTCTCCACTGCGAGGAAGAAGAAGAAGAAGAAGAGAGCTGTTTCCCTTAAATGTGACTAATATGAAATATTACAATTTGTCCAATTGGAAAAAAAATGTGGGGATTGTTGCACCACTGGTCTTCGTTAAGTTAAAACCAGTCTTAATATTAGATTTAGGCTCAGTTGCATCTTAGTGATGCACGTTCATGTGAACGCCCACATGACTCTGGTTGTTGCCTAGCAACGTTCGTTGCTATGATACATTTTAACAATCTGTCTGCTGCTGCCCCACAATTTGTCACCACCGATGATCATCAGTGGGAACATTAAATATGGAGGATCAGAGAAAACAGACGTAGAAATCCGAAAATTAAGAGGACCACTCCCCATTTTTCTCTTTTTCGATCGCCAAGGTGACTGACTTTGCTTCTTCTTTCTTGTTTATTAATGTAGCGTTTATTCACCCCAAACTAGTTGATGGAACACTCCTAATTCCTTTTTTTTTCTCATTTCAAAACTTTGCTTCAAATTCATTGAAAATGAAACGGAAAGCCGACTGATAACAGGTGTTATCACCTGGTTACTTCCTGTCCTGTGACAGGTGTGTGTTTGAGGATTGATTCTGTACCTGATGTACTGACGATGTTCCTGCTCACAGCAGACTGGTCGCTGCAATACTAAAACCAGAATGATATTATTTATTTTCTTTGTTTGTATCAGTGTTAGACGGTTCGAGTTCTGTCAGGAAACGTTTGGTGACAGCTGATTGTGAAGCATGATGGGAAGCCGCTCGACGCTGCAGAGACGACAGACGGCAGATTTGTGAAATTTCACAGAAAACAAGAACAAACATTGTGCGAGGTGTCGGCAGACAGACAGGGAGCAGCAGCTTCACTGTCGATGTGTGTCCATCACCTTCTGTCTGTGTGATCATCAGTGTTTTGTATTGATGTGAAACATCTTGTTTTTTTTAAGCAAAATAAATGTTCAGTGAAACTGTCGAACTTTGAAAATGTTTTATTTTAAAATCAACAAAATCATCTGTGGACATTTAGATTGAGGTTTTAGGATAGTTTGGATTATATTAAAACATATTTTAAATATGTTCTGTGTGTAAAAATCTTACATTTTAAATTAACTGGTAACTAAAAGAGTCTGTGAACAGAGAGGGAGAATATGGAAGCACAGTGATGAAAACATTTTTTTTTTTTAAAGTTAGAATTAAAAAACTTTCTCAAAATGACTCAGTATCTTAAAAAGAGTTTCTGACCAGTCTGGGAGAGTAACTCATTACTTTTTACATTCTGCGTCTTTATCTCAAGTTATTATTTCAAGTTTGAGAAACTAATTCAAACTGACTCAGTCTTTTTTAGACACGATGTCATTATTTCAAGATACTAAGTCATTCTTTTGAAAAACTAAGTAATTATTTAAAGATACTACATCGTTATTTTGATAAAGTTTTTCATTCTAACGACTTTGAGGATCTTTTTTTTCGTCACATTGGCACAAATGAGCTTCCACAGAAGTACGAGTTGAAAATGTCACAAAAAGAAAATACTCAAGTACCTGAGTTTGTACTCAGATGCAGTACAGTACTTGAGTAATGTACCTTCTAGTCATGCTGTTGTGTTTGTGTTGTGAATAATTTGGCAGACCCACAGTCAGCTCAGACAGAACTTTAAAGTATTGATTGTTTACTCGCGGCGCGTATCGATTAGTTAACTTCCTGTTTCAGGAGGCGTTCAGTGACCTTAAAGGTCTCTGTGATGACGGACAGAGAAAACTTCTCATCTGTGCACTAAGAATCAATAGAACATAACAACCATTACAACAAGCAAGGTGTGGACAATATGAGACATTTGAGGACGTCTTCTTGGACTTTGATCAACATTTTCTGATATTTTATGGCCAAACAACTGATTGATTAGTGGAAAAAATATAGCCAGATTGATCACTAGTTGAAAAATTGTTTTGTTTTGTTTTTTCAATTGACAAGATCGTGACAGGGTTGATTTTCCACAATTTTCTGACATTTTTTAGACAATTAATCAATTAATCGGGAAAATAATTGACTGATTAATTGATAATGAAAGTATTCATTAGTTGCAGCACAAAATTAAAGTTAGTTACAAAATAATTCAGCAATAATGATCTCTATCTAAAAATCAGTTTATGTTCCTAAACTCAAAAGTTTCAGGTTATTAAAGATTAAATATCTGCAGTTAGTTACATGAACCTTTTTAAAATTAAAGTTGATTAAACCAACTCAAATATTTTCAGTAAATACAGCTCAGAATCTTTAATTGCAACAAGTTAACAGAACTGAATCATTTTTAATAAAGTTCATGTTAATAAAAAAAGTGAGTTTAATCGGAGTGGAAGTAACTAATTTCAACTCCTCAAATGACTGTAATTAATTATTTGTCTTTTGAGTAGCTGTATTTTTTCCAAGTCTGTAATTTTACTTAAGTCTGCATTACAGTATGGAAACTACTTTTACTTTTAAAATCATAACTGAGAATGAATTTAAATTTTACTTATTTTGAAAGACTAACTTGTAATATAGTATTTTTACAGTGCAGTACTCGTATTAAAAGTGTGTGATTATAACATCATCAGCCTCAGTGTGTGTTGTGAAGGTGCAGCTGCAGTGCTCTGCTGTGGCTGCAGGGGGCAGCAGTGACTCACTCACCGGAGCAGCATCACAGCAGAAGAACAAACCCAAACTGTTCTCCTGTGTTCTGCGTTGCATTCCAAATTTATTGTTGCATTATCGTACATAAAACACCTGATAGAAATGTAAGAACACCTGTAAAGCACGAGATCAGTGTAAACAACAGTAGAACGATATCGTATAGAAAGCCACACTCGTACATTCAGTCGTGCATAAAAGAGATGAACAATAACACTGTAAACATGTTCGCGTGAGACGTACCTGAACGCCTCATGAGACGCACCTGAACGCCTCATCATGTCTCACTTCAACACTTTGAGTTAGAAAACAGGCAGGGGGAGTATAGAGATATAAAGAAGTATATCAACATATTGCATCATGCAACAACAAGGAAGAACCACTTGTATTAATTCATCATCATCATCATCGTCATCATCATCATCGTCATGGCAACAACAGGATGCAGTTTGTTTTTTTTCACAGTTGTATTAAGGAGTGCAATAAAGATGTCATCCGTGCGTTACAGAGCAAACATCAGAGAAATGACATGAAGGAAGTTTTATTTTCTTAAATGCTGTTAACAAGAATTTAATTTCATTATCTCGAGATTACAAAGCTCGTTTCGACTTCCCTCGTGATTTTAAGAAGACAAAAATAAGATCATTGATAACAAAAAAACAACTTTTGTTTTCTCGAGATCACGGGATAATTACGCAGAACTGAAAACGAGTGTCTGGTTTAGATAAATTATCTTGTTATCTCGAGAAATTAGCCTCTTATTTTCTCAAAGTAACAAGATAAATGAACCTGTTATCACAAGAAAATTTAGTTTGTTTTCTTGAGATATTGAAATAATGAACTCAGGATCTCGAGATTATGGAATTAAAAGAAAAACTGTCGTTCTTGGCAAAATGAAACATGAGATGATGCAGATTTTAAATGGAAGCTGCTGATGGTTTGTGTTTTCAGAAGATATTTTTATGCCCTCAGATGTTCGTTATGTGATTGTCCAATCGTAGCTTAGCAATCACAGCTAAGCACAGCAGTGTGGAGTTTTTTAGCCTTTAAAAACAAAACAAAAAAAATCAATATAAGTTTAAAGGATGCATTAAACAGTGGCTTTGTTTGTTCTAAAGTAACTTGTAATCATTAGCATATCCAGCTAGCTAGTTTACTATCAACAGTAGTAACCAATATGGATGGAAAAACGCATCAAATGGCACCTGTCTACGACACACTGTTAGCTTTAGCCTCAGTCCTTTAGCATGACCTAGGACATATTGGCTTTTCAGTCACACACAGGAGCCTGTTAGCTTTAGCCTGAGTCTGTTAGCATAATATTATGACCAGTGACTTGTTAGCTTCAGTCTCAGTCTGGGATCTGAACTGGGACCTGTTAGCTTTAGCCTCAGTCTGTTACCATGACATCATGACCCGGGACCTGTTAGCTTTAGCCTCAGTCTGTTACCATGACATGACCGGACCTGTTAGCTTAGCCTCAGTCTGTTAGAATATTATGACCAGTGACTTGTTAGCTTCAGTCTCAGTCTGGATCTGAACTGGACCTGTTAGCTTTAGCTCAGTCTGTTGCCATGACATCATGACCCGGGACCTGTTAGCTTTAGCCTCAGTCTGTTGCCATGACATCATGACCTGGGACTGTTAGCTTCAGTCTCAATCAGTTCAATGACTTGGGACCTATTAGCTTATCAGTCTGTTAGCCTGACACCATGACCAGGGAGCTTTAGTCTCACTTTGTTAGCATGATAGCATTACCAGGGACCTGTTAGCTTTAGCTTCAGTCCTTCAGCATGATGTCCTGTGGGCTTCGGAGCCATATGAAGTGCAATATTTTTAACAGAGCTCAAGTTTTAAAGCTGTCAGCTAAAAACTAAAGCATCAGACAGAGACAGAAGTTTTTAGCCACATCATGGAGCTAATGTTAGCTGAACTAGCTAGCTAGCGACAGCTGCTAATGACTGCCAGTAAAACCAATATTCTGTAGCTAGAAACAAAAAGCTGCTTTTGTCCACATCTGTCTGAAATTAAGTTCCGGTTGTTTCAAATATCAGTGTGAATTTTGCTGTTAAATCTGTCACCTTTATTGTTGTGAAAGAGAAAGAACAGAAAAACTGACAGATGTATCGACAGAACAGATCAGGGCTTAGAGAACGTGTAACGTTTATTTCACTGGGACTTTTCACTGCCTGAAAACAAGATTTTAAAGCTGCAGGAATAAATAAATTTGCTCACATCTGCAGCTTTTTGTAACTGTCCATGTTGGCAGATTTGACCTAATCAAAGTCCTGAACTGTCCAATCATCATTAAATTTTTAATATGGCCTTGAGCCTCATTGTGATGCAGCTGAATACAACGAGCCTCCAGGGACGCACCTCTGGACTTTTTAATATCACGGTTTTACACCTCTGTTATCAGCAGGTACTGTTTGAGATTTTAGAAGATTTTAACACATCTTGTCTGGGAAAATGCTGTTTTAAAAAAAAAATCATAAATGACATATATTTCATATAAATAAATCTTAAAGAAGAGACCCTTTTACAGCTGACGTCATGGAAGAGCTGCGCGCGCATTTTGTCAACAGAAGTATGGTCTCCTCCAGTCATCCAGACCAGTTATCAAGCTGCAAAGGTTGAATTAAACATTTTACCAGCACCAAAATCACCAAAACATTTGTTTATTGAGTATATGATACTTCAGAATTGATATTCCAGTGGTCGATATAAGTTGCTTAAACTTCCAAAAAACTGTGACCGTTTCAGAGCGATTGGTGGCGTCTATGGCTGCAAGCTAATAAACGTGTTGATTAGACTGAGAACACGATTAAAACTGATCGTGTTTGCAGTGGCTCATTGACGAGCTGCTGTGGTCCACCGTACTTCTGTTAACACGATGCGCGGCAGATTTCTCATTGTTTACAAACTGTAAAAGGGTCTATACATTTTCACTAAAAAATAGTAGTCAGAGTGTTTGTGTTTCTTTTGGTAAGACATGATTTGTTTTGAATGAGTCTTCATATAATACGTATGAGAGCGTGTTTACAGAGAAAAAACTGCAGTTCTGAGTGGAACATGCAGGAACAGGCGGCATCATGACAAAGATATAACGAATAAATTTCTCCTTTTTAGGAACAGATTTTTCTTCAATAGAGAGCACAGAACAGACAAATATCTGTGCTGCAGGAGAGAAACAAACATGCAGTTTAATGTCACTGTGTGCAGCTGTGGTTCTAATGAACATGAGGATTATTGAGAGTATCAGTGGAACCCTGCTGAGGATGAAACCTGGTTCTGAGTGTGATGTCGATGGAACCAACAAGCTTCTTCTTCTGGATGATCAGTAATGAAGGCACACCAACACCACCACCCCGCTGCTCTCCAGCCGTCACCGCGGCTCTTATTATAATACACCGCTGCCCCCTGTGGTGAAGTCGCCTGCGTCCGTCCCGTAAAGAAACCAGAGGATCTCTGAGAACCGTGTGACCATGTGACCCCCCCACCCCACCCCCCCGCTCAGGATGCTGCTGCTGCTGTGGGGGGTTTAGTCGTGGCTGAGGGTTCGAGGCAGCTCATTGGTCAGGATGTGCCAGCGCTCCACCCTCGTGCCTTTGTTCTTCAGGCAGTCCATCCAGTGACGGAGGGCGTCGCCCTGAGAGTGACAGCTCAGACAGACGCCACCTGGACAGGAAACAGGAAACAGACGCGGATGTAAAGGAGTTAAAAATACACTTTACTAATTATTTATTATTTACTATTTTCTGAACGGTTCCACATCAGACAAATTTCCCCCTTCTAAGGTTCCTAACCAGAGCCCACACAGGGGGTTCTACAAAGAACCCCTTTATTTTCCAATGGTTTCATGTAGAACCCACCGAGGGGGTTCTACAAGAACCCTTTTATATTTCAAGGGTTTACAACCTACAGTGGGGGTTCTACCAAAAACCCTTTTATTTTCCAGTGATTTTATCCAGAACCCACTGAGCACGTTCTACCAAGAGCACTTTTATATTTCCCCATTACACTTTGTATGGTGTAATGGTTCCACTCAGAACCCTGTCTGAGGGTTCTGTCCAGAATGGTTCCACCTTCTAAGGTTGCTAACAGGAACCCACACAAGGGGTTCTACAAAGAACCTTTTCATATTGCAAGGCTTTAATCTAGAACCCACTGACAGGGTTCTACTAAGAACCCTTCTACACCGACAGGGTTTCATGTAGAATCTCAGGGGATGTAAAAGTTAACCCCTTGTCTTCCAAAAGTTCTAAAATATAAAAAATAAGAAGGGTTCTTTGGATGAAAAGGGTTCTTGATGTAACTTGTGGTCATACAGAGATCCCTTGAGGAACCCCCTTTTCTTCAGAACCTCAGCCCTGTAGGAAGAACCCTTTTGGAACCCTAATAGTGTTTTTTTTCTGCTGGTCCCGGGAGATCTCCGAGTTCTCTGACGCGGTCACGGTGTGAAACGTTTGAGGAACGTTGCTGTAAACCGCAGCTGTCTGATGTTCTGCTTGTATTGTGCAGTAAAACCTGCAGTTGTTGAAGGTTGTGTTGGTTCTTCAGCTTCAGGACAAACAGCAGTAAAACAAACACGGTGCTCAAGATTCGGGTCTAATGAAGTCGTCCTCTTGAGATGAATAATCGGCCACCAGCAGCGCTCCGAGTTTCCATAATTAACGAGAATATTAATATAATGAGACAGAAACTGTTGATGTAAAATAGAGGCGGACGGGGAGTCTGATCAGTGACACAGATGGTAAGAATGAAAAAAATCCATCAATAATCATAAACATACACGCGCTTTGGCTGAACAGCTTTGCCAACACTAATTAGCAGCTTGTGTTAAATTCATTAATATTTACAGACGACGATCCTGTCAAACACTTTCACTTCATTTTGTGACTCAACCATGAACATATTTCTGAGAGTTTTACAAAAAGGCCAGCAGCTGTTCGGAGGATGTTTCTGAGCCGCTGGGCTTCGGCTCTGAGAGGATCAGAGTCTCACCGATGAAGTCATTGGAGCGTCCCAGGTCGTAGTCCCACACCGTCACCTCCAGCGTCTTGTTGGTCAGCTCCGACAGAGAGATCTCGTAGAAGAACTCCTGCAGCGAGCAAACACATGCTGAGATTTCAATCAGGATACAGGTCAGTGAGCTCCAGCAGGAAAAACTACAAACTGTACTTCAGTCTGAGGATTTTCAGCTGGAAGTCTGGTGATATTCTCTGTTTTTCTTGAAAATATTCATTTTAAACAACGAGCATGCAAAGTGTGCGCTGCATTAAAATGCACTGGACTGAGGTTTGCTGCAACATTTGGAAAAGTAAAAGCTCAAAGATTCAAGAGCACTGAATTCAAATACTTCTGAGTGAAATACTGGCAGAGATGGCAGCATATGAAAGATTTACCTTCAACTGTTTGCTGCGGCCCTCACTGCAGAAAGACACCAAAAGTCCGTCCACAATCTCACACCAAGTGACTGAGAGCTTTGCTTTTTAATTCTGAGTGACCATTAAATTTATCAGGCCAACTGTTTCTAACTTCATGGTGCAGACAGTAGAGGCCCTCTGCTGGAGCCTCTGAACACCAACAGGATATGAAATCAGTCTCCGCTCAATGAAAACACCAAATAACTTGTTTTAACACATTTCTTTTGTTTAGAATATGAAGTGAACTTCTGAGTGAAATACTGGCAGAGATGCCAACTGACTGATTTACATCCAACAGTTTGCTGCGACTAAATGCGCCTCTCACTGCAAAAAGACACCAAAAGTTCTTGAAGAATCCGTCCAAAATCTCACACCAAGTGAGTGAGAGCTTTTGTAGAGCTTTACTTTTTAAAATTTTGACTGATTTTTGAATTTACTAAGCTGACTGTAATATCACAGTGCGCACTGTGCGAGTCCTCTGCTGCATTTACCAGCAGCCTCTGAACGCTAACAGGATATGAAATCAGTCTCCGCTCAATAGAACGACTCTGAAAACACCAAATAACTTGTTTTAACACATTTCTTTTGTTTAGAATATAAAGAACTGTAAAATATCACTTCCATGAGGCTGTTCATAATCTTGGAATTTCATCCTGTAGCGAAGCAGCATGCGCAGTTTATATCATCTTCATTATAACGTTGATTAATCTTGAAACGCCGTTCTTCTGCCTCATTAGTCATTAATACCACCAGATAATACACTGAAGCAGTCAGGTTTGGATCTGACAAAAGTTAGTTCAATATATGATCAAACTGTTTTGATGGTAGAACCGAAATTACACCTTAAAAACAAATACATTTCACAGGATGGTGAGCTTCTATTCCCGGGTTAGAAAATGCCTAATTGTTGGGCAAAATATCTCCACCTCACCACATCACATTGTGTAAAATTATAGAGGCTGACATTTTTTCCCCATCCAAATGTTCAACCCAAGTTGGTGCCCAAAGCTTATTTGGATAATTTAGAATTATATTATAATTCAAAATACAGTCAAATCATTTGTCTCTAAACAAATAAAATATACGTTAATTAGTGAAAAACATCTCCTAAAAACTGGTACAAACCACAAATCTGTTCATGTGGGTGGTTCTCTCATGAGGCTCAGTGTTTCAAAACTGTTCATCCACACCAGTTTACCAGTTTTCACATCAGCATCTACAAGGTTTCAAACAGTGACAGGAAGTGCAGGTGTTCATAAACACAAGAAGAAGAAGCAGTGCAGAGGTTTTTTCTTTGCACTCAGAGCAGAGCTGCAGTCAGAGTCAGACGAGACCAGATTAAATAAAACAATAAGTGCAGAAGACAGACTGAGTAGGAGCTCATTAAGGCCCAGATCAGACAGAGAACAGTTTTTGCAGTGAGAGGCGTCTTTTCCCAGCTGTCCTGTAGGCGTTTTAGACACTCGGAGCTCTCTGAATGCCTCCAGTTAAAAACTTTTTAACTCAAAGCAGAATAGCACTCCAATAGCACCCCAATGTCACTTTCTCACCAGGACGCGCCCCGTCAGTCTGAGCGGCAAAACATCCTGAAACATGGCTGCCTTTAGTCGGGAAACTGGTAACTAACACATTTTGAAATTGTTTGAAGTTGTGAAGTTCAGAAAAAAATAGAATAGAAATTACATATATTTCTTATATATATATATATATATATATATATATATATATATATGTATATATATATAAAGAAGAAATTTTCAGTGTTGGTTAAGAACTTTTCTGGTAGGACGTGATTTGTGCCGGGTCTCATAATTTTCTATCTAATAATTCTACATTATTTTGTGCATTTTTCATTCCATCCATAAAAAAGAAAAAACAAAAACGTGAAGTTAAATTCATTATTTCTGTTGTGGTCACTTCACGTGACCCCTGAAATGAAAAAGGTTCCATGTTCTCACCTCGTTGAATTCGGGGTTGAGGGTCTTTTTCATCACTGCTGTTTTGTGTTTGGATTTCTTCTGTATGTCGGGCTTCAGGTATCTGAGAGCAGAGACAGAACGGAGAGAAGAAACACATCAGTTTGTTCTACTTCAGATTCAGCTGCAGCGTGTCAGTGTGCAGCTGAGACAAATAAGAGTCGTTAATATTTTGAGTTTGTTCACAAATAATCTCACAGCTGCCTGCACTGCACATATAAAGTTTGTGAACATATAAAAAAGTTTTGCAGCTGTAGAAATATTCTGTGCATCTTAAAAAAAAAAACTTTGTTTGCACATATAATTTAGACGTGCAAAAAAATGTAACAATAGAAATATTTTGTACACTTCTGAAGAAGTGTGCACATGTGCACAGAGATTTAATTTACACAGGTGTAGAAATGTTGCATATATGTCATTAAAAAAATATATTTTTATATTAGAAAACAGAATATTTCTACAGCTACAAAACATAATTACAAACTTTACAATCTTTCATATGTGCGTGAAATTTTAAGATAATTTGCTTTTGTTCTCCAGATAAATCTTAGTTATCTGAGTTTTGGAGACCACCCATCAAAATCCGCTGAGGAAAATAACTGAAGTAAAAGTGAATAATAGTTCATGTGAGGGCTGCAACTAATGATCATTTTTATGATCAGTTATTTTCATGTACATTAAATCATCACTGCAGCTTTGAAAGTCATCAGTAATAAAGTACCAGTGCAGAATGGACACATTTGTCTTGTTGGATATGATCAGAGATCATAATGAAGTCAGACTCAGACCGATCAGACAGGACCAGGTGACGACTCGGTCTGGTTTTTAAAGATATATCGACTCGATCGTTTTAAAGTGATGTACTGGCTGAAAGTGAGCCGTGACGCAGCCTGCTGACACTCTGCAGTCTTTTATAAACTGTTCATCTGTCACTGCTTGTTCTGGTCAGACTCAGTTTGTATTCCGACGGCATGTGACAGAAAACTCTCCTCCTCTTCAAAGCGAGTCTCCCTCGAGTGCTGCAGGAAATGTGAGCGAACAGAAAGGCTTAAATCCTCGACTCTGCCCCCCGAGTGTTTCCTCCTGACAGACTCACACGTTTCCTTTTCCTCTCTGATTATCCTTCCTGCTGGCAAACAGATGGGCCTTCTTTAACAACAATTGCATCACTGATAGCCAAATTTAATAAGATGGAAAAACTCCAGCTTTTATTTGTCTCATTAGTGCTGAGGTCCAGTATTCAGTCCTGAGTGAGATCCCGGAGGAGTTCAGGTCTGGATGCGACACGTCTGACTGTTTGTCCAAAGTGAATCAACAGTCTGTAAAGAGGATTTCTTGATGAGGTTTTTTATCTTCACTGCAGATAAATACACAAAATTACACTCGTGCAGTCAATCTAATTGGACAGAATTGACTGTTTTTATTTTGAATTTCTCTGCTCATGTTTCAGTAATTTATTGGAGGAGTGGACAACATCATTTTGAATCTCTTACCAGACTAAATTTACACTCTGGATAAACTCTTCAGTACTATTGACTATTGTTAATGCTCGATCAATCGCACACGTAGTGTAAATCCATTATCAGTGTATTTGTTTGTTTTTGTGTTGTTCACATCATACAGCATCAGCCAGACATGTTTTCACCTGTCTATGGATGTAACAATACATCAAATATAGCGATTAAAAAAATCTCTCATATCGTACCAAACTGTGACAAAATCTACTGTGATTGTAACGAGAAAATATTATGCTGAATTGGTTTCTGTTGTTCTTCACAGCTGATTCTCATGTTCTGTCAGGTACTAACTGGTTACTAATCGGTTGTCCTTGAACACACAAGTGTCCCTTCAGGGGTAACAATTTCTGATAACACAAGCACATTCCGACCCTCCTGATAAGAACTTTAGATTCATTCTGTCCCAACCAGATTCATCGTCTCCCATCCTCTTTGTTTTTCTTGCCCTATAAAAGACGATGCATACTCTCGACTGATTATCAGTTCCTTTTACACTTTCAGTGTGACTGCGTGCTGATCCTTTGCAAAAAGCTCTATTAAAACACCACAAAGACAATTTTGGTCATGGTGCCTGTCTTTATTTAGCATTTCCTTGTGTGTGTTAATGTCACTGCAGCAAATATTGTTGGACATAAATTGAACATGTTGCAACTGGACAGGAGAGGGGAAAATGTGCAGAGGAAACGTCACTAATTATCAGTTGTGCTGCTGTTCCTTGTGTAAATGCACACAGTGTCTCTGTTACTGGGGAGATGCACACGATTCCCCACCAGCAGCCCATCACCTAGTAATCTGGATGTTATTTTTACTACACCCCTGACATGACAAAAAGTGCACTGATTCTGGACTTTTGTACGAGCGTGTGCTGGCGTTCTTACATTTTGACGTAGGGTCGAGAATCCGTTGACGTCCATGGCTGCCAGGTGGGCGCATCGCTTCACGCCCACACAGAGGCCTCCGCTGCGACGTCCTTCACTTCCTCCTCTTCCCTCTACGTCTTTGTCGTCCAAACCAGACGGAGGCAGAAACTGCAGCGAGAGAAGAAGACGTCCTCTCTCCTCCAGGCTGTGCAGCTGCTCGTTCTCCCACTGTGGACAAAATCAGACTCAACTGATTAGTTCAGTCTAATCAGTTTCTACTTTGTTTTATGATTTTTTTTGTTGTTTTCAATAAACCATCTTTTTAATCTTATTTTCATAAAAGCCCCTCTAGGGGTGGATTTGCAAATTGGCCACCAAACGAACCTTGAATAAATAAATATGACAATGAATGAGTGACATGAAAAACAAAGGGAGCAGAGCAGAACACCTTTGTCATCGTGGCTAAACGAACACAGTATTGACCACATCACTCCAGAGATTCAAACCATAAAATAATAAAATATCTCATTCTTTGATATCAGAGGTTCCATTCGATGCTTTTTTCCCCTCTGGTTTGGACTCAGTAATGATGGCAGGACATGATCGTCTCTGGTGTTTTCAGCTGCTTCAGGCACTTCACATTGAAAATATTCCAACATTTTACATCCAGTGATCAGTGTCACTCCCACAGGTGAGAACATCATAGACATCAAACCCACATTCTGCTGTGTTTCCGCTGAGGATTCACACTGCCAGCAGGTTTCTCTGTGTGTGTGCACACTCATTCTCTCTGGATACGTCTCTCTGTCTCTCTGTGGGTGAGGCTCATCTTTCAGCTCTGTTACTTCAGTCGGCTGCTAAAATCAATATCAAAAACCACATTTTAACAAGTTTTTTCTTCCCTCCACAAAAAGCTGAGGCCTTTACATACTGATAATAGAGGTCATGTCACACAGGTGGATCTCATCATATCATATTACATCCTGTTAGAGGGCACACTGTGAGTTTTGAGGCAGATTAAACCGACTAATGAAACCCTTAATAAGATAAGATAAATAAGATAAGATAAGATAAGATAATAGATAAGATAACATAAACTTTATTGATCCCACACCGGGGAAATTCATATGTTACTGCAACTCCACAACAGGTAGAGAAATGAAATGAAATGAATGAAATATAAGAAAATTAATATGTAAAAAAAATTAAGAAATATAAAATATAAAGTACTAAATTTGACAAAGGTAACCACTCAAGACTATATACACTGTAAAAACGTATAACTTGTACAGATATATGGAGACATTTGGATGTATGGACGGATAAATATGAATAACTACAGAGGATAATTGCACTCAAGAGAAAAAAAAACCTAAGTAGTGTTGCCTTGTAAATTTGAACAGAGAAGCAGGTTGGACTGCACAGAATATTAGCAGCAGAAAATGTATGTATGCTGATGATACAACATTATATTTAACTGCAGTGTCAGTTGGTGAATTGTCAAGTGGTTTGGACAGGGATTTATAATCAGTTGCATTGTGGGTATGGAGGAACATGACAGACTCAAACATAAGCCACAGTTAAATTTGTGCCGGTGGAAAAGGAAGAGGAAACCAAACTCATCAGGGTCGTATTCATAGTTTTCAGTCACTTTTCCTTCTGGTTCAAGCCACAAATATTTGTATCACATCTCAACTAAAGAAAAACAAAGATATGAAAATAAACTGCAGGTTTTGGGCACTTGGAATCCATTTACAGCACCTGCCGCCATATTTGAGTCAGTAAAGTCGCTGCCAGAGCGCCACTTCAGTGATGTTTACATCTGTCTTGTGGAGAATCCTTCACCGTACACTGTCACCAGGATGAAAACATACTAAAGTACAGACAGTTATATGTATTTTTGATCTGGATGGGTCAATAATGCTGCTGTTTGGGAGGTGAAGGATAAGAAAGTCTTCATTGTCAAAGTAAAGGTGAGTAGTAATGAACTAACGTTAGCTATCTAACATTAACCCATGAGTTTCAGTTTCAGGATCATTGTGGTCAGTGTTGTAGGACAGTAACAACAAGGCAGTATCATCTTGTCTCATGACATAAATTTAATCAGAACGTTGGTAAAGTGTTTGCTGTAAATACGTGTGCACTCTGACGGCTGCCATTGTTTGTCCTCCTCGGGGACAGAGACACGTTCACTGGCACAAATCCACAGTCTCCTCCTCTCTGGGTTTTCTTTGTCAGACAGGATTCTGTTGGAACAGCCCAGGATTGTCTCCTCATCAGTTAGTGCATCCCATCAGTATTTTAGTGAAACAACAGAGACTATTTGGTTCGTAAGCTGGCGGGCAGGGGAGACAGCATTGTTTTTCCCCTCTAAGGGGGGCGTTCCTATACAGACGTGATGTCACATGATAGTGAATTTAAGTGGTCGAATTTAAAATTGAGAAAACTGTTGCAGTCATGGGAAGAAGTTTAGTCATGAGAAAATAAGAAAACAGACAGAGGGCTGCAGGGTCTGTGAGATACAGACACCAGCACACACTGACACTGAGTCACTGATGAGTAAGACGGATTATGTTTATATGACTTTATACTTTCTTTTTTAGGAAAATGTTGCATATTATGCCCTTAAAAACAGAGCTGGAGGGAGAATATCTAAAATCTAACAGCAGCTGGTTCAGGAGCAGAAAGTGCGAAGGCTCTGTGAACTGTTGTAGTTGTGACAGTGGGACACAGAGGAGAGATTTCAGACCTGAGTGCCAGTGAATCAGGTCTGTGATATAAGACAGGGTCGAACCATTAAGAGCCTCCAAAGCAATCAGCAAGGTCTTAAATTGAATTCTGAAATGAACAGGGAGCCAATGAAGAGAGGGGAGGACTGGGGTGATGTGCTCGCACTTTTTCTTACTGACCACAGTTGGTCCAAAATACACTGAATTGAGTTCAGGATGATTGGTGAAGGCCTAAATAGAGGGAACTGCAATAGTCCAACAAAAGCATGAATTACTTTTTCCATGTCATGGAAAGACAGACGTGACTCGACTTTAGAAATGGTTCTTAACTGACAGTAACTTTATTATTAACAATAGAGCTGATTTATTTGTCAAAACACTGATCAGACCCAGGGCTTCTTGCAAATGACCTTACAAAATGACATTAGGCTGTGAAGTGAGAAGTAAAGCTGTGAATCATCAGCATAGAAGTGACCAGAGGTGTGGAGATTTGATGACTTTAGACTCGACTTGGACTATAACACCAGTGACTCGTGACTTGACTTTAATTTGAGCCTTTTGACTTGAAAATGCTTGATATCTTTGCCCAAGTCCAAAAACAAAAGAGTTTATTTAAAAAGTATGAATCATGGATCAATTTGCTTCCTGAACCGTCATCAAGCCTCTGCAGAAGCCTGATAATGACCTGATCATTCAGATCAGGTGTGCTGGAGCATCTTAAACTGATCTGAGAACCAGAAAACACTGCTCTACAGTGCACTTAAGTGGGTAAAATGTGCCAAAGTGCCTTCTAGAGTCCCCTTAAACAGACAAAACATCATAAAGTGCCCCCTAAAGTGCCCTTCTAATCTATAAAATGTGATAAAGTCTTTACTGGACCCTTAAGAGGACAAAACATCATAAAATGCCCTTTAGAGTGTCTTTTTAGAGGATAAAACCTGATAAAGTGTCCTCTAGAGTGTACTTGTGGTGTACAAAATGCATGAAAGTGCATCATGACTTTTGACGTGCTAGTGTCCCACCACATACAGCTGATGCCCTTTCTGTTTTTGCCCCGGCCCCTCAGACAGAGTCCACCACTGTCTGTGATTACAATGCAGCGTTAGTTGACTTGAAGCATGCCAGGAAGTGTAGCGCCAAATCTCAGAATGATGAAATCTCAAAAAGAAATAAGAAAGAGCAGGACTGACAGAGTCTGTGGAGCTTTTTATGTTTGACTGCATCAGTAAATTTATGAACATGTCTGAGGTCCAGTATCCGTCAACACTTGTATGGACTCACAAACAAACCCAGACAGGTTTAAACCATATTAGACTTTTCATTAAAAACTGTGTTTGATTGTTTTCTGTGTCTCACATGTGATGAAGAGAAGATTTCACCATGTTCCTCTCAGATGATGAAACATTCAGTATTCTGAGGGTAGAATTACAGATCAGCAGTGATTCATCATCCTCTTCCTGTGTTACCTGTACGAGTTGTGAGTGTGCAGGTAGAGCTGAGCGCTGTGACTCAAACTGTCAGCCATGACTGGATAATGAAGGTATTATATCTGCTCTCAGCTTCATCTGAAAATAAAACCAGCAGCCAGTGGGAGTCGAGCCTTTTCAGTCCACATGTAATCCCATTTTCTACTGTTGGGCTGAAAATTTAATTTCATCCCAAAAAGTTCCACCAACAGGTCGTGACTGAGGAAGCACTCAGGTGATTTACTGCAGTAAAAGCATGTAAGTATACTCAGAAAAATGTACTTAAAGTATTCAAAGTAAAAGTACTCAGTGCAGTAAAATGTCTCCTGTGACTGTTGTAGTTGTCGAGGTGGAGCTCAGACTGCAACTAATAATCATGTTCATTATGGATTAATCTGCTGACTGTTTTCTCCATTAAACAACTGATTGTTTGGTTTGGTTTGTGCCTTTATTTTGAAGGTCTTTGAAGGTATTTTGAGGGTCTTGCATATTTATTATTGCCAACTGCCAACTTGACCTGTGAGCTGCAGTCTGACACATAAAACCACTGACCGAGCTGCTGTCTTCGATGATCTGGGAGGGAGAACGTGCTGCAATATGGCATGAAGCTGGTTATTGTTTGGAAGCATATGTGAAGATTTTTATTCAAGCAAGCAGGGAAAGTTTATTAATCAGCACCTTTCACAGGCACCAGCCGCTAAGAGCTTCACAGCCAAATAAATCAAATACAAACAAATGAAAGAAAGATAAAAAATATACAGGGGGAGCTGATAAAAGCACAACATTTAAACATGAAATACCAGATGCCTGTCAGTCCACAGTCCACACAGTCCAGAGGTCTTAAGCTTATTTGGAGACTATTACAAATTTTAGAGGCTGCTGACTGAAGAGGACATCCGTCTCCCCGGGTCTCATAATGTGGGGTCAGTTATGTACTGCAGAGCCACACATTTTAAACTAGATTCTAAAATTAACAGGAAGTCAGTCAGTCAGTCTAAACAGGTTAAAATAGGGGTAATATGTGACCATCGGTCGGACTGAGAGACGAGCCTCACAGCAGCAGCTTGGATGGTTCGTAGGTGGTGTAATGAAGATTTATTAAGACCGGTGAAAAGAGAATTACAGGAATCTAAACGTGATGAGACGGATGCACGTATCAGCATGTCCAGTTCATTTGTTGATATGATGGACAGTTTGGCTTTTGTCCCTCAAATGAAAGAAGTATAATGAGACAGTGTCTTACTGTAGGTATCAACACTCATGGTTGATCAAAGGTTACGGCAAGATTACACAGACTCACATAGCCAGACGTCTGTCCACAGCACTCAGCACTGCAGACAGAGTCCACACATAGAAGAAGAAGAAAACACCCTGCCTGGTTCACATCTCTTTAAACCAATCACAAACGTATATTATTATTTATTATTAAAATGACGACATCCATAGTTTGAATTTCAGGGGAGCAGAAGAGAACCTGAGCTCCTCTGAGAAATGTAGGGGGCGCTCTAAAACATGATGTTTCTGACATAAATAATAATTTAAAAATATGCAGAATTGCTCTGTTTGTTGTGTGTGCCACTGGGGAGTTTGTTTCTTGTTTGATTAATAAATGAATGAATGAATTTTGAAACAGTCATTTTATGTTGTTGTTATTTAGCATCAGTGACAGTGTTAATGGAGCTTTTGGCCGCGCCGAATCAAAGTGTGCCGCATTGATTTCTATTAATACTTTTATTGTGCCGAGCTGCACCCGAGATGGACCGACTCTGGAGCGCGGACAAAACGAGCCCGACTCACCTTCAAGCAGGCTGCGGTGACGTCTTGCCGACTGCGGCCAACCCGTGATAAGCCTCCTTTCTCCCCCTCAAACAAGCGAGTGCTATGATACTGAGCTCATGTGTGTGCAGGAGAGCAGAGAGAAAAACGTTTCTTAAAGTCTCTTTATGTTCAGCTCTCTGTACTTTTGTAGCTTCTGTCTAAATCTTTATGTTTTGAAATGTAGTTTCTCTCCTCTGTCGCTGTTTGTGCTTTCAGGTACATCTGCATTAATAATCAGTTCATGATGGTTTAATCGATCAGTCATTGCATTTCTGGCCACAGGGCATCACTTTGTGTCAATTTCTTTTTACAGCTCTGTGCCGCCCTCATTTCTGTGTCCCACGGAGGGACGCAGGCCTTTCAAACAGTCATAAAAGTGTGGATGATCTGGTGATTTAATTTGATCCAGAGGGCCGACGGGCTGCAGCTTCCACTCCACCACTCACGGCGTTCATTAAAACTCGTCCCACCGCACCGTCTTTGATCTGATCCCTCTGCTCATGACTCAGCTGAGAGTGAGGGGATCGATGCTTTAATCCTCCATCTTTGTCTCTCCTCCCCCCTCCCTGCTGTGGTCTCCATTAGACCTTCTACCCCACTAACTCACCCCCCCACCCCCCCACCCCTCACTTTCATCAACTCTGACCTTTTACTCTGCTCCAAAAATCTTCAGTTTAAACAAAAGAAAACAGGTGAAAATGTGAGCTGTATGAATGTTTCCTGTAAATTCAGTTTCAGCTGCTTCCCACCGTCCTTCACAATAAAACTGCAGCTAAGAAAAGAAAAAGGTCAGAAAAGCAGCAGATCGATGGCTTCAAGCGGGAGTCGGCACGGCTTGGCAGGATTTCTCTCCACCCACCTCTGATTGGTGGGAAAGGCTCTTTGTAGCTGAAGTCTGCACTGGATGAGATTTCAGCTCAGTAAAGTAAATGAAATAATCCGTCAGTGCAGCCTCACGTTATCTGTTCACATCTACACTTCAATAAACATGTTTCCCTGCAGGAGGAAATGTCATCGGGCTGCAGGTTCACATTCCAGGTGAGCAGCTGACGGGCAGCCGGTGCTCCTGACGGATCCTCGTGTTTGAAGTGTCTGAGTTAAAGGGTCGATCCGTGGAGTTCATCCAGAGCTCAAGTTTAACTGACAGCTGACCTCACGGGAAGGTCGGATTTACCATGAGCTCGCTGTCTGAGGCAGGTTGAGCCAGAAGCAGGAGCAGAACATCAAACGTTACATGTTGTTTACTTCAGTGCGTGAGGACGAGAAGATGTTTGTTTGTTTTCTACCAACACGAGCCGTGGAGTGTCACTGTTGTCAGCTGATGGGACAAAGACTAAACACCAGGGACTGCACGCTGCAGGTGATGGACGCCGCTTTGTGCAACCTGGTGGGGGTCTGTTACCGTGGAAACATTTTTTTTGATTCCACAAAAGTCAGAAATAGACGACAAACAGAAAAGATGCAAATGTGTCTCAGGTTTTATCTGCAAAGACAAATTAAAAACACCAATTAGCCTCATTCAGATTCAATCAACAGGTCCCAAGTCAAGACACACAAGTCCAAGTGGAGACCAATGAGTCAAAGTCAAGACCAACAAGTCCAGAGTCAATGCCGAGTCCAGAGTCAAGACCAACAAGTTCAAGTCGAGACAAATGAATATAGAGTCAAGGCTGAGTCTAGAATCAAGACCAATAAGTCCAAATTAAGAACTATATAAAGACCAACAAGTCCCAAATTAAGCCCCAAAAGTCTCAAGTTAAATTCTAAGTCAAGACCACAAGTCCCAAATCAGAACCAACCGATCCTGAGTCAAGTCAAGTTACACTGAGGTCTGTACTTTTGTCCTAATAAAAAAAAACTCATTGTTTCTCAGCTTGAGGAAATTTAAGGAGATCATTTAAACAAAACTTTAAATTGTAAATGAGGAGTCATTCACCTGGAAGCTCCTCCCACTTCACCATGACAAATGACGTATTCAGGCTGAAGGAAAACCATCAATTACTGAAATCTAACGATACATTTCTAATCAGGCAAACTGCTTTTTATCCCACAGCCAAAAAAACTGGTGGAACAAATATTGATTCTGTCCATTAATACAGAAAGACTCAGTCAGACTGAGCTGCAGTTTGTTTTCAGGTGTGTGTGTGTTTTACAGCTGGCTGCACACACACACACACACACACACACACACACAACAGACTGAAGGTGAGTCATTAAGTAAAGCTCCTGTTTGTCACCACGCCGAGGTCAATTGGCTGAAAACACCGGAGGGATTTCACCGACAAAAGAACCACCTCACTGTTTCCGTCTTTGTTAAAACACCTGTAAGACTGCTGAGGTGAAGACGGGCAGCTAATGAGCTCACAGCAGGTTAAAAAACACAGCAAAGGACCAGAAGCTTAGCTGAGCCTGCGTCAGACCAACCACAGGGACCCAAACAAATCTATAAAAGAGTCTCATTAAACCCTCCAGTCTGAACAAATCAGCTGATGGGACAAAGACTAAACAGCCGGGACTGCACGCTGCAGGTGATGGACGCCGCTTTGTGCAACCTGGTGGGGGCCTGTTACCATGGAAACTTTTTTTTATCCCAAAAAACTGAGAAACAGGTTATAAACAGAAAAGTTGCAAATGTGTCTTAGGTTTTATCCACAAAGACGAATTAAGACCCTCGTTCGGATTCAATCAACGGGTCCCAAGTCAAGACAGACAAGTCCAAGACAAGACCAGTGAGTCCAGAGTCAGGACCAACAAGTCCAGAGTCAAGACCAACAAGTCTAGATTCAAGACCGAGTAAAGAACTATATTAAGACCACCATATCCCAAGTTAAATCAAGACCAACAAGTCCAAGTCATGACCTGTGTCATGATCAACAAGTCCAGCCCCAAAAGTCAAAAGCTGATTTCTAAGTCAAGACCAACAAGTCCCAAGTCAACACCTAATTGAGTCCTAAATCCAGACCAACAAGACGGTGAGATGGATGTTTAATCTCCTGAACATCAGCAGTAATGCAGTGTAAGCAGTAATGTTTTTCTCACTAATTATAAAACTCCTCTGAAATATTTTATGGCAAAATTGAGAGAAACTGATGTTGTACGTCCAACATATTTGCTTTCATCAGAACACACACACACACGGGTCCATTATCTGTCCCTGTGGACGTGTTGATGTGTAGTTTGGTAAATGGATGTGACAGACTAATAACAGAACATCCAATCCTGTCCTGACGTTTGGAGAGATGAACATGTCGTGGTGAGATTTTCTAACCTGCAGTTCAGAGACTCCCAGAGGTCTTTAAGAGGTCCGGGAGTCATCCAGAAAAAATGAGAAGTAGTTTCATCTCATGACGGTTTAATTTCCTGGAAATGATCTGAGTTAGAGAGCGTATAATAAGGACTAATTCAGCTAATAGGTTTCACTTTGCTCTGCCACTGTTATCTGCCCACATGGAGCGGAGGAAGTCTCAACTGATGACAACAGAAGAAAAGCATGTTAAACAGACTCTGTGATGATCTAGAGTCCGCTTCAATTCAACCCGTCCCTCCAGCAGCGTTTCCCCATCACATGGCATCATCTTACATTACATTACAGTACAAAGGCCTTCATGTGTTCCTCCTCCCAGATGTTGAACCTGAGTTGGCGCCCATGCATGAGATCGGTATCTCACTCTCAGAAAGAAAGAAAGCATTTTTTCACAAACGTTTCCACAAACTACAGATTTGAGGACTTTTTAGATCTGAAGCTGGTGATGAATAAAAAGATCAAAATGTAGCGATACACATCAGGACCTCGAGGAAACATTTTCATATGCAGATTTAGTATGACTAAACTTCAGATCTATCTACCCATATATCTTTGATCCAACACACTCCACACACAGATGTACACATAAGTGGCCTCCAGCCATCAATTATAGTGAGAAGTTTAACACAAACAGGGTTCAAACAGGCCTGCAGCATCAACCCTGATGAATATTTTATAACTCAATTTACCTGAGACCTTTTCAACATTCACTCTTCATCTGTTGGAGGAGTTTGGTCACACTAGATTCTTTCTCTGAACCAACCGAAGCATCTCTGATTACTTTTCCAAATAATATGACTTCTTTTCTGTTATTTGAACCCTGAGGTCAGTGAATTTCCACCTAATCCCACCTAGAAATGGAAAAAAGGCAGCTGTGGGACACTTCAAGGACTTCACATCCTCTGGGCAGGTTTATAAGGGTGCTGGACTGAGCTGTGATGTGGTTTGACACCTTGAAGTTTTCCAGGCTGATTTCACCTGCTGTATCTTCACAGCTTTTCTAACAAATATATAAAAAGATTACATCCTCTTGCACAACCTAGGATGTAGTCAGAACAGGAAGGGCTCCAAAAATATCATGTTCATTTCATTCAGTCCATTATTTAATGCACATTTGACATCATTTGAGATTTCTTTATGACATTTGGACATTTATCAAGACAACCTAATTGTGCCAACTGCAGGCCTAATGATCAATGTAAAAGATATCTTATATCTTTCTTTTTAAAGATATTTTGGGGTATTTTCACCTTCAGTGGATTTATGAGAGAGAAGAGGCAGACAGGAAGTGTGTGCAGAGAGATGAGAGTATGTGCAACATGCAACAACCAACCAGTCATTCAAATCATTGCAATCATTTAAATATAACGGCGTCATGAATGATTCTCTTCCATCAACTAAAGTGGCATCATTTGGACTTTCATAAAGATGTTATTAAAAGTTATAAGGCCTGTTTGACAGCAGAGCAGAGTACTGAGGTGGTTCACAGAGTTTGTAACTGTCTTTAGCTAGTCAGCTCTGTTAGCTGTGCAGCTAGCCGTCCTTTTAGCAGACTCAGCCTTGTGGTCCCAGAACAAACCCTAACTGGCTAAATACTAGTCTGACTCACTGGATGGACACTGTGTGTCCACGGGAGGTTGTTCTTACTTGCCGAGGACTTTGAAAATGCAGATAGAGGACGCTGTGATACTACTTCAACATACACACTGAACACTGCAAATTAGCGACTGTGACACTAACAGTACAAAGATTAAAAAGCTGTTACCTTTTCTTTGCCAGAGCTCGCCTCCTGTTGTGGAAATGTTCCACCAAAACAAGTTTCCCCTCGACACTATTTAGCAGCAGCGCTGTCGCTGCATTCTGGGCTCAGCTCAGGTTTTTACATGTAAATGTTCCCATGAGATGATGTTTGAAAACTCCACCAGCCTTTAAATAAAGGTTTGGCTGAGTAACATGACATGACTTCATATTGATGAGTGAACTGTGTGACTTCCTGTTCAAAATGTTTACTTATCAAAGTGTTGTGGACTGAAAAAGTCCTCGTCCTTGTCATTCTGTGTTCCCTGCAGACCGTCTCGACTCCTCTGGGCGACTCTTCATCTGTCAGTCCTCCTCTCCTTCTCCTCCAGCTGTCACTCACTGCTCTGTTGATGAATTATCTCTCAGTTATCCAGATGTGTCTCTCCGACCCTGCTCTCACTGTTGATACCGTCATTTTGTTTTATCAGAGGAAACTCCAGCCGGGGGTGAAAATCTGATATCAGCTTTGGATGAGGACGATCAACAACACCCTGAGAGCTCAGGGGCACCTCATCACATCACAGCTTCTTTCATTGGCTCAAATTCAAACAGCTGCAAACAGCTGGTTGATGTTCCTGTGGCTAGCTAGCAAACAAGCTAACATAAAGAGTGACCTGTAATTCAATACAGCGAAAATAAAGACTGCTGACGAAAGATAGAAACAAATAAAGTTGGTGATTTTTCCTTCACTTTTACGCTACTGATTTTTAATTTTTTTTATTTAGTCTCTTTTCACAATTGGGATTCTGCACAGGATGTTTTATTTTGAAAACTGACTCTGTGCTGTTCCTGTGTCTGTCTGGCTCGATCTGATCTGTGGTGCAGAGGTGGGAAGTAATGAAGTACGAAACAACGTAAAAGATGCAAATGACATAAACAATGTAAGAAGATGAAAACAACATGACAGACATAGCAAGACAAAAATGACATGAATGAAAAAACAAGATGAAAATTATTTAAAAAATAATCCAACAAAACAAGAGTTGCAAAATGAAAATGGCATAAAAGGTATAACAAGACAACAGAAAGGTAACAAGACAAAAATGACAACAATGTAACAAGATTAAAACGGTGGAAAAGAAAAGACAAAATGCAGGAAATCTAAATTATGTAACAAAAGAAAAATGACATGAAAGACATAAGACGAAAATGACATAAATAATGAAACAAGATGAAATCAAAATAAAAGACATAACAAGACAGAAACAACATAAAAGACATAATAAGACAAAAACGACATAAAATATGTAACAAGACGTAACAAGATGAAAACAGCAAATAAAACATAACAAGATGTAGCAAAAAAAAAAAGATGTAAAAAGTGTAACAAGACAAAAACAACGTAAAGAACATGTTCTGTTAGATTTCCTACGTTTACACAACCGACAACCTGGAACAGCAGCTTTGAGCTTCTCATCCTGAGTGTGATGTCAGAGGGAAATGGCCGCCGTGTGAATATGGTGAATTCTTTCATTCAGATACGTATCAGAACTGTAACCAAAACACTGAGAGCCTCATTTAAATTCATCACTTCAGTCGTAAAATACAGAACTTTGGACAGAACATAGTCGGACGTGTTCATTACTGGTTTGGGTCCTTTTGGCAGATTTAATGAAGAGAAGAAGAACATGAGCAGACATCTGGAGCACATCTGGATCACAGAGAGCACATTAAGTCTGAGCTGCCGGCTGACATTGTGAAGCCTGTCCCTGGATTACCACGGTCCCTCTGAATTATTTCACCTTCATGGGATGTGAAGGGACTAAATCACATTACCATCGACTGCGCCTGGGAAAAATCTAATTAATGACCTTTCCTGGTCACAGTACAGCTGCTGCAGAGAGCACGGAGACGTCTCTCAGCACCGAGTCTTACACCTGACTCAGGTCTCACACGGTGTGTTCAGGTTCACGCATCAAGAACAGGGTTCATGTCACACTGTGTCACATGGTTCAGATGAAGTCCTGGTTTCACTTTGTGTCAGACCTCCAACTAAAGATTTCCTTCATCGACTAGTTTTTGCCTATTTATAATATGAATTTAATCATTTAAAGATTTTTTTGGGACAGGAAGTGAGCCGCCTGTTAAAGCTCCAGTTGGTAAGTTGATGAAAGTGAAAGTAAACTCCGCGACTTGGTCGGAAATTTCAAGACAATACTCCATCAGGTCTCTTTATGAACCTCTGCCAAGAACCCCACACACACACAGACACACACAGACACACACACGTGCAGGCGCATGCACACAAAGTAGCCATAAACGCACCCACAGACGACGTACCGTTTCCATAGCAACCGGAGACTCCAAAACGATCTCACATCTCTCTCACCATGAAACACACTCTTCTTGTGTGTGTCTGCGTGTGTGGAGGGAAGGAGGGGGGTTGACAGAGGTGAAAGAAGGAGCTGACGGTGTGTATCATCTTGAAATGTCCGACCAAGTCGCGGACTTTACTTTCACTTTGTCAGTTTACTACGACGTGTAGGAGCGGCGATTGGCTGCTCCTCCTGCTCCCTCTACCTGACTGGTGGAGAATCTTCGGTCGCGGTGGATTTCGGCAAATACGATTACAGGCTGTAGGTGGAGCCAGAGGAGTTGGATTTTGTCCTAAATTACCCATTTAATGTCCGACTATCAGAATATAGTGACAGTTCCAGCAAATATGACTGAATAATTGTTACCTACTGTAGCTTTAAATGCTAACTGAACTGAGTAGCTAACTGCTCGGGGAAAAGGCCCGTGTTGCAGCCAAGTGACAAGATGCAGCTCATGAAAAGGTAAATGGGGTCGACTAAGACTCTTCTCACAGACTAATGACTAATTTAGTCGACTATTAGGAGGTAATCCTTGTAAGTTCTGTACAGTGGTGGAAGAAGTACTTTTATCACGTACTGTTATTATTAAAGTCACAGTCCATCCTCACCAGAAAAACAAGTTCACAGAGGAAAACAACAAGACTTAAGATCTCATTTAAGACAACCCAGTTTTATTTCAGATCTCAGTGTTATCTCAAGAACTGATTTTTTTAAGACAAATTTAAGATCAGTGGTGAGACAAACATTGTCTCTGAGACAAACATTGTCTCACGGCACTTTTAGGGTCATTTTAAGATCTTTGGGCTCAAATGAGTCTCAGACTGAGACGAGACAAAGACTGTTTATCAGGAGGATGAGAAAATGGTCTAATATTGTTCTTACATTGACACAGACACAGGGTAGACAAAGAATAGATCTTATTTAGAACTTCTCTTTTCCTCTGAGCGAGCAGCTTCATTTGACACCTTTGTGTTTTTTGTTGTGACCTCTGAAGAGAAAACTTTCACAACTTTCACCTGATTTAAGTTCTGGTTTGATGTGTTTGTTTCTGTTCGGACCACAGCTTGTATTTTCTATTAAAGAACGACAGCTGAAGTGCTGCTCTTCACCACAACACGAGTCTTAAACCTGATCCGTCCCTGCTGCTCTCAGCTCCTCACATATGAGATTTTTGAAATGCAGCAGCACAGGTTCTGAACTTGATGAATGAAGTGGTTCTACTTGTGGTTAGTTTCCAGTGGAACGTGGAGTGAAAGCTTGAACTTCTCGTGTGAATCGTCCTCGACGCTGCTGAACAAGAACCACAAGAGCCTCTTAACCGACTCTTCACACGAGTCCGCTGCTCGTCAAACATCACTTCAGACTGGAGAGCTTCCTCTGCTCTTCAACACAAACATCACATCTCCTCTGTTCATAAACTATTCACTTAATCTGACTTAGGAAACAACAAAGAGAAGCCAATCAAAATATCAACTCATCTCTAATCATTAATTCTCATAAAAGATAATCCTCTGTGACTCAAAGTCTCATTCAGGAGGATTCTCTGTGTTCATTAATTCAGGATTCATGTGGTGGAGATTTATTTGAAACGACAACAGGAGGAGATTAAAAACAATTCACTTCTCTTCTGTTCACAGCAAACCTCTTCAAACACAGGTGGAAGTAACAGCATCAATGATGAGCCGCGACTTGAAACATCATTAACAAGGTTTAACTTGTGACTTTATGATAATTAGTAACTAATAATATGAATAATGTGGTGAATTCAAGTTTTAAGGTTGTTTTACAAGAAAACATGTGACCAATAATCACTCTGCTGACCTCTGAACAGAAACACAGCTGAAGACAGCTGAGTGGACGCTGCTGTGACCAACATTATTCATTAAACCTGATTGTCTCCTGCTACACAAAATCTAAATCACTTTGAAATAATAGAAATGCATTACTGTCATTCCGGCAGTTTAAAGTGTGTTATTCTCTTCCTGGGTTTTCTTGGTCCTTTTTCCTGCAACTGAGATCACATGGTTTAACCCTCGAACTTCCTCTGCTGAGCTGGTGTCCAAGATTTGTACATACAGGCCCTTCAAAATAAAGCTCACAGACAGTCCAAACTGTTCTGAATGTAGACAGAATACTGTCCTCTTGTATCTTATCCTCTGGTCAAAGGTAGCTTTCTAACAACCCACCCTATTTTTGATGTATTTGCAGGTTTAATACTCTTGGTTCTCCTCAGATCCTCCATCAATAAAAGAATCATGTGTCACTGTTTGGGTTCGAGGAGATCTACTCTTGATTTTTTTCTGTTGTTGTTTGTTTTGTTTGATTTATTTTCTGTTTTTTCTTTGTGAGACTGCGGTGAACTGTCTATAGTTTGTGTTAAACAGTTTGTAGGAATGAAAAGCTTTGTTTCTGATGCCTCATATATGATCTTCATGTGTCAGTGTTCAAGAAAAACAATACAGGCGACTCAATCTGATTTCAAATTAAATCACAAATATAAACTATAGTGAGAAACTAAATGAACAGTAGTTCATTTACACAAATAAACGTCGCTGCAGCGTGAGTCTAAGAAACTGTGTTTATTTCCAAGGCCGAACCTCAGGTGACAGCAGCTCAGTGTGTCTGAAACAACGATTCATTCTTCTGTTTATCTCACAAACTCTGAGTGTGTCGACTGTGCAAACAACAGCTTCAATAAAAAACAGGTTTAATGAATTCAGAAGTCGACCCAGTCCAGTCAAACTTTAATTCCTAAAAAACAATAGATCCTCGAGGAAGAGGCAAACGAAAATGTCAATTAAAAGAGGAATCTGGACGGTATGAATAAAACCATCCATCCATCCATTTTCTGTAACCACTTATCCGTGAGGGTCGCGGGGGAGCTGGAGCCTATCCCAGCTGACATTGGGCGAGAGAAGGGGTACACCCTGGACAAGTCGCCAGTTCATCACAGGGCCGACACATAGAGACGAACAACCACTCACACTCACATTCACACCTACGGGCAATTTAGAGTCAGCAATTAACCTGCTGCATGTCTTTGGACTATGGGAGGAAGCCGGAGTACCCGGAGAGAACCCACACAGACATGAGGAGAACATGCAAACTCCACCTGCCGGCTCGGGGATTCGAACCCAGGACCTTGTTGCTGTGCAGCGGCAGCGCTAACCACTGCGCCATTATGCCGCCCTGAATAAAACCAAGTGGAGAATAAATTAACAAACAATAAGAGTCCACAGCCAACAAATGAGAGAGCAGACCGGAGGGGACGACTCTGCACGAACCACGAAGAGCAGAAAAACAACCAGAAGTGACGGTGCAGATGCTGCTAGAAAGAGATGCTAACGCTAATGACAAGTCAAACTGATGGCTAATGGCTAACAACTGAAGCTAACAACAAGTGAAGCTGAACACTGAATTGATGCACCTTCAAAATAAAAGAAGAAAAAAGAAAAAACTCTGTCCCTTTCAAGACGAGAGGCTGCACATGATTTTGAACCATAACTTGCCAGTTGTTTTCAAACCTCAACCTCAGCTTTCATACCCATAAATCTTTGCAGGGGCAGTGAGGAGTGGAGGGTCATGTGACTTCTGTCCATCTGTCAGTGTCAGGAGGAGCAGAGCTGCTGATTCATGTGACTTAATGACCTTTTGTCTGCTGTCACCACATCACACCGATCAGAGCTGGATGGTGATGGATGGATGGATGGATGGATGGATGGATGGAGTCTTACCTCTCTTAAGTAGCAGGATATCCCTCGCAGGGCCTCGCCCATGGCAGTAGGAGAGGGCAGCTGTGAGACAGAGCAGAAACAGAATCAAAATATTAAAACTGTTGCAGAAAACAGAGATGACAGAAGTTGCAGATGCAGACAAAGATGTAACTGTGTGTCTGTTTGACCGACTCTGAACTGAAATGCATTAAACCAGTATTTCTCAAACTTTTTTATACCACAAACCAGGTCAGAAAATATTGAGCTCTCTGAGCACCACCTTATTATTTTGCGTTGTTCGGTGTTAGTAGTTGCTGTGGACACTTCACCAATGATATTTCAACAGAAATACAGGAAAGAAAACTGCATTTCAGTGAGCTCATATTTTATGTGTTTTCATTTGGAATACTGTGTCATTTTGATTTAATTTGATTCAAGTATATATTTCTGGCGTTCCTGTGTATACCACTAGAGGGAGCACAAGTGCCACCAACACTACAGTAATTAAAACACGTGAAAATGAGAGTACGGAGCTGTAGTTCTAGGTCTCTTGTGTAAAGCATTGATTTTAGTTTTGCAACATTAGTTGAATAGTTGAAAGAAGCAGGTTTACATGTGACTCAAAGTTGAGGTTTTGTTAAAAATGTGCTCGTGGTTTCACACAGGTGGCCTGAGTTCTAATGCAGGGTTGTATTTTGGAAATAAATTTGTTTGGACTGACCAGGAGGACCTCAGTTTTCCTCTTACTTTATGGCAGCCACTCAGCCATGGAGGGTCTCGTCTCGTTTGCAAATCATCAGCAAAACATCAGTGGGAGATAAAATCAAACCCGACTGACCAGGTTACCAAGAGGAAGCAGGTAGTGAAAAGAGCAGGGGGCCGAGGGTTGAACCCTGTGGTACTCCACAGGGTTTTGGGGCAGATGATGATGCAGTGTTACTCTATGTGTAGATTCAGCATTTTATGATAACACAAACTATCTGTCAAATTATGTACTTGCAATATATAAATGAACCTTTACTTCTGCAGAATTTCCATAGTAAATTAAATATCTGAGCTGAGAACAAACTTTTGGTGAACATTAAGTCTGCAGTACAGCTCTGTGAGGCTTTTTTACTCACAACAATGCTTTGAGCTGAATGTGAACATCCTGACATGTTACAGGTAACAGGTGTAATGTTTACTGTGCTGAGGCTGATGGGAACATCGTTAGTTCTGCAAGTATTCAGTCAGAAACCAGATTTCAGTCCAGACCGACCGACCAACAAACCACCTGTCACACAGATTTAATGCAGTTAATTTCCTCTGAGTTATTGCTGTGTCCTCAGGCATACAATACTGTGTGTGTGTGTGTGTGTGTGTGTGTGTGTGTGTGTGTTACCGGGGGCGGGTGCTCCAGACAGGTGTGGAAGTGTTTTCGTCTGATCGGGTTTCACACGTTTCAGAGGCACCCGGGACTCCCCGATTAACTCATTATGAGTCAACTTGTCCTCGTCACACACAGTCAACCTACAGAGACAGGAGACAGGAGAGGAGACGGGAGAGGAGATGGGACACAGGAGAGGAGACAGAAGAGGAGACGGGAGAGGAGACAGGACACATGAGAGGAGACGGGAGAGGAGGAAGGACACAGGAGAGGAGACGGGAGAGGAGACAGGAGAGGAGACGGAAGGAGAAGAGGAGACGGGAGAGACGGAGAGGAGACAGGACAGGAGAGGAGACGGGAGAGGAGACAGGAGAGGAGACAGGAGAGGAAGACGGAGAGGAGGAGACGGGGGAGGAGACGGGAGAGAGGAGAACAGGACACAGAGAGGAACGAGAGGAGACGGGAGAGAGAGGACGAGGGAGAGGAGACGAGAAAGGAAACAATAAACAGGAAAAATCAGAGAAATAATAAAGATAAGACATAATAAAAAACTTAAAAAAACAATATTCTCCCATGTGTAGTTATTCTTTTCAGAAACCCTCCATCAGAGCTGTCTGATGTTATTTCCCCCTGGAGCTGCAGACAGAGTCTCTGAGTCCCTGCAGGACAGACACACACAGAGACCTGTAGGTGGATGTTTGACTTCAATGTAAACAGAAGCAGCAGATAATGAGGAGGACACTTCCTCTGGGGTTTCCACCACTGACTCAGTCTTTTCATTCACACCTGATAACACCATTGTCAGCAGCAGCAGCAGGGGTGGAGAAGGACACCCTCCACCTGCTGACCAGCTTTCATCACAGCAAAGAAAAAAGGTCATTGACATGATGAAGATCAAACTGCGGGAGCTGCTGGTCCGTCTCACACTGAAATGTCAGATTGTGATCAAAGAAAGCTGCAGAGTCCCGACAGAATCACTTCTGAACACAGGATGTTAAATTCATCTTGTTTCATTGGGTTTAACTGCAAAGTCCTGCGCGCATCAACGTGCCGCCCTGCTGCACTACGCGCCGCTGTCCCGTTCCCAGCGTCCGAGAAACAGCTGTTTAGTGCTGCAATACAAAGTTGACCAAAGTGTGTAGCGTCACATGATGCCCGCTGCGTCAGTGGTGTGTCACGTAGACATAGAAGTCGCCTTATGCAGCCCTTTTTCCAGGCATGTCCCTGGTCTGCAGCAGTCTGTCCTTCAGCTGTCCCTGATGTCCACCTGAACTGACTGGTTGAACATGAGACAACAAAAGTAAACAAGAGACGAGTGAAAAAAGCTTCTCAGTAAAGCAGATCAGATCAAAGAAGAGGCAGCTCTGTTGTGTTGTGTCTGTAGATGAAGTGTGGAGCCAATAAGAGAGCCGAGCTTCACCCGAGACAGACGATTAAAACAGTCACAACACAGTCAGGAGCTGCAGATTAAAACACAAACAGCATTTTAAATGTGCAGGTAAACAAAGAGGAAACACTGACTGACTGCCTCACTCTTGTGTGTGTGTGTGTGTGTGTGTGTGTGTGTTTTGTTTTGGGGCAGCCACTGACTGAGTGACCTCTGGAATCCAGCCAGAACTTATTTTTATTATTTATGAACTGAATCAGAATGAGATTTGCAGCGTTTGAGGCAAACTTATTTAAAGGTCACGGCCTGCTGAGCTCAGTCCACCTCGACACGAAGCATTCTCTGAACCTTAACGCTGAACTCAGCTTTAAATTCATTTCAGCTCACAAATCAGTTTATATCTCCTTGGTTTCGTGGTGTGTTTGGTTATTTAGTCAAAACTGTATTTACCAAACAGAAGACATTTTTCTGCAGTGATGATGGATAATGTTTGGTGTAACATCTGTGTGGGTGTGGAGTCGAATAAGAGTCATTAATATTTTGAGCTTGTGAAGAGATGTTCACAAATAATTTCACAGCCTGCAGTCGTACATCACTTTTTGTGTGCATTGTTTTAAATAAAAGTTTGTGAATGTGTAATTATGTTTTGCAGCTGAGAAATATTCTGTATGTGTGAAAAATAAAATATAAAAATATTTTTATATTAAAAAACGTTTTTCATGAATGCACAGAATATTTCTACAGCAGCAACAATCACTTCATAAGATCAAAATATTGGCTCCATGTGTGTCTGGGCACTAAAAACTGTTGTGTGACTTCAATCACACGGCCACACCACCAGTTTACCGTGTGTTTAGCTGTTGTGTAGCGCTGTCTTTCTTTTTAGCACTCTCTGCACACTCTGTGTCACCAGGTAATGTTCAGTACAGACTGTCGACGTTCACGGGTACCGACTTGGGTTGAATGTCTATGAAATATTAGATGGTGTGATGTTGTGTTCTCATATTTCAGGCAACACTACATGTAACAAGTAGATTTGTGATTTTAATAATTATTGAGGCAGAAGAAAGCCATTTCTGCATGAATTAATATTAGAATGATTAGAAAATAAACTGCGCATGGCGCATGCAGCTTTGTCACAGGTGTGAAGATAAAATGGCAAGTTTATAACCTATGATCTGTCTCTATCTCACTGAACAGCCTCATGGAAGATATATTTTTCAATTTTTGTATGATAAACACAACTTAAATTTTAAATTTAAAGGAAGTCATTTGTTTTCAAGGTCCTTCTTTGGACCCTTTTACAGCCGATGTCATCAAACATTTCTGCGTGTTTCTGTAATGGAAGTAGTGAAAGTCTCCCCAGACAAGTTATCAAGCTGCAAACATTAAATTAGACTATTTACCAGCACCAAAATCACCAAAATGTCTGGTTGCACATTGTCAGAATCAATAATCCACTGATCGACTCAAGTTGTACAGGATTACGACTGTTTCAGAGCAATCAGCAGCGTCTGTGGCTACAAGCTATTAAATGTGTTGACTGGACTGAGAACGTGATCAAAACTGTTTGCAGCTTCCATTGATAAGATGTCGCAGTCAACTGTACTTCTGATGTCAAACTACAACAAAAGTACATCCTGCTCATTGTTTATGAAGTGTAAAGGGTCAGGTGAGCTGAGATAAATTCCATATTCTGTTAGCGTTCAGAAGCGACTGCTGCAAAGGCTCTCACAATATGCACTGCAACGTCAGATACAGTCGGCCTAATAAAGTCAGTCATCACTCAGAGTTAAAAAGCAAAGTTCTCACTCACTGGATGTCAGATTTCAGATGGATTCTTCAGGAGATTTTGGCGTCTTTCTTCACTGAGAGGCGCATTTCGCCAGCTGTTGAAAGTAAATCCATCATATGCAGCAGAATTTCACCCAGAAGTGTTTCGGATAAAGTTTTAATCCGGTCTTCTTGCAGGCTTTGGGCTTCACTTGGGAATTTTGTCTTAGATTCCAAATGTGGCATCTTCCTCGGCAAAGTTTGACGTCATAAAGATCAGCTCGCGATGACTGGATGACCAACAATTTGTGCAGAAAAAAATATTGCTAACAATACCTAACGCTATGTTTGCCCTGTTTCATTTTGTCTTGGCGTTCAGAGTCTACAGAGGGTTGTCTCATCAGTCGTGCACCACAGAAATTGACAGCTTGTCTCCTAGCAACAGCAGCTCTCAGTTGTCAGTCTTTTTTTTTATGGAAACGCCCACCCAGATGCTTGAAATTTAGACACTGTCAAGTTGACAAATATGTCAGTCAACTCTTTTATCCTCTTTTGACAAATAGAAAATTAGACAACAGCAAAAAAAAAAAATCACTCTCAGGGTCTGAAACTGGTCCTCACAGAGATGAGAACTCTCTGTCACTCAGTCAGACACACGTGGGGCCCTCGGGATGAAGCACAAAATGTATTTTTCTCACTCGTGTTTTAAAGCCGAGGAGGAGAGAAGAAGTGAGATCCCAGAGGAAGCTGGACGCTGAATGTTGGCACGAAGGTCTGAGGAGGCAGCGGAGCTCATCACAGGGAGGGCGACCCCGTCTCCTACATCCACCGCACACAGCTCTAATTAGACAAACCAAACATGTTTTGGAGGAAATTTAATTGCTGCCTGGATTATCTCCACAGTTTCTTTCCAACCCCATGAAGTGTGACGTTCTTAGAAGTCGTCTGGAACGGGGAAATGTAAATGGAACACGAGAACATCCCTGTTCTTCTGTAATCAAACTGGGAGCAACAAACATGTATGAGACATGAAGCTGCCTCAAGAGACAACACATGGAAGTTACACTCGTACAAATTAAAGTGCTAACTAGAACCATAAAGGGTTCTTCAGCTTCTTCCCATAGGAGAACCATCTTTAGTCCCTGGTAGAACCTTTTATAAATGTTCACTTTGAATTTTTTCACAGCTTGACTTAGAACTCAATATAAATGGTTATACCTAGAACCATCTGTGAAAGGCTCCACCCAGAACCTCCTATGAGAGGTTCTACAGAGAATCCTTCAAAGGTGTAAGGGTTCCACCCACACCCCTCTCTGGGCTTCTGTCCAGAATGGTTCCTCCTTCTAGGGGTGCTAACAAGAACCCACCCAATGGATTCTACTGGGAACCTTTTTATATTCCAAGTCGTTATCTAGAACACTCTCAGGGGGTCTGCTGAGAACTTTTTTATATTTCAAGAGTTTTATTTAGAACATGGGAACTTTTTTATATGTCAAGGTTTTTATCTAGAACCCACCCTGGAGGGAACCCTTATGTTATGGTTGAAAGAACCCTTGACGAAAGAGTTCTTCAAGGATTTTAGCGGTCATTGAAGAACTCTTTCCTCAGCCCTTCAGGGAGAACCCTTTAGGAACCCTCATGTCTCAGAGTGTTCCACTCATGAATTCTGAATTGAAATTAATTAAAAATGACATCTGAGCTCCACACGTGAATGTCAGCACGACCCCACACCTCGTTAATGACTGCAAGAGTAATCAGTCCGAAATGAGAACCGATGGAACCAACCAAAACACACACACACACCACACACACACACGCACACCTGAGCGTTTTCCTGTGCATGTCTTCTTCTGTGATCCCAACATAAGTGAGTGTTTCATTCCACACTGGATTCAGAGAGTTACGGATCGTCTTCGTCTTCAGTTTATTCGCCTGAAGGACACAGAGACACACAGAGACAGAGAGACAGAGACACATTATTGATAAATATTGATCTCAGGTTGTTTCACACATCTTCACACTGCAGCTCAGAAACAGCAGCTGCTGTGTGTTAATCTTTTCATATTTCTCTCTCTGTCTTTCTGTTTTGAAACCTGGACTGAATCTGAAACAAATTAAATTTAAGATTAAATTGAACGTAATCAAATGTCTCGTCAGGTTGCACTGACGCTGCAGACGTGTTTTAACTCTGATCAAAGATTCTAAACCGTCACTCAGTTCAGTTTAATTTGTCTCAGTTTGATTTTCACAGGCAGAAAATTAGTTCTATAAGAAGACGTTTCAGGAAATCCTGCTCTTCTGTCAAAGCTTCAGCTGTTTTTGTGCTCAACACGTCCACCATTTTATTTCATGGCCTTTAAGAAATGACAGATCAGATGAATCCACACCTCAACAGAAAACTAATAATAAGATTAAAGTAACATACAAACCAAACGTCTCGTCTCATCTGTCCTCATCATATGAAACATATTGATGTTTACCTCTAGTGTCGACCTCTAGTGGCCGTAGGAAATATGACAGCAGAGGAGAGGAGGAAGACCGGTGACGTAGTTTAGAGCTCAACTGTGACCATCAACTTTTTGGAACAAGTTAGTTTTCCGTTCATCCATTAACGTTTGAGAAAATTAATTTACATGATGACTTTTAGCCTGAAACTAAACCAATCGATTATGAGATGAATCATCACAAGGTACAAGACTGTGTTTATAATTATTTTGAGAGTGAAGGAACTACACATCCCATAAAGCACTGTGAATGACAACATGTCCTGTTGGTCTTAGGACTGAGGATGTGTTGGTCTCAGGTCTGTGGACATGTTGGTCTGAGGACATGTTGGTCTGTGGACATGTTGGTCTCAGATCTGAGGACATGTTGGTCTGAGGACATGTTGGTCTCAGGTCTGAGGACACGTTGGTCTGTGGACATGTTGGTCTCAGGTCTGAGGACGTGTTGGTCTGTGGACATGTTGGTCTTAGGTCTGAGGATGTGTTGGTCTCAGGTCTGAGGACGTGTTGGTCTGAGGACATGTTGGTCTCAGGTCTGAGGACACGTTGGTCTGTGGACATGTTGGTCTCAGGTCTGAGGACGTGTTGGTCTGAGGACATGTTGGACTCAGGTCTGAGGACACTTTGTCTCAGGTCTCAGGACGTGTTGGACTCAGGTCTGAGGACACTTTGTCTCAGGTCTCAGGTCTCAGGACGTGTTGGTCTCAGGTCTGAGGACATGTTGTCTCAGGTCTCAGGTCTGAGGACGTGTTGGTCTGAGGACATGTTGGACTCAGGTCTGAGGACACCTTGTCTCAGGTCTCAGGTCTCAGGACGTGTTGGACTCAGGTCTGAGGACACTTTGTCTCAGTCTCAGGACGTGTTGGACTCAGGTCTGAGGACACTTTGTCTCAGGTCTCAGGACTGTTGGACTCAGGTCTGAGGACACTTTGTCTCAGGTCTCAGGTCTCAGGACGTGTTGGTCTCAGGTCTGAGGATACTTTGTCTCAGGTCTCAGGTCTGGACGTGTTGGACTCAGGTCTGAGGACATGTTGTCTCAGGTCTCAGGTCTGGGACGTGTTGGACTCAGGTCTGAGGACACTTTGTCTCAGGTCTCAGGTCTGAGGACGTGTTGGACTCAGGTCTGAGGACACTTTGTCTCAGGTCTTAGGTCTCAGGACGTGTTGGACTCAGGTCTGAGGACACTTGTCTCAGGTCTCAGGTCTGTGGACGTGTTGGACTCAGGTCTGAGGACATGTTGTCTCAGTCTCAGGTCTCAGGACGGTTGGACTCAGGTCTGAGGACACTTTGTCTCAGGTCTCAGGTCTCAGGACGTGTTGGTCTCAGGTCTGAGGACATGTTGTCTCAGGTCTCAGGTCTCAGGACGTGTTGGACTCAGGTCTGAGGACACTTTGTCTCAGGTCTCAGGTTCAGGACGTGTTGGTCTCAGGTCTGAGGACATGTTGTCTCAGGTCTCAGGTCTCAGGACGTGTTGGACTCAGGTCTGAGGACACTTTGTCTCAGGTCTCAGGTCTGTGGACGTGTTGGTCTCAGGTCTGAGGACATGTTGTCTCAGGTCTCAGGGCTGAGGACACTTTGTCTCAGGTCTCAGGTCTCAGGACATGTTGGTCTCAGGTCTGAGGACATGTTGTCTCAGGTCTCAGGTCTGTGGACGTTGTTGGAAATCAGGTTCGAGACACTTTGTCTCAGGTCTCAGGTCTCAGGACGTGTTGGTCTCAGGTCTGAGGACATGTTGTCTCAGGTTCTCAGGTCTGAGGACATGTTGTCTCAGGTCTCAGGTCTCAGACGTGTTGGACTCAGGTCTGAGGACACTTTGTCTCAGGTCTCAGGTCTGTGGACGTGTTGGACTCAGGTCTGAGGACACTTTGTCTCAGGTCTCAAGTCTCAGGACGAGTTGGACTCAGGTCTGAGGACACTTTGGTCTCAGGTCTCAGGACGTGTTGGGACTCAGGTCTGAGGACATGTTGTCTCAGGTCTCAGTCTGTGGACGTGTTGGACTCAGGTCTGAGGACACTTTGTCTCAGGTCTCAGGACGTGTTGGTCTCAGGTCTGAGGACATGTTGTCTCAGGTCTCAGGTCTGTGGACGTGTTGGACTCAGGTCTGAGGACACTTTGTCTCATGGTCTCAGGTCTCAGGACGTTGTTGGTCTCAGGTCTGAGGACATGTTGTCTCGGGTCTCAGGTCTCAGGACGTGTTGGACTCAGGTCTGAGGACACTTTGTCTCAGGTCTCAGGTCTCAGGACGTGTTGGTCTCAGGTCTGAGACATGTTGTCTCAGGTCTCAGGTCTCAGGACGTGTTGGACTCAGGTCTGAGGACACTTTGTCTCAGGTCTCAGGTCTCAGGACGTGTTGGTCTCAGGTTCTGAGGACATGTTGTCTCAGGTCTCAGGTCTGAGGACACTTTGTCTCAGGTCTCAGGTCTCAGGACATGTTGGTCTCAGGTCTGAGGACATGTTGTCTCAGGTCTCAAGTCTGTGGACGTGTTGGACTCAGGTCTGAGGACACTTTGTCTCAGGTCTCAGGTCTCAGGACGTGTTGGTCTCAGGTCTGAGGACATGTTGTCTCAGGTCTCAGGTCTGAGGACATGTTGTCTCAGGTCTCAGGTCTCAGGACGTGTTGGACTCAGGTCTGAGGACACTTTGTCTCAGGTCTCAGGTCTGTGGACGTGTTGGACTCAGGTCTGAGGACACTTTGTCTCAGGTCTCAGGTCTCAGGACGTGTTGGTCTCAGGTCTGAGGACATGTTGTCTCAGGTCTCAGGTCTGTGGACGTGTTGGACTCAGGTCTGAGGACACTTTGTCTCAGGTCTCAGGTCTCAGGACGTGTTGGTCTCAGGTCTGAGGACATGTTGTCTCAGGTCTCAGGTCTCAGGACGTGTTGGACTCAGGTCTGAGGACACTTTGTCTCAGGTCTCAGGTCTCAGGACGTGTTGGTCTCAGGTCTGAGGACATGTTGTCTCAGGTCTCAGGTCTCAGGACGTGTTGGACTCAGGTCTGAGGACACTTTGTCTCAGGTCTCAGGTCTCAGGACGTGTTGGTCTCAGGTCTGAGGACATGTTGTCTCAGGTCTCAGGTCTGAGGACACTTTGTCTCAGGTCTCAGGTCTCAGGACATGTTGGTCTCAGGTCTGAGGACATGTTGTCTCAGGTCTCAGGTCTCAGGACGTGTTGGACTCAGGTCTGAGGACACTTTGTCTCAGGTCTCAGGTCTCAGGACGTGTTGGTCTCAGGTCTGAGGACATGTTGTCTCAGGTCTCAGGTCTGAGGACATGTTGTCTCAGGTCTCAGGTCTCAGGACGTGTTGGACTCAGGTCTGAGGACACTTTGTCTCAGGTCTCAGGTCTCAGGACGTGTTGGACTCAGGTCTGAGGACACTTTGTCTCAGGTCTCAGGACGTGTTTGGACTCAGGTCTGAGGACATGTTGTCTCAGGTCTCAGGTCTGAGGACATGTTGTCTCAGGTCTCAGGTCTCAGGACGTGTTGGACTCAGGTCTGAGGACACTTTGTCTCAGGTCTCAGGTCTGTGGACGTGTTGGACTCAGGTCTGAGGACACTTTGTCTCAGGTCTCAGGTCTGTGGACGTGTTGGACTCAGGTCTGAGGACACTTTGTCTCAGGTCTCAGGTCTCAGGACGTGTTGGTCTCAGGTCTGAGGACATGTTGTCTCAGGTCTCAGGTCTCAGGACGTGTTGGACTCAGGTCTGAGGACACTTTGTCTCAGGTCTCAGGTCTCAGGACGTGTTGGACTCACCTTACAGGCTCCTGGCAGCAGGTGCAGTTTGACGTATGGATCAGCTAAACCGTTGAAGTCCATGGGCTTCAGACCCTGCAGACACAAACAACGACAGCTCACTGAAGCATCCATTAACAATCAATCAGCTGATCAATCAGCTCTGCGTCGTTTAATGAATCAGATATCAACATTTGTGTGTTCAGTGTGTTTGTGATGAATCTGAAGTGTGACAGGCTCTCAGCTGTGTAATCAGATTACTAGAAAGCAGTCCCCGTGTGTGTGCTGAGCTTTTCTCTGCTCTCAGATGTGATTCAGGAGGACGAAGACTCGAACAGGCAGCGGATCAAACCAAGCACTCGATTTCAATCTGTTGACCTCGTCAGCAGGACGCAGATCGTTGTGACAAATTACTCCTAAATTTCTCTCAACAGCTTTGACATTTGCAGCGACGGCAGAGAGAAATGTAATATTCTCCCCTCGCAGCATTTTTTAATGAGTCTGAGGAAACAGACGCTGTGACCTTATAGATTCTGTGAGTTATTTCTTGATTTCTTTTATTGTTTGTGAAATATTGTGGGTCTCAGCTACACACTGATGTTATAAAGACGTCACAAGAGAGAGTTTGTTGGTTAAAAATATGTTATATTTTTGTCTTTTTCTGTGCACGTGCAAAAAAATATCATGCACACATAAAAGTCTGTGAATGTGTAATTGTAAAAGTTTTGCAGCTGTAGAAATCGGTGCTGCGTCTTTTCAGTAAATACATTTTTAACTAAATAAGCAGAAGCAAAACGAGGAGATATAAACTGATTTGTGAGCTGAAATGAATTTAAAGCTGAGTTCAGAGGTTCAGAGAAAACATCGTGTCGAGGTGGACTGAGCTCAGCAGGCTGTGATCTTTAAATATATTTGCCTCAAACAGCTGCAAATCTCATTCTGATTCAGTTCATAAATAATAAAAATAAGTTGTGATGGAAATGCAAAATGTGTCAAACTACTATTTTAAATTAAATACCGTGTTGTAGCAACGTTCTGGCCCACACATCATTTTTACAGACTTCAGAAATCATCTTTGTTTGCAGAAATCACACCTTAATAATACATTTTAAATGAAAATGAGAATTAATGATGTGAAAATGATCCTTTCTTTTAATATCACAAAACATATTGCAAGTCAAAATAATTGCAATGAGATATTTTCTGAAAAGGGTTCAGCTCTAAAACAACCCACATCTTCAGTTTCAGCAGCAGTTACCATCTTTTTCTTCTTCTACAAATTGAACCTTTGCTTCATCACCACAGAAAAGTACCTTCACACCAGGCAGCGCAGAGTGAATCCACCTGTTCAGGTGTGAAACGGCTCCCGTCTCTGCAGCAGGAGGGAAAACATTAACACTCGAGTTTGTCCTCAAATAAAGAAGCTCAGTGACAGCAGGTGACTCTGATCGTCTCCCAGCTCAGAGATAATGAAGCCATTTAAAGCTCCCTTCTGTTCCTCTAATGTTGCTGCTCTCTGTGAGTCTGTTGTGTAACTGTGACCGCAGCAGGACGCACACAAACATCTGATCCTGGTTAAATTCATACCATCATGATCTCAGAAGACCAGACTCACTGATACTGCAGTTTGATCGTAGTAGTTCATGTCGTCTAAACAACAGATATGTTAGAAATGTTCCCTCTGCATCACTTTAGAGGAATTAAAAGACTTGAATTCATCTGATCCGGGAGATGAAATATTCACAACTGATCCTGCAACGTAGAAAAATCATCCAGGCACTAACATGCTGCAAAAAACAAAGGAAATTCAAGAGAGATTTCTGGGACATCATTTCTATCTAAAAAGAGAATAAACTTGTCAACGTTTCACATTAGAAAAGTCATTTTCATCATTTTAATAAACTATACTGCAGCTGTTATTGAGCTTTATTTAATCAGTAAGAAGTTATTCTGGCAGAGGAACAAGATTATTTTTCTTATTTTTAGTAACATCGTCTCAGTTTCAGAATTTGAATTAATCTATTTTTATTCATCGTCAGTGAGTGAGAACATCAGAACCTGCTGCTTCACATTTCATGTTATTACATTTTGTAAAGTGATGCAGCTTCGTCCTGCATCATCATCATCATCATCATCATCAGATGTGAAAATATGAAAGATTGTTGTTGCTTCCAGTTTGAGTCAGAGTTTAGTTCTCTCTGCTGCTCAGTTTTCACAGAAGTTCTTTATAGAAGAAGTTTTGTTTTATCTTGAGCTTTTTTTTTTGCTGATGATTAATCTCAGTGTGAAGTAATAAGAAAAATACTTGACTTTTTTTAAGGCACATTATGATCTTTTAGATTCATAAGTTTTACAAATTCTAGCAAAGAAAAATGGTCTTTTCCCATCAGCAGATTTATTAAAACAAGACGATCTGATTTAAGAATACTTGTTTTTTGTTTTTTTAGAGAAGGGCTGTTGTTGCAGGTTTTCTGTCTCAGCTTCAGCATCATTTTACACACATTTCCTCAGTCCTCAGTCAGTCTGACATTCTGTGTTTGAATCACTTGAAAACTTTGGGATCTGCTGCAGTTTTCGTCTCTGTGGGTTTGAACTGTTTTAGTCTCCACAGAGTTCATAATGTCTGGCTCATCAGCTGCTAACTGGGGCTGTAAGAAGTTAAAAACACCAAAATCTGCTCTAAAACGGGATCATTTGTTTGTGTCAAGGCTGGACAGTGCAGGGTAACTGGAACACAGAGAACAGGACACAAATGCAGATTTCTGAGGCTGAGCTGGTGAAAAACTCAACACGGGATCATGAAGGAGCAGCCGAGGATCAAAAGCAAACGGCTGCAGTCCATCACAGGCAGACAGATTCAAACAGATCAACACAGGCTGAGTACTGGTTTAAGAAAAAGAAACGAGAGCACGAAGCACACAGACACCAACCTGATCTGTGAGACAACAAAGAACAAAGAAGCAGCTGCTGCAGAGACGACTGACGAAAAGGAAGGAGGTGCAGATGAGGAGTGGGCAGAGCAGAAAGCAGGTGTGTTGATGTGGGAGGAGGGCAAGTCTGAGGACATCTGGTGGAAAGGTGTAGAATAACACTGAAGGACAGAGGGACCGGGGGACACGAAGGGGACATCCAGAGCCTCTTATTAGATATTTCCTCAGTTGTCAGTTGAAGGATCGCTCCGCCATCTTGCAGGCCGTCCCAGAGCTCTTATTTCTGCTCCGAGGATTGAGGATGTACCAGAGCAGCTTTTCGTGTGTGACCCACCACCAGGGGGTTTAAAGATCAGCTAGCAGCAGTTAGCAGCTAAGTCAAAGAAGAAGACGGAAGAGAAAACGTCTGCAAACTGGGGACACAATCAGGTCCTGGAGCTCTTTACCCCCTGAGCAGAGGACGAGATCGACCACCAAATAACAGGCGGAGGCAGCACGTGTGTTGTACTTCACACTAGACTTAACGCTGCTGTGTCACACGTTGCGTATTACATGTGCAGTAGAACTAGAATATGTGTGTGTGAATGTCTCTATATAAAAGGTGAATATAGAGAAATATAGAGTTTTTAGTTTTTTTTAAAGTTATATTTTTGGGCTTTTATGCCTTTAATGGATAGTACAGGGGCGGCACGATGGCGCAGTGGTTAGCGCTGCCGCCGCACAGCAAGGAGGTCCTGGGTTCGAATCCCCGAGCCGGCAGGGCCTTTCTGTGTGGAGTTTGCATGTTTCTCCTCGTGTCCGCGTGGGTTCTCTCCGGGTACTCCGGCTTCCTCCCACAGTCCAAAGACATGCAGCATCATAGGTTAATTGGTGACTCTAAATTGCCCATAGGTGTGAATGTGAGAGTGAGTGGTTGTTTGTCTCTATGTGTCAGCCCTGCGATGAACTGGCGGCTTGTCCAGGGTGTACCCCGCCTCTCGCCCAAAGTCAGCTGGGATAGGCTCCAGCCCCCCGCGACCCTCACGGATAAGCGGTTACAGAAAATGGATGGATGGATGGATAGTACAGTTGAAGAGTAGACAGGAAACGGGGCAGAGAGAGGGGGGATGACATGCAGCAAAGGGCAGCGGGCGCTGCAGAGGACTAACAGCCTCCATACATGAGTCGGACGCTCTACCAACTGAGCTAAACGTCCGCCCCGAAATATAGAGTTTTATATGATGAAAGCGCCTCTCAAAGGGAAATATAATCACCTGGAGATTCCCACCTCTGATCATGAATAAGATTTGCTCTCATCCTCAGTAAATCAGTTTATTCCTGCTGCACCAGAGGAGAATTATGGAGGCTGCAGCTGAAAATAATCATAAAATCCATAATAGTATTTCAGTACAAATTCAGGCTTATTGAGCTACTCATCAGAGCGGTGACATTTCAGTCCTGTGCACAGATTAATACGTGATCCGGTCAGTAAATTTCACTCAGACACTCCAGGTATAAACCATGTGATTGTGAAGCAGGATACAGTTTGTGTTTGTCTCATTGACCTGTTCACCTGAGAGCAGCTGATAAATGTTGTTGTTTGCTGCAGGAGACGTGTGTTTGAAGACGAGGTGATGAGGAGACACGAGTCACTGCTGAGCCTCCTGATGGAGTCAAATAAGAGTCAAATAAGAGTCGTTAATATTTTGAACTTGTGATGTGATGTTTGCAAATAATCTCACAGCCTCCAGTTTATCACTGTTTGTGTGCATGTGCAAAAAAAAAAAATCATGCACATGTGAACATGTAATTATGTTTTATAGCTGTAGAAATATTATGTGCATGAGTGAAAAAACAGTTCAAATATAAAAATATATTTTTTAAATTTTAATTACAAATACAAAACATTTCTACAACTGCAAAACCTTTGTACACACGTGCAAATTATATCTCAGCACACAAAACTTTTTCCACACATGCAGTCTGAAGCCTGTGAAATTATTTGTGAACATCACTTCATGAGCTCAAAATATTAATGAGTCTTATTTGACTCCACTTCCTCCTGCATGATGACAGATACCTGCACCACACACACACACACACACACACACACACACACACACACCTCTCTCTCTCTCTCTCTCTCAGCTCAGTGACAGTGATGTGATAAGTGTCTGCTGGATCGTACCTGAGCTCCTGTAGATCCACGGCCGTGCAGCCTGTTGTCTCTTTATTGTTTCTGACACTTAATTTGGGCTCCTGTGTGACAGTTTGCTCTGACTCATGGTACAAACCACCGTAAATCTTTATGAATGTCACCTCTTTGTGCTGCTGTCATTGTGTCACTTGTGTCACCACTGTGACACTTTATTTGATCCCAGGAGCTTCAAATGAAGCTGGTTTGGTCTCAGGTGACAGCAGACTGGTTCTGCAAGTGTGAGGGATGTTACAGGAAGTACAAAGGGACAGTTCTTTAATGAAACATCGAGGGTACAAGCAGGGTTAGGCACTGAAACACGGTGCCCTGGACCAAATCTATCTATCTATCTATCTATCTATCTATCTAAATGGCTTCAAAGAGACAAAAAATACCATAAAGAAACAAAATTAGCACTAAGGAGTATAAAACAACCACAAATTGACGACAACAATGAGACATAAAATGAGATGCAACTCTACCAAAAAGAGAGACAAACGCGATACAACATGAAACATAAAATGAGACACAAAATTACTACAAAGAGTAAAAATGAATACAAACAGGTGACCTAAAGTTAGAGGTGAGCTCAGAGGAGCTCAGCTGCCCTCTACGTTTACTTTGGGACATTTGAGGGGAGCTCTGAAACATAAATCAATAATAATGGTAAACATATGTCAGTGTTTTACGTTACTGTGTCCGTAACACAGTGCTGCTCGCTCTGTTTGTTGTGTGTCCTGCCTCCTGAAAGATCTAAAAAAGACAGAACTGGGTCTATGCTAGTGGAAGGTGGAGTGCTGCAGCACACTGACACAGCTGACTCTGTTTCCATTGTAGAAAATGAGGCACTTCATCTGAAATATACTGTTGCCTGGAGGCACTCGTGTCTGAACTGGAGCAGATCCCTGCGACCAGGTTCCAAACTCCTGGTGTTGAGCCTGGAAGCAGAGCAGAGGAGTCACAGCAGCACATTAACACCCGCGGGTTGGAGAGCGTCCTTACCTTGGCCCGGAGCACGGTGCAGTGCAGCTCGCTGGAGCTCTGCTCGTATCTCAGCTCAAACTCCAGGGTTCCCAGAGCAGCTGAGGAGGCAGAGAGGAGACAGACACACAATTATCATAACTGATAAAAAAAAAAAAAAAAACGTGATTTACAGCTGTCGCATCAGTGGACGGGAAAAATGACACTGCTGGAATATCTGTCGGAAGAAATTGAAAGCATGCAGGAGAACAGAGAAATATCTGAGGAACAGCATGTGCTCAGAAGATGGAAATCCAATTTAGTGGAGCAGCACCTGTCACATGAATGTGAACACGACACATCACATGTCAACACGCAAAATCCTCTTAAAAGGAGAGCAAACACATTCGTCAGGGCTCGTTACAACCATGCATACATACATACACACACACACACACACACACAGCCTGGTGTGGTACAGTTATATAAGACGATACATAAAGCACATGATTCACAGGGATTAGAACAAACGTGTATTTTAGGCATCAGCCCTCATAAATATCAACAAACCACAGATTACACAACATATTGTATTTGTATGCTAAACTAAGAGCTATTGTGCGATCCTGTATGATTTATGGACACAGAGCTGGAGTCTGTCCCACATCCTGCTGAGCTTCTGTTGCTCTCACACAGCCTGTCGAATACTACCACTTCCTGTTGGATCGTCAACAGACTACACACGACCACGCTAAGCAGGAAGCACACAAAGACACACAAAACAACTACAAACAGACACCACAAAGGGACGAACACAACGACATGACAAAATGAGACACAATAACTACCAGAAAGAGACAAATTACCACAAACCACCACCACAAACAGACGGCCACAAAGGGATGCACAATGAGAAAGAAAATGAAATGCACAATGAGATGTAAAAAATGACTGCAAAGGGACAGACAATGACAAGAAATGAACAAAAAAAAAACAACCACAAAGATACAAAATAACTAGAAAAGGACAAAAAATGACCACAAATAAACAATGACAAAGGGATACAAAATGAGGTGCAAAATGAGACACACAATCACTACAAAGACACAAAAAAAAACTACTACAAAGAGACAAAACCAGCACAAAAGGACGACCATAAATACAAACAACCAAAAAGAGGCAAAATTACCACAACAAATCAAGCACAAACAGATGACCACAAAGGGATGCAAAATGAGACACAAAATGAGATGCAAAATGACTACCAAGAGAAAATGAATACAGACAACCCCAAAGGGATGCAAAATAGTTGCAAACAGTTTGACCACAGAGGGACTACAAGAGATGCAAGATGACACAAAAAGTCATAAATTAATACAAAGAGACACAAAATTATAATGCAGAGACACAAAACTACCATAAAGAGACAAAAATGACAACAAAGAGACACAAAATGACTCCGAGACAAACCACAACCACGTGGTCTGTTGTGTGTCTGTTTCAGTGTGGGGCTCTTGCTGTCATGGTGGACTGGTGGGGGTCTTCTACACGTCTGTGCTGGAGGGGCTCATCGTGTGAATAATCCATGACTACAGTTTCTGAAACAAGTTGCTGTAATTTCTCCTCCGTCCTGAATTAAATTAAAGAATCGCAGCTGCTGTCTGAGACTCACTTCACATCATTTGCATTTTGTTTCTACGACGCTGGCTGCACATCAAAAACAGCAGCTCCAGTCCTGCACCGCCGAGGCTCGGAAGTCTTCAGTACGTAGGCGGCAAAAAGGCTCCAAACCTGAAAAGATGTTTGGGTTTGCAGTTGTGCAGCAACGGAAAGTAACTGAGTACATCTGTGTTTACTCAACACCATCCTTCATTTACTCCAGCAGAGGAGAACCAGGAACATTAAATCACAAAGATCCACCCATCTCAGGAACAGATTGTTTCCTCAGTCAGGTTTCTGAGCAGCTGACACGCCCACAGTCACTTCACAATGTTGTGTGTCTGTGTAAATAATGTATGAAGTCACTGTGCACACAGTCGATGTGTTTCCTGTCCTTGTGTTACAGCAGAGATCCAGAATTTCATTCTATTTCTAACAGACGTGACAAAAAAGTTGAAAGTGTTTCAGACGGGATTTAAAGTGACAGGAAGGAATCAGAAGGTCAACAGGATGTAAGATTGTTACTGAGGTGAGAGATGATTAAAATCACTGAACAGAGCAGGTGAAGGGAAAACACACACACACACACACACACACACACCCCTTCACCTGAAGGGAAAATACACACACCACCAAAACCTAAAACTAAACTAAAGTAAACCTGAATTAAACTCAGATAAACTACACTAAACTGGAACTAAACTGACTTAAAACTTAAATGAAACTAAAGTTACGGACAGATTCGGTCACTAAACTGAACCTCGGGCTTCAGTATCAGTGAGTCGGGATAAAAAGGTTTCGGGGAGTTTTTCTGTATTTCCTGGTTTTCATTGGCCCGTTATTGGTTACAAAATTCAGATGAAAGGTTTGATGTCAAAATGTGTAAAAAGAAACAAGATGCTGAACCCAAAAGTGCAGACGAGGCGACGCAGAAAGACTTCACAAAGTGTTTAATAAAGAAACAATGAAATAAAAAACCTCCTCGTGACGCCAGCAGGTCAAACTAAAGAACAAAAAACACACAAATCCAACAAAGACAAACGAGGAGCAAATATCCAGACACACAAAAACAAATCCAACAAATGCAACAAAGGTCTGAAACACAGGGGACGAAATAAGACACAGGTGAAAGAAATGGTTATCAAAAAGGGCAGGAAAAGGACAAAGACAGGAAGTAAAGTGAAGACAGGACCAGGACTACAAAAATAAAACAGGAAATGACCAGATAAAACCCGGGAACAGTTTGTAATTCAGATTTGACTCACTTGACCCACTGATTAAAAGTAACTAAGTAGAACATATACTCATAAAAGTACAAGTACTCCTTGTAAAAACTACTTAATCACAGTAAGGTGAGAATTTGTAACTACACGACTGTAACTAGTTTGAACTTGACGGGTCACCGTCTGCTCAGAGATCTGATCCGATTAAAGAAAACTGTGATGATGAAACTCAGCTTCAGTAAAATATTCTAACAGATAAATAATAATCTGAGGATAATAAAACCTCTCTGCTGACTCCACTGCAGCCCTCAACACTAAACAGACATATAAAAGCTCTCTGTGTGTTTTCTGCTGAGATATTTTGTGCAGGTTTTTTAAATTTGAATGTTTATGATGGTAATTCCACCCACCTACAGCGGCTCACAGCCGCCCGGGGCACAGACGAGCGGCTGCAGTGAAAACATCGAGAGCTTCACCGTCACAAAGCTGCACAGATGAAATCTGTCCCATAAAAATCAGTCTTTGTTAATGGACGTGTCTTTTTATGTTTGAGCAAAGCCTGAAGTTTTAGTTACATGAGACAGACTGTCCCTCAGGCTCTCACGCTCTGATCAATCTGATTATTAAAAAACAAAACAAATCATCAACCAGTGACTGCAAAACAAATCTGATTATAAATAAATGCATGTTAATGAGGAAATAAAGAGGGTAGAAACCCCTAATTAGTCTTTACTTTAAATCACAGAGGAGCTTTAAAACATGTCAGCAGCTCTGAAACCAACATTCAGCCACAGTCATTTATCACAGTTTACTCTGATTCTGCAGCTGAAGCGACGACGGAGAGCGTGAAGGAGTGATGTGCTCCGCTTCACCTCTCACACAGCTCCTCTTCTGTAACCTGAGAGCCACTTCAAACACATCTGCAGCACAGGTTCTGTTTTATCTGCCTCATCAAACATTTTAAATGTCTGCAACCCAACCGAGATGTCGAGAAATTCTCACTAAAACACACACACGTGTTGCATTATTAATGTTATTTTAACATAAAGGCGTGAATTATTCATGAGTTGTTTCTCTGGACTGAACTCTGGTGGTCGCTGGCGTCGCGGCCGGTCAGATGAATTGGTCTCTTTTTATTTATTGATCAGGGTGGAGTCACCGCAGCGTCTTTACATCCCCTCAGACCAACGCGGGTCAGAGCCACGATGTGAGAAACACTGAGAGTCCAAACTCCCTGATCAGAACCAGATTGTTAAATCCAGACTTTTTATCAAACCCACTAACATCTGGCTTTTGTCTTCAGTGTGAAAGGCTACAATCAGCACTCACAGCGATGAGAGCTCGTGGCCTCTGTCGATAACTTCTGCCACTCTCTTAACTCTTTTTACTCATGCGTGTGTCGCTTGGCTTCACTTGGTTTGGAGTTTGCACCAGCTTGAAGGTGTGTATTTAACTGAAACACACGCGTCTTTAGTCAAATGTTTGTTATCTAAAAGCTTTTATTATGAAGCAGCAAAATCAGGAAATGCTGTGTTTCTATCAAGAGTAAGTGAACACGACTTCAGTCAGCAGAAATGTCGTCTCACTGCAGGTATCAGTCCTGTCACTGGTCGCCTGCGTGAAGCAGCATCTCTGTGTTCACTATCTGCCTTTTCAAAGTCCTGTTCAGATTTACTCCACATTCAGTTACTCAGTTCTGGGGACCCTAAAGGACGTGACACAGATCAGGTAGGTGGATTTGAGTTCTACATTTGGACCCATTTCTAGCTAGCTAAAGCTACTGCTAACATGTGAGACACTGGCTGTTTGCAGTCCTGCAGTCTGTCTTATGGAGTCAGATAAAAGTCAATAATATTTTGAGCTTGTGAAGTGATGTTCACAAATAATTTCACAGCCTGCAGTTGTACATCATAGAATTTACACGCACAAAAAATTCTACCTGTAGAAATATTTAGTGCATTTCTGAAAAAGTTTTGTGCACAAAGATATAATTTGCACGTGTGTACACAGGTTTTGTAGTTGTAGAAATGTTTGTGTATTTGTAATTAAAATTTAAAATATATATTTTTTTAATTTTTTAAAAACATTTTTTTACATATGTACAGAATATTTCTACTTAATATCAATGACTCTTATTTGACTCTGTACTGTATATTACTTGTGAACTGTCCTGTTTTTAATTGCCCTCTCCTGTTTTCCTTCTGGTGTCATAATTCTCCCGTATTTCTCCTCAGATTTTATTCTGTACAGCTGCACGAAATCTCATTTCATGACTTGGAAGAGAGCTGCTCTCGCCTGCTGTATCTAGTCCTGCAAATACATCCACGCTCGTGCCTCATCCTCCCCAGTGAGTGACAGACGGAGAGAGAAATCCTGAGCAATAAATGCAAATTTCAGACGTCCTGGAAAGAAGAATTCCTGTTTCTTATATAGAGAGTTTTAAAGGAAAGAGGCACATTTCTTTCTAAGAGCAGCCAAACTAACACACACCCCTCGAAAATCATGTGTAAAGTTTTCATTTTCTGTTATCAAGATCAAATTTAAATTTGAAACATGTCAGACTAATGAGTGTCAGCCCTTCGTCATCTGTAGGCATCTGTCTGCTGAAAATGTGCAAATGTATTTTTTTTTTTAAAGTAACCAGAATGCAGAAAACAACGTCCATGAAACTAAAAGTTTCAGTTTCCTCCCTGTTTTTTAAGGTCTCACAGTTGGCAAGTATGCTAATTTTTCCATATAAAGTTGGTTATATTTCTGAGAGGACCTTAAACGTTGTGAGGACAGCTTCTGATTGGTCAACACAGACCTGAACTCTAGTGTGAAAAGTCATGCTGAGTCATGCAAAAAGATGCTACAGTCTGATGTTTGTGCAGATGTGTAGAGATGCACAGTAACACACACACAGACACATGCCAACAGCGAGGCTCACTGCAGTCGTCACTGTCGGAGCTGTTGATCTCCACCGACGTGTCCACGCTGCTGGTCAGAGACAAAGACCCGCCGCCGCCGCTCGGCCGGCCGTGGGCCAGCAAGGGAGACAGAAGATGAGCCCCGCCCATCCCGGAGGCCACGGAGGGGCTGAGGGCCAGAGGGGAGGAGGCCGGGTTCGGGGACACGGCGGGGTTCGGGGAGATGGGGCCGGGGGAGGTGGGGGACAGACGGGGGAAGTAGGCGGAGATCTGTCGGATGGGTCTGATGGGGCCGGGGCAAACGTCAATGGCCATGTGTTCCTGGATGGAGATGCTGAGCTTCTTTCCTCTCCGCACCGTCATAGAGTCTGAAAGAACAAATATGAGGCCACTTTATATCTGGAGCTCTCAGTCAAATCACATGAGCTTCATCAGCAGATAAAGACAAAAGAAAGAGAAGTTTAGGTTAAAGTAGTTTAGTTTCAGTTTAATTTTAGTTTAACAGACTTGGACCCAACTCAGACTTAGACTCAACATAAAAAATCAAATCAAAACAGACTTGCAACTTGATGGACTTGAGTCTTGTGAAAATGCTTGATACCTTCCCTCAGGCTCAAAGATGAAAAAGTCTGTTACACTTTGGAAAACCGTTGTCAGTAAACACAGTTTGTCTCTGCAGCTACAAATACAAGTTAAGACTCGACCATGCAAAGAGAAAGACATATATCAACAACATCCAGAAACACTGCAGACTTCTCTGGGCCCGAGCTCATCTGAGATGGACTGACGCAAAGTGGAAAAGTGTGCTGTGGTCTGACGAGTCCACATTTCAGATTGTTTTCACTAATCATGGACGTCGTGTCCTCCGGGCTAAAGAGGAAAAGGACCATCCAGATTGTTCCCAGCACTAACTTAACTTGTAAAGACAGCAGCTGTGATGGTTTGGGGGGATTTGGAGACACATATGCTGCCATCCCTGACGTCTGTCTCAGAGACGTCCCTGATTATTTCAGAGAGACGATGCCGAGACACATTGTGGACGTGTTCCAACAGTGTGTCTTCGTAGTAAAAGAGTTCAGGTATTAGACTGACCTGCCTGCAGTCCAGACCTGTCTCCCATTGAAAATGTGTGGTGCATTATGAAGCACAAAATACGACAACAGAGACCAAACAGGACTGTTGAGCAGCTGAAGTCGTATATCAAGTAAGAATGAGAAAGAATTTCACTTTAAAACTTCAACAATTAGTGTCTCAGTTCACAGAATCTTGAGTCGTGATTTGAGACTTGAGTGTAAAGACTTGTGACTTGCAAAACAATGACTTGGTCCCACCTCGTTAGTTTTTTAGCTCTAGTTAGGTTTAGTTTTGATTCAGTTGAGTATCGTTTCAGTTTATTATATAGTTTCACTTTATTTTATAGTTTCATTTTATTAGGTTTCTGTCTTATCAATTCAGGTCAAAGTTAACAAAGTATGATTGCACCTCATCAATAATAAGCAGCAACATGTCTTCATCTCTCCTGCTCCGCACACTTCAGAATCTCTGTTTGCTTCATTTCTGCAGTGATGCTGATCAGAGCTGACAGAGTCCACCTGGATCCACTCAGGTATTAGACATGCTGACACACACACCTGCAGCAAAACAACAGGACCAGGGGCCTCGTTCAAAAAAACACTTTTAGATTTATACCTGAACCGAGTCTAAAAGCTTCTACAAGGAGTTTGAACTGGTTATGAAACAGTCTTAATTTATTATTGATGCCTTTATGTGACCTACATGTGTTAGCAAGTTAAAAAGAAGAGAGATTTTTCATTTTTCACATTATATCATGTGGTTAAATATTACTGCTTTTGTCCACAGGGGGCTCCAGAATCAGCACAATATGAAAGTTCCTTGTCTTTCACATCATTTCCTGCGGTAACCCTTTGATTAGATAGATCAAATCTAAGATAGCAAGTGTAAAAAAACTTGCTTAAGGAGGTTCTAAGAAGCCAATTTGTAACTTAGCAGACTCTGTTTGCTGTGTGAACTCGGTGAAATTGAAAATGAGGTTCACTTTCTGTTTTGCTGCCCTGCATATGAGGATTTAAGGGATGTACTTTTCACTTAAATGAGTTGTGTTTTAGAAAGGGGACTTTTTTTGTGGCAAATTTTATTTTTCAGGCCTGAGAGAGAAGGCAGAATATTCTGTTTAAGACTGAGCTATGAAATGGACTTCAATTTTGTATTGTAAAGAAAATGTTTGTGCACTGCAACTGTAACTGTATTTGGTGTCTTATATACCCATGGGGGTTGGGCACTTTTTGTGCATGACACGAAAATAAAGAATCAATCAATCAATCAATCAATCAATCAATCAATCTTAGCATCTCTGATCGGCACCTCAAATGAACTTAAAATTGACAACACCTGCCTTACGATCAGTGGTTTCCCCGTATATAAAGCAGCACAAATGAAGGTTGTAAAGTTGTCTGGTGGCAGTAAATGTACAATTTTCCCCTGAAAAAAAAAAAAAAACTGCAGAAAAAGTTCCTGTGTGATTTTCATACGCTGCTGGATGAAGTGAGGGGAGAGTCTGTGGAACAGAGTCAGCTGATCTTTGGCTTTCAGTGTCTTTTTATTGGTCATTAACCTCACGTTTGTGGGCATTGTTGAAATAATAGACTAATAATAACAGAGTGTTTGGGGTAGAGGGATGTTTCACCAGTCTTCTGTGTGCTGGACTGGTTCGGGGTCAGTTCGGGGTTAGTTAGGTTCTCTTCTGGTTTGGTATTTACAGCCATTTGTAGTTTTCAATCAAATTAAACATGTTTCTGCAACTCTTGACTTGTCTGATTCATGTTCAACTTCTTTTTGGGCACAAACTTTTCTAGGGGCCGTAAGACCTTTAAAATAAGATCTGGAAGTGAGGAAGTTTCTGTAATGTGGCCCCGGGGCCTCCAGTTGTAGTTTCTTCTCAGATATCTTCCTTGTCTGGATTCTTAGCCTGATGATTAATGAGGTTTTTTCCTTGTGCTCCAGGATTCCCTTGTGCTTCTCCAGCCTGCACACACCATCCACCTCTCCACTCCACCCTGAACCTCACCATCCACCATCCTTCAGTAAACCTTCTCAGCTCCTCCTTCAGCCTTGTTGTCTGTGTTCTGCGCTCGTGTCCGCTCTCTGAACATTATAACACAGACATGCTTATTTCCTTTTTTCTGACACCAGGTCTGACACAATTTATCCCTGACAGCAGCCTCGTCGGCCGGCTGCAGGTAACTGACAGCAGGTGTTTAATGGGGCCTGTGTGTGTGTGTGTGTGTGTGTGTGTGTGTGTGTGTCTCACATTTGAAAAGAGGAAACACAACGTGTGTGTGAAAAACAGAGGCTGGGTAAATGCAGGGATCGTTTTCTTTAAAAAAGCAGCAAGAGGAGTGTTGCAGCGTGATGCTGGAGGAGAGAAACAGGCAGTTTAACAAACCCTGAGCTGTAAATGTGTGTAGATATAAAAGATATAGGAGTCATATACAGCAGCAGAACCACCCAAGGGTGCAAAGACAGCTCCCTAATGAGGTTTCCATATTCCCTCACACACACACACCATACACACACACACTGTGCTGGTTTCTTGAACAGCAGGATGAAGTCAAACAGCTTCTGTGGCCTCCAGCCAGAACATTTACACCTCTGAGAGCAGAAGCTGTCGGCCTGCTTCAGCCTGCACAGACGAGACAGTCTGACGTCCACCACACAGCTGTTAGTCCAGGAAGACAGTATGGACTGTGTGTAATGTCTCCACGGTAACTAAAAACACACCCCCAATGTGTGTTTTCTTTCTCTTCTTAAGACTGAGCTTTTCTCGGTGATAAGGACGGATGTCAGCAGGTGTTTGGTCGTAGAAACCAGTTTGAATCCGGCTTCCCACTGTTTCCTGGTTTCCTGGAGCATCATCCTTTGAATCATGGTCCCACATCTCCCCTGTTAAATTGGACATTTCTGTGCAAATAATAAAATCCATTGCAGGAAGAATGTTGTGACTTTTACATTTTGGCAAAGTTACAGGAAACAAACAAACAAAAAAAACAACAAAATTACAGGTGAAAGAAAAAAACTGATTTTTTTTTTAACGATCCCTGAGTCACTTTTTGTTTTGCTGAATTTATTTTTTCATATATGTAATTACCTGATGTTTGCTTCATTAGCTCAAAGACATAATGGTAATTCCCATTAATGCGCTAACAGAAATTAGCATCACCATCAAATTAATATCATCTAAACAAACGGATCCTTTTTACTTCACATTTAAACATAAAACAACGTGGCACTCAGACTTTCATCCATAAAAACAAACCGACAGCTGCTGTGAACTCAGTCTGTTACTCTAAAAACTCTGGCTTCAGTTTCTAAAAGTTTAATTATCTCATGTAAAGGTTGTTTGTTTAAATCCTCTGCTCTGCCCGTGTCTAGAACAGAAACCCAGCCCAGCAAAAGATCTTTGTAGAGCCATAACCAGACGTTTTTGTCTCTAAACCTGCGAGATCATAACCATTGCATTGTTACATTATAAAACATAATTTAGTTTGTGTGCAATGAAGAATCTAGCAAGCGATTTGCAAATCTCTGTGTTTCCACCTAGACATGACCTGACAGCCTGGCAGTGATCTTTCTCGCTTTACACTGAATTATGTTTCTAAAAACATTTTCAGTGGACTGGGGCGGACTGAGAATGACCTGTCAGTCACACGGTAGCCCCGCCCTAAAGCACATGCTGATTTATGGTCTGTTTCACTCTAACTGGGACCAAAGTTTACTAAATAACCATCATGCTGTGTTGAAGAAGACTAAAAACTAGTGATTCAGACCATAAACTGTTTACTGAGCAACAGGTGGAGTCGCCCCCTGCTGGCTGTTAGAAAGAATGCAGCTTTAAGGCTTCACTTTTCAGACCCGGAGGCTCCGTCCACTTCTTCTTCTCCTGTCTGTGATGTCACCTCCACCATGGAGGTTGTGTTTTTGGGCTTCTGTCTGTCTGTCAGCAGGATTAAAGAAAAACTCCTCCTCTGAGCCGAGGAAGAACCCATTAAATATTGGAGCTGATCCGAATCACAGCGCAGACACACACATGGTTTTCATCACTTCACTGCCACAGAGTGCACTTGGCCTTGGTGGAGGTTTTGTTGCACAGCTGGCAGCTAAACAGACGTGTTGAAGCCGTGTGAGGTCGGACCAGCTCGCTCCACCACAGTCACATCTCCACAGTCTGAACATGAGTCAGAGCTGAAGCTTCAGGCTCTGCTGGTGACATTTGCAAAGTAAATTTACAGCTCACATCTGACGTCAAGGAGCCGAATTTTCACACCTGATGTGTCAAACAAAAGCAGTGACCAGGAGAGTTTATATGAGATTCAATATTTGAGTATCATCAGTGTGGGACGGCCATTACTTATACCGTTAAACCCTCTAAAAATAGGCAGTTGCCAACTGCCAGAAGATGAGTTTGCCTTTCTGTTTTTTTTTTGTTTTTTTTTTAATGTGTGCAGGAAAGCCGAGACTGAACGCGTGTGTGCAGGAGAGCAGAGAGGAGGAGGTTTCTGTTATGCAGGAGAGAAGATTCTGACAGAAGATCTGAAAGTTTCAGGTTTCTGCTTTATTTCACTGTTTCATGTTCTGGTAGGAGTCGTGTTCTGTTACACAAAATAATGGGAGACTTTCATTATGAAGACTTTATAAGAGCACATTTGATCATAATTAGTGACTTTTCTTTGTTTAAATGTGTAAATATTTTTATACATTATTGCTGTTCTGCAAAAGTCTTTGCATTTAAGACACAATAATCGCCAAAATTACTAAGGGAAATGAATGTAGAGACATGAAGACTGGACTCAGAGAAAAGATATTTGTTTTGAAGTTTAGTTTACATGTGATTTATGAACATGGAAATATGTCCAGAGAGACAGAAAATGTGCAGTCGTGGTAAATATTGGTTAAAGGACTAAAGATACAAATGCAAACAAGCAGCCTGGTTCCTGTAACAACTTCCCTCCTCACTCTCTGACAATTTTTCTGGAAGCTAGGCAACTCGTAGGAAACCCACTGTTATCTTCAATAAATGACGGATTTCTCTGCGCTCTCTGTGACCATTTTTGGAAACATTTGGATAATGTACGAACACGTGTTAATGCAGGATTGTGACACATTAGAGCTTAAAAGAGCACAGTTGGATTATGTTGCAGCCTGTTTCACAGCTGCAGACTGAATCTTTTTAGTCATTAAGACCTCAGAATATGTAGAAATAAGGCCCAGGTTTAAGAAATACTGGAATTGCCCTTTAAAGTGAGACGTGAACTCCTCATTAGTCCAAATGTTAAACAGCTGGTTTCAAACGTGCTGCTGATTTTCCAGCTAAACGCCTGCAGCGTCCTTCCTGATGTCCTCTGGTAGGAGACGATAGTCATGAAGGGAGAGAACAAATCAAGTGTTCAAGGAGCTGAAGACATTAAAACGGTGGGAGAAAGCGATGGTGGGAGTGTAAGACTTTCCTGTTCTCCGCAGGGCGTCCGTAACGAGGCTGAAGCACAGCCTTACATCTAAACCGAAAAGTGTGAACAGAGTGAGGGGGCCGATCAAACTGCTCGCTCAATACACTCCACCGGACTTCAGGCTTCTCTGAATCATTTATGTAACAGTCGTTTTTTGGAAGGTGATGACTTATTTTGTTGTGTAGTTTGGAGGATTTGTTAGTTTCATACTTTGTGTGAAGTTAATAAGAACTTTTCGTCTGTGTTCCTCCATCAGTGATGCACCACAAACAGCAGAAAAGTGCTGGATTCTTCCCTCAGAGGCTTCGATCTGTTGTTGTGAGCAGAGGAAGAGCTGATTCATGCATCCTGTGGTGATAAAATGGACTAAATAAATTCCCAGAGCCTCATATTTAGCAGCTTTCAGTGACCATGCTGGTGTTTGTCCGAGTGTTGCTGCAGGTGCTGCTGAGAAAATAAAGAAAATCCAGTCTGAGGTGCATACCTGCGAGTTTGAGGGTTTGTCAGAAACTAAAACACCGAACGGCAATTAACGATACATGAGACGGCACTTTACACCTCAGGAGAGTCGTCACGGTGACACACAGTGATGACGTCTGACGCCGTGAGGCTGTCTGTCACTTCAATGCTCCCGTTTTAAGTGATTTTAATCCTTAGTTTCAGTGCCTCTTTTTAAATAAAATTTCAGTTTTTGTGTGTCTAGTCTTTAACAGATCTTAATCTGCTCTTTACTCTGAGGCTCGATCGCCTCTTATTAGACCTCATTACCTCCAGCAGCCATATCATGCCATACCAGGACTGTCAAAAGGCAAAAAGACACATCACTAACCTTGTGGAAGATATCCAACGGCTCTCAGGTGAACTACAACAAAAGGACTCTCTCCTGTCTGAATTCATTAACACGATCCTCTGGGACCCGTCATCACGCTGCTCCTGGTCGGAGGTGGTAGTAGGTGGCAGGAAGGGAAGACCCCGAGCTGCATCGTCCGTCCATAGACCTCTCCAACCGCTTCCCCATGTTGCTGGCTGACACCACCGTGGCACCTCCTCCTGCTACGACAACACCGGCTGTGGATCCGGACCCTGCTCCAGCTACTGCGGGGCTTCCTGCTGTGATAGCAGCACTGGTTGTAGGGCTGGACCCTGTACAGCCCAGGACCCACTTGCAGCACTCAGGAGACCAGGAACAGTTGGTAATGACTTTTAATGCCAGACTCGATAAATACACGGCTGGCAGGTAAGGCAGCACACAGTACAGTTCGACACTCAAACAATGAAATTCATTCAGCAGGCCGAACTGAACCCTGAAATGAGTGAATGGGTGATGGCGTAAACCCAAACACAAACACACTTCAGTTCAAATGAATGCAACGGTACCACCGAGGAGCACAGAGGAGATGTAGTTGAGGAGGCGGAGGATCCACAGCCAGGTAAGTGAACAGTCCAAGCAAACAAGCCAGCAGGAGACAGGCGGAGGGTTGATCGAGGCCAGGAGGGGGGGTCGAGAAGCTACTTACTGGACGCACACACAGAGGCACGTGTGGCGACACAGAGAGTCTCTGAACTACAGGCAGACACAGGTAAGCAGTGAACAGAAACCAAGGAAGCAGCTCTTGTGGTCGGGCACAGAAGGCTGATGTGTTTACCAAGAATCAGGTGAGACAGGCAGGTCAGAGGCAGGAGGGGTCGACAGCAGGAAATCAGTCCAGAAAAGAGAGCTGGAGAGTCGTGCATGAGTGGCAAAGAACAATCTGGCATTGAGTGACTGAGGAGCAGGACTTTAAATACTGGCTTTATTGATGATGAGCTGCAAGCACAGGTGGGAGTGGCTGACAGGTGGAGTGAGCAGAGGTGGGGTGAGTGGGCAGAGCAGGGCAAGTCGAACTGTGACAGTTGTGTTGTCACCAGCGTGTTATTTTAAGCATCATTGGTATGTTGCTTTTTGGAGTTATTGTGAAGTGTTGCAGAGGATGTTGAACAGATGTTCTGAAGTACCATAGAAACCCTGTTTCTACAATACAGCAGCAACGTAACTAATGTAGTAACTGTATGTTGTTACATTGTTACAACATCACAAATGATGTGTCTCACTCGGCATGTTGCAGGGACGTACTGTGTTTTAATCTAACAGGACACGTTTACACACTTTCATTGTCCAGTGAAGTGCAGCACCAGGTGATGTTCTGGTAAAAGTTGAGCAAAATTCAACTTTCTGCCAAACTGAGTCATAATTATGAACACATGACACATAATTCTGCTCTCTATCTGAGGTAAGATTTCACTCTGAGAGAAAATGAAGAACCTGTTGTGTTACGTCTCAATGTCCTGTTTATTATTCACTGATTAAACCTGCCCAGTTAGGTGAACAAGATGCTCTGTTACGCTGGTGGCAGATGTGTTTCTTTTCTGTGGGCTGCTGTCAGTGTGTTTCTTTGAATTATGTCGTCATTATTTGCTTGTTTTCATAGCTTCCTCAGTTTAGCTAGCTGGCTAACACAAGCTTCACACAAGCAACATCAACTAAGTTGTCAGGGGTCCCCACCTATCTCAAATCATAGTCTTAAAGACATTTCCTTCACCAAACCTACTGAGCCTGTCGTCAGTTACTGCAGGGGAATGATGCATTTACAACCTCTGCAAGATCAAGCTAGTAGTGAGGCTAACAAACGTGTGTTTGTAATGTGAGCTAAGCTAGCTGAAGCTAAAGAAGTAGATGGGGCTGGATATCAAACCTCAGCAGACAGTGTGGGTATTTTTCCTGACTAACTAACAAACTAACTAACTCAGCAGTTGCCTCCTGCTCGTCTCTACCTGATCAAATAAGTGCTGCACAAACGTTGAATGCCAGGCTCTGTGCTCTTGTTAGTTTCTTTGTCTGCCCACAAGTTGCTAAGCAAAAAGTGAAATTGTGTGTTTTTTTCAGTGCAGATATCTCTGAAACTGTGTCTGCCGTGTCTCAAAAAACTCCAGAGAAACTCCTGCTGATGGACATGTGGTGCAGAGACAAAGACATTTTAAACATGGCACATGCCCGCAGAGATACCTGCTTCCTTCACTGGAGAGTTTTCTCAGCTGAGTGAGACAGCTGGAGGTTTCCGTCAGAGCAACAGTGAGGGGCGGTGGTGACTGGAGTGATGAGCTGGTTAGCATGTCAGCCAAACCCCCCACCATCCAAAAAAAACCAAAAAAACCCCAATGTCTCACTCTGGGTGTCCTCAGAGAGTTTGGTAGACCTCATACAACCTCAGTGCCGTCACAAACAACCGATAAGATTATTTATCCTCAATTTTACAATGTCATATAAGTTCCAGTGGTCAAAATGTCATCAAGTGCCCTTTAGAGGCCCCGCTGGGCAAAGTACGATAAAGGGCCCTCCAAAGTGCCCTTCTGATTGACAAATCGTGATAAAGTGCCCTCCAAAGTGCCCTTCTGATTGACAAATCGTGATAAAGTGCCCTCTAAATTGGCGTTCCAATGGATAAAATGTGGTAAAGTGCCTCACAACATTCAGGCCCGCTGGTGCCCCACCACATACAGCTTTGTGCTTTATTTTTTTTGCCCCTGTCCCTCAGACAGCGTGACTCCACCATTAAAAGCCCCACTTGCCTTGAGTCAGCCACAATTATCCAAGAAGTGCCCATAAAGGCAGCAGTGAACTGTCTGAATGACATCCACCCACATCAAGGCTGCCATCCCTGCTGATCCTGATCAATCATCAGTCTGCATATCAGAGCAACAGATCAACAGATGATGCAGTCAGAGCAGCTCTTCACACAGAACACACTGAACTCCAGAACATGGACGTGAGAACGGCTCCATCGAGAACATCCTCGGCTGCTGCTGCTGCAGCGTGGTGCAGCAGCTGCACCGGGGAGCCCCACAGGGATTTACAGCATGTGGTGAAGCTCAGTGGGACCACCAGCACCTCTGAAAGACATTTACACTGACTGATTACAAAAGAAAAGCCCATCTTACCCTGGACACTGTCTGTTTGCCCCTCAGCCCTCTGGAGGAAGCTACAGGACAGTCAGAAGCAGAACAACAAATAAAACGAGGGCTGCAGCAACATGCCAGAGAATGGTGAAAATGTTAATCAGTGTTTCCCAAAGTCCAAGATGACGTCCTCAAATGTCTTGTTTTGTCCACAACTCAAAGATCTTCAGTTTACTGTGGCAAATAATGAAAGACCCCAGAAAAAATATTCACATATGAGAAACTAAGATCAGAGAATTTGGACCTTTTTTCTTTAAAAACGACTCATAATCATTACACAGAATCAAAATAGTGGGCGATTAATCACTGCAGCTCTGTTAAAAACAGCTTCTTTCCAAAGGCTGTAACTTGTGTTTGTCCTCCACAACCAGAGACTGACACACACTGAACGTCACACACTTTGATATGATGCTGCCAAACCTCCATACTGACACTGTCCTGTTTTTATTCAGGTTTATTTATGCATTTGTAAATAAAACTGTCCTGTTTTAATGCTTCTCTTTATTTGCTCATCTTTGTATATATTTTGCTTTTATTTTTAGGGCCCGAGCACCGTCCGGTGCGAGGACCCTATTGTTTTCCTTAGGATTATTATTAGGGCCCGAGCACCGTCCGGTGCGAGGACCCTATTGTTTTCCTTAGGATTATTAGGGCCCGAGCACCGTCCGGTGCGAGGACCCTATTGTTTTCCTTAGGATTATTATTATTATTATTATTATTATTATTATTATTATTATTATTATTATTATTATTTTTTTTCCTCTCTTTGATCGCATTTTTGGGGGCTTTAACATACTCAAAAACTCACCAAATTTGACATGCACATTCGTCTTGGCGAAAATTTAGGTGCTCGGGAAATCTCAGGAATGCCCGTCGCAACATGGCGAAATGGCGCCCCCTAGAAATTTTCAATCGGCCCCCACGGGCGGCCCGTTTGATGAAATCCTCCGAAATTCGGAGGGGTCGTGTATCATCCCAAGACGCGCGAAAATGCGCGCTTGGACTTTTTTCTAAAACGTACAGGAAGTCCGCCATTTTGATTTGAAAATTCTGATGTTGGCGATTTGCGAGGGTCCTCTAAAAGCTATCTCCTCCTAGACGGTTCGTTGGATCGGCTTCAAATTTGGCATGCTGCAACTAGACCGCTTGATGATTAAAAGTTATTAAAAGATCTCGTGTATCTCGTACGGCGTTGCCGTGGCAGCGCGGCGAATTTTGATGTTTCGCCATGAAAAACGAGAGCGCTATAACTTTGCCATAAATGGTCCGATCTGCACCAAACTTCACACGTATGATAATAGTCCCGCCCTGAACACAGCTAAATGAAAATAATCTTTGAACGTCATGGCGCCCCCTGCTGGCGACAGGAAATGCAATGTTTTACACTTTGAGGTGCTGCTCTGACCACGTTGAACATATTCAACTCAAATTTGGTCAGAAAGGCCTTAAGATGTTGGTAATGCTATATTACGAAGCACAGAACGTCTCGTCAAACGGCGCCGCCCTGAGGGCGCGGCGAAGGCCGACGTCTCGCCCTGAACCACGAAAGTGCCATAACTTGGGCGTACTTGGTCGAAGCTTCCTGAAACTTCACATGCTTGTAACTGGCCCTCCCTTGATCATATGATATGAGTTTCGTGAGGGGGCGTGGCCTAACGGCTCGTCCACGCCCTTAAAACTGCAGCCCCCGCGGCCCGTTTGACTGACATGAACGAAATTCGGTACGCACATGTATCACACCCAGACGCACAAAAAAGTCTCTTGGACCCATAGGCTACGCCCAACAGGAAGTCAGCCATTTTGAATTGAATGTTTTTTTCTTGAGTTCTCTCAGAGCTATCTCCTCCTACACGGTTCATCGGATCGGCTTCAAATTTGGCATGCTGCAACTACACCACTTGATGATTAAAAGTTATTAAAAGATCTCGTGTATCTTATAAGGCGTTGCCATGGCGGCGCGGCGAAGTTTGATATCTCGCCATGAAACACGAAATTGCAATAACTTTGGCATACATGCTTTGATCTGCACCAAACTTCGTATGATTGATAATAGTCCCGCCCTGAACACATCTACATGAAAATAATATTTGAATGTCATGGCGCCCCCTGCTGGCGACAGGAAATACCACGTTTTACACTTTGAGGTGCTGCTCTGACCACAAATTTGGTCAGAAAGGCATTATGATGATTGCACTGCTGTATTGTGAAGACCAGGAAGTCTCGTCAAACGGTGCCGCCCTGACGGCGTGGCGAAGGTCGATGCCTCGCCATGGAACACGAAATTGCTATAACTTTACCATAAATGCTCCGATCTGCACCAAACGTCACACGTATGATAATAATCCCAGCCTGAACGCATCTACGTGCAACTCACGAGTCACGGTCGTAGCGCCACCTAGCGGGGGCGGGAAGTACCGCCGCGTTGCTTCCTGCGGCGTCCGAAGGGGCTGTAAATTCAGCAGCTCGTCTACCGGCGGGCCGCGGTGGCCGCCCCCCGAGTTGGCCAGGGGTGCGAGGGCCCGTTCAACGCTGCTTGCAGCTTTAATTAGGGCCCGAGCACCGTCCGGTGCGAGGACCCTATTGAAATTGAAGGAATTATTATTATTATTATTATTATTATTTTTCCTAGAACTAAATCGCTTATTTGGGGGCTTTAACATACTCGAAAACGCGCAAATTTTGGCGGTCGCATCAGTCGTGGTGAAAATTTACGTGTATTACGGTCTTCGGCGGTGGGCGGTCCAAAATGGCTAGGCCACGCCCCTTAAACAGCAGCCCCTGCCGCTCCTTTAACCGACATGCACGAAAATCGGTACACACACGTATGACACCCAGACGCACAAAAAAGTCTCTTGCACCCATAGGCTAAACCCAACAGGAAGTCAGCCATTTTGAATTTGGAGGCCATTTTTGGCATTTTCCACGTTTTGTATCTTAACAAACTCCTCCTACAGATTTAATCGGATTGACTTCAAAATTTACCTGAGCAAGCCCGACTACCATGTGATCAAACATTATTAAAAGATCTTCATTACGTTGAAGGGCGCGAGCGCTGCGGAAGGTCAAATTTTGATGTCTCGCCATAAAAAACGAGATTGCTATAACTTTGGGGTTAAAGGTCCGATCTGCACCAAACTTTACAAGATCAAGAACAGCCCCGCCCTCAACACGTCTACATCCTCAAATTTTGTAATTGTCATAGCGCCCCCTGCTGGCAACAGGAAATGCCATGTTTTACACTTTGCCGTGCTGCTCTGAGCACGTTGCCCACATCAAACTCTAAATTGGTCAGAAAGGCCTTAACAACTTGGTAATGCTATATTATGAAGACCATCATGTCTCGTCAAACGGTATTGCCGTGACGGAGCGGCAAAGGTCGACATTTTGCCAAAACCCAGTAAATGGCTCTAACTTGAGTGTACTTGGTCGAAACTTCCTGAAACTTCACATGCTTGTAACTGGCCCTGACATGAACATATGATATCAATTTCATAAGGGGGCGTGACTAAATGGATTGGCCACGCCCCTTACACAGCAGCCCCCGCGGCCCGTTTCACCGACATGCACGAAAATTGGTACACACATGTATCACACCCAGACGCACAAAAAAGCCTCTGGGACCCATAGGCTAAAACCAACAGGAAGTCGGCCATTTTTAATTTCGTGGTAAATTTTGGCCTTTCGCACGCGTTGCCTTGTAAGAGTTCCTGACTACAGGATTCATCAGAACGGCTTCAAAATTGCTGGATACCCTCTACACTAGCTTGTGAGTAAAAGTTATCAACAGATTTTGCCTCAGTTGAACGGTATGGCCGTCAGGTGGCGGCGAATTTTGATGATTCCCAATGACACAGGAAATTGCTATAAATTTAGCAAAAACGGTCCAGTCTGCACCAAACTTCTCATGTGTGATCATAGTCCCCACCTGAACACCACTACGTGACAATATTCCAGGATTGTCATAGCGCCCCCTGCTGGCGACAGGAAATGACATGTTTTAGAGTTTGAGTACCGCTCCCAGCGTGTTGACCATATCCAAAACAAATCAACTCAGACAGGTCTTCAGACCTTGGCGATGCTATATTGTGAAGATCTTGAGGCCAGGTCAAACGGCGTTGCCCTGAGAGCGTGGCGAAGGTTGATGTTTCGCTACAACACAGAAAGTTGCTTTAAATGCACTGTACCTGGTCAGATCTGCCTGAAACTTAACATGTTTATTGACAGTCAAACTCTGAACAAATAATATGAATTTCGTCAATGGGCGTGGCTAAATGGCTTGCCCCCGCCCATTCCTAAAAGTAGCCGCCATAGGACGTCTCACCGATATGCACGAAAATCGGTACACATATGTAGCAGATGCAGGCACACAAAAAAGTCTCTTGGACCCATAGGCTAAACCCAACAGGAAGTCGGCCATTTTGAATTTTGTGGTCAATTTTTCTCTCTCACCATGACACAGGAAAATGCTATAACTTTGCTATAAATGGTCTTATGTGCACCGAAACTTGACAAGTATGATAAAAGTCCCAGCCTGAACACATCTGCATGACGCTCAGGAGTCATAGTCATAGCGCCACCTAGTGGAGACAGGAAGTAACACCGCATTGCTTCCTACAGCGTCCAAAGGGGGTGAAAATTCAGCACCTCGTCTGCCAGTCAGCCTCTGGCCACAAGGTCACGGCGGCAGCAAGTCCCGAGTGGCATGGGGGCTGCGGTCGCCAGCACCCCGAGTTGCCGGCAGTCCGAGTTGCGTGGGGGTGCGAGGGCCCGTTCAACGCTGCTTGCAGCTTTAATTAGGGCCCGAGCACCGTCCGGTGCGAGGACCCTATTGTTTTCCTTAGGATTATTATTATTATTATTATTATTTTTTTTCCTCTGTTTGATCGCATTTTTTGGGGGCTTTAACATACTCAAAAACTCACCAAATTTGACATGCACATTCGTCTTGGCGAAAATTTAGGTGCTCGGGAAATCTCAGGAATGCCCGTCGCAAAATGGCGAAATGGCGCCCCCTAGAAATTTTCAATCGGCTCCCACGGGCGGCCCGTTTGACGAAATCCTCCGAAATTCGGAGGGGTCGTGTATCATCCCAAGACGCGCGAAAATGCGCGCTTGGACTTTTTTCTAAAACGTACAGGAAGTCCGCCATTTTGATTTGAAAATTCTGATGTTGGCGATTTGCGAGGGTCCTCTAAAAGCTATCTCCTCCTAGACGGTTCGTTGGATCGGCTTCAAATTTGGCATGCTGCAACTAGACCGCTTGATGATTAAAAGTTATTAAAAGATCTCGTGTATCTCGTACGGCGTTGCCGTGGCAGCGCGGCGAAGTTTGATGTTTCGCCATGAAAAACGAGAGCGCTATAACTTTGCCATAAATGGTCCGATCTGCACCAAACTTCACACGTATGATAATAGTCCCGCCCTGAACACATCTAAATGAAAATAATCTTTGAACGTCATGGCGCCCCCTGCTGGCGACAGGAAATGCAATGTTTTACACTTTGAGGTGCTGCTCTGACCACGTTGAACATATTCAACTCAAATTTGGTCAGAAAGGCCTTAAGATGTTGGTAATGCTATATTACGAAGCACAGAACGTCTCGTCAAACGGCGCCGCCCTGAGGGCGCGGCGAAGGCCGACGTCTCGCCGTGAACCACGAAAGTGCCATAACTTGGGCGTACTTGGTCGAAGCTTCCTGAAACTTCACATGGTTGTAACTGGCCCTCCCTTGATCATATGATATGAGTTTCGTGAGGGGGCGTGGCCTAACGGCTCGTCCACGCCCTTAAAACTGCAGCCCCCGCGGCCCGTTTGACTGACGTGAACGAAATTCGGTACGCACATGTATCACACCCAGACGCACAAAAAAGTCTCTTGGACCCATAGGCTACGCCCAACAGGAAGTCAGCCATTTTGAATTGAATGTTTTTTTCTTGAGTTCTCTCAGAGCTATCTCCTCCTACACGGTTCATCGGATCGGCTTCAAATTTGGCATGCTGCAACTAGACCACTTGATGATTAAAAGTTATTAAAAGATCTCGTGTATCTTGTAAGGCGTTGCCATGGCGGCGCGGCGAAGTTTGATATCTCGCCATGAAACACGAAATTGCAATAACTTTGGCATACATGCTTTGATCTGCACCAAACTTCACATGTATGATAATAGTCCCGCCCTGAACACATCTACATGAAAATAATATTTGAATGTCATGGCGCCCCCTGCTGGCGACAGGAAATACCATGTTTTAGACTTTGAGGTGCTGCTCTGACCGCATTGACCATATTCAACTCAAATTTTGACAGAAAGGCCTTAAGATGTTAGTAATGATATATTATCAAGACCAGGATGTCTCATCAAACGGTGCCGCCCTGACGGCACGGCGAAGTTTGATGTCTCGCCATGAAACACGAAATTGCTATAACTTTGGCATACATGCTTTGATCTGCATCAAACTTCGTATGATTGATAATAGTCCCGCCCTGAACACAATCTACATGAAAATAATATTTGAATGTCATGGCGCCCCCTGCTGGCGACAGGAAATACCACGTTTTACACTTTGAGGTGCTGCTCTGACCACAAATTTGGTCAGAAAGGCATTATGATGATTGCACTGCTGTATTGTGAAGACCAGGAAGTCTCGTCAAACGGTGCCGCCCTGACGGCGTGGCGAAGGTCGATGCCTCGCCATGGAACACGAAATTGCTATAACTTTACCATAAATGCTCCGATCTGCACCAAACGTCACACGTATGATAATAATCCCAGCCTGAACGCATCTACGTGCAACTCACGAGTCACGGTCGTAGCGCCACCTAGCGGGGGCGGGAAGTAACGCCGCGTTGCTTCCTGCGGCGTCCGAAGGGGCTGTAAATTCAGCAGCTCGTCTACCGGCGGGCCGCGGTGGCCGCCCCCCGAGTTGGCCAGGGGTGCGAGGGCCCGTTCAACGCTGCTTGCAGCTTTAATTATTATTATTATTTTTTTTCCTCTCTTTGATCGCATTTTTGGGGGCTTTAACATACTCAAAAACTCACCAAATTTGACATGCACATTCGTCTTGGCGAAAATTTAGGTGCTCGGGAAATCTCAGGAATGCCCGTCGCAAAATGGCGAAATGGCGCCCCCTAGAAATTTTCAATCGGCCCCCACGGGCGGCCCGTTTGATGAAATCCTCCGAAAATCGGAGGGGTCGTGGGGCATCCCAAGACGCACGAAAATGCGCGCTTGGACTTTTTTCTAAAACGTACAGGAAGTCCGCCATTTTGATTTGAAAATTCTGATGTTGGCGATTTGCGAGGGTCCTCTAAAAGCTATCTCCTCCTAGACGGTTCGTTGGATCGGCTTCAAATTTGGCATGCTGCAACTAGACCGCTTGATGATTAAAAGTTATTAAAAGATCTCGTGTATCTCGTACGGCGTTGCCGTGGCAGCGCGGCTAAGTTTGATGTTTCGCCATGAAAAACGAGAGCGCTATAACTTTGCCATAAATGCTCCGATCTGCACCAAACTTCACACGTATGATAAGAGTCCCGCCCTGAACACATCTAAATGAAAATAATCTTTGAACGTCATGGCGCCCCCTGCTGGCGACAGGAAATGCAATGTTTTACACTTTGAGGTGCTGCTCTGACCACGTTGAACATATTCAACTCAAATTTGGTCAGAAAGGCCTTAAGATGTTGGTAATGCTATATTACGAAGCACAGAACGTCTCGTCAAACGGCGCCGCCCTGAGGGCGCGGCGAAGGCCGACGTCTCGCCGTGAACCACGAAAGTGCCATAACTTGGGCGTACTTGGTCGAAGCTTCCTGAAACTTCACATGGTTGTAACTGGCCCTCCCTTGATCATATGATATGAGTTTCGTGAGGGGGCGTGGCCTAACGGCTCGTCCACGCCCTTAAAACTGCAGCCCCCGCGGCCCGTTTGACTGACGTGAACGAAATTCGGTACGCACATGTATCACACCCAGACGCACAAAAAAGTCTCTTGGACCCATAGGCTACGCCCAACAGGAAGTCAGCCATTTTGATTTGAATATTCTGATTTTGCGATTTGCAGGTGTTCTCTCAGAGCTATCTCCTCCTACATGCTTCATTGGATCGGCTTCAAATTTGGCATGCTGCAACTAGACCACTTGATGATTAAAAGTTATTAAAAGATTGCATGTATCTCGTAAGGCCTTACCATGGCAGCGCGGCGAAGTTTGATACCTCGCCATGAAAAACGAAAGTGCTATAACTTGGGCGTGATAGCTCCGATCGGCACCAAACTTGCTGTGTATGATCATAGTCCCGCCTTCGACACGGCAACATTAAAAAATTCCCTCTTTCTCAAAACGCCCCCTGCTGGTGACAGGAAATGACATGTTTTAGAGTTTGACGTACTGCTCCAAGCGTGTTGACCATATCCAACTCAAATCTACTCAGACAGGTCTTCAGACCTTGGCGATGCTATATTGTGAAGATCTTGAGGCCAGGTCAAATGGCGTTGCCCTGAGAGCGCGGCGAAGGTTGACGTTTCCCTAAAACACAGGAAGTTGCTTTAAATGCACTGCACCTAGTCAGATCTGCCTGAAACTGCACATGTTTATTGACAGTCCAACTCTGAACATATGATATAAATTTCGTTAATGGGCGTGGCTCAATGCCTTGGTCACGCCCATTCTTAAAAGTAGCCGCCATAGGACGTATCACCGATATGCACGAAAATCGGTAGACATATGTATCAGACCCAGGCACACAAAAAGTCTCTTGGACCCATAGGCTAAACCCAACAGGAAGTCAGGCATTTTGAATTTTGTGGTCAACCTTGCTGTCTCGCCATGAAACAGGAAAAGGCTATAACTTTGCTATAAATGCTCTTATGTGCACCAAAACTTGACAAGTATGATAAAAGTCCCAGCCTGAACACATCTGCATGACGCTCAGGAGTCATAGTCATAGCACCACCTAGTGGAGACAGGAAGTAACACCGCATTGCTTCCTACAGCGTCCAAAGGGGGTGAAAAGTCAGCACCTCGTCTGCCAGTCAGCCTCTGGCGACAAGGTCACGGCGGCAGCAGGCCCCGAGTGGCATGGGAGCTGCAGTCGCCAGCACCCCGAGTTGCCGGCAGTCCGAGTTGCGTGGGGGTGCGAGGGCCCGTTCAACGCTGCTTGCAGCTTTAATTATTATTTTTTTTTCCTCTGTTTGATCGCATTTTTGGGGGCTTTAACATACTCAAAAACTCACCAAATTTGACATGCACATTCGTCTTGGCGAAAATTTAGGTGCTCGGGAAATCTCAGGAATGCCCGTCGCAAAATGGCGAAATGGCGCCCCCTAGAAATTTTCAATCGGCTCCCACGGGCGGCCCGTTTGACGAAATCCTCCGAAATTCGGAGGGGTCGTGTATCATCCCAAGACGCGCGAAAATGCGCGCTTGGACTTTTTTCTAAAACGTACAGGAAGTCCGCCATTTTGATTTGAAAATTCTGATGTTGGCGATTTGCGAGGGTCCTCTAAAAGCTATCTCCTCCTAGACGGTTCGTTGGATCGGCTTCAAATTTGGCATGCTGCTACTAGACCGCTTGATGATTAAAAGTTATTAAAAGATCTCGTGTATCTCGTACGGCGTTGCCGTGGCAGCGCGGCGAAGTTTTATGTTTCGCCATGAAAAACGAGAGCGCTATAACTTTGCCATAAATGGTCCGATCTGCACCAAACTTCACACGTATGATAATAGTCCCGCCCTGAACACATCTAAATGAAAATAATCTTTGAACGTCATGGCGCCCCCTGCTGGCGACAGGAAATGCAATGTTTTACACTTTGAGGTGCTGCTCTGACCACGTTGAACATATTCAACTCAAATTTGGTCAGAAAGGCCTTAAGATGTTGGTAATGCTATATTACGAAGCACAGAACGTCTCGTCAAACGGCGCCGCCCTGAGGGCGCGGCGAAGGCCGACGTCTCGCCGTGAACCACGAAAGTGCCATAACTTGGGCGTACTTGGTCGAAGCTTCCTGAAACTTCACATGGTTGTAACTGGCCCTCCCTTGATCATATGATATGAGTTTCGTGAGGGGGCGTGGCCTAACGACTCGTCCACGCCCTTAAAACTGCAGCCCCCGCGGCCCGTTTGACTGACGTGAACGAAATTCGGTACGCACATGTATCACACCCAGACGCACAAAAAAGTCTCTTGGACCCATAGGCCACGCCCAACAGGAAGTCAGCCATTTTGAATTGAATGTTTTTTTCTTGAGTTCTCTCAGAGCTATCTCCTCCTACACGGTTCATCGGATCGGCTTCAAATTTGGCATGCTGCAACTAGATCACTTGATGATTAAAAGTTATTAAAAGATCTCGTGTATCTTGTAAGGCGTTGCCATGGCGGCGCGGCAAAGTTTGATATCTCGCCATGAAACACGAAATTGCAATAACTTTGGCATACATGCTTTGATCTGCACCAAACTTCACATGTATGATAATAGTCCCGCCCTGAACACATCTACATGAAAATAATATTTGAATGTCATGGCGCCCCCTGCTGGCGACAGGAAATACCATGTTTTAGACTTTGAGGTGCTGCTCTGACCGCATTGACCATATTCAACTCAAATTTTGACAGAAAGGCCTTAAGATGTTAGTAATGATATATTATCAAGACCAGGATGTCTCATCAAACGGTGCCGCCCTGACGGCACGGCGAAGTTTGATGTCTCGCCATGAAACACGAAATTGCTATAACTTTGGCATACATGCTTTGATCTGCATCAAACTTCGTATGATTGATAGTAGTCCCGCCCTGAACACATCTACTTGAAAATAATATTTGAATGTCATGGCGCCCCCTGCTGGCGACAGGAAATACCACGTTTTACACTTTGAGGTGCTGCTCTGACCACAAATTTGGTCAGAAAGGCATTATGATGATTGCACTGCTGTATTGTGAAGACCAGGAAGTCTCGTCAAACGGTGCCGCCCTGACGGCGTGGCGAAGGTCGATGCCTCGCCATGGAACACGAAATTGCTATAACTTTACCATAAATGCTCCGATCTGCACCAAACGTCACACGTATGATAATAATCCCAGCCTGAACGCATCTACGTGCAACTCACGAGTCACGGTCGTAGCGCCACCTAGCGGGGGCGGGAAGTAACGCCGCGTTGCTTCCTGCGGCGTCCGAAGGGGCTGTAAATTCAGCAGCTCGTCTACCGGCGGGCCGCGGTGGCCGCCCCCCCGAGTTGGCCAGGGGTGCGAGGGCCCGTTCAACGCTGCTTGCAGCTTTAATTATTTATTGAATTTTTCATGCTGCACACTGCACACAGGAAATTCAACAACTTGACCTCCAAAAACAACAATGTTTCACATTCATGTAACTCTAACGACTGTGGTCCACAGTCCTTTGTCTCTAACGACTGACACTCATACCTGGTTTCGGGTCACACCCAGTGATCAACGACTCCAAACGACTGTTGTCAATCTGATTGGAGCACTCATGAATTTGAACACATCTACAGAGGTTAAATACCTGGGGTTCCCACCATTTAGTTAGACTAGCTCTGACTAGTCTGACAGGCATGAACTGATGAAGCTTCTTGGATGAGAAGCGAAACGTCTTCAATAAGACTTTTAAACAAGTCCAGTTGCTTTCGATTTAATCTTTTCCTGAGATTACAATGACCTGGACGAATGAGAACATTCACGGACTGCTGAAGATCTACTCGTCACACTCACTTTGTGTTCTCTGAGCACAATCACAACAATCAATGAATAACCACAAGATAATAAGTCAAATTTTTGAGGTTATGTCCTGTAGTTATACATGCAGTTAAGTGTAATCAGAGTTATCATTTTGAGTATCCAGGTATAACCATGATATGAATTAGTTTGTACAGTCCTGGTCATTCTTCCTGGTTACAGTATTTGTTCTGTGGGAGTTTGAGCAGGCTGCTGCTGCACTGTTGTCATGTTTAATTCAGGGGGAGGCAGCATTTATCAGTGGAAACATTCTCCCACTTGAAAGTGAAATCTGGTGCTCGTCCAGTGACTGATATTCAGTCACAGCAGGATTACTGCTGAGACGCAGCAGTGGAGAGTTAAGCTGAAGGAAAAGAGTATGCTAATGAAGAGACATGAAATGCTTCTCTCCCCCCTTCACTGTCCTATCTCACCTGCCAGTCACTCCTGCAGTCTTCATCCTCCTCCTGGTGTCCCCCCGCCCCCCCTCGGCTCTGCTGCTTGTTTTTGTCCACAGATATGCCTGCACAGTCTCCCCCTCACTGTGGAGACGTGACTCACTGGTCACTTCAACTACAACTGTGAGAGGGACGGGTGAGGAGAGGTGGACCACTGATTGATCACAGCCTCACATATCAGGCCTGTAATCATCGTTATGTAACTGATCCTGTTCAGTCAGCTGGTGGGAAGTAACTACAAACCCTAATCCCAAAAAACTGGGATGCTGCATAAATGGGCCAAGTGCAAAGATTTTCAAATCATTTTCCACCTGCGTTCAACTGAAAACAGCACAAAGACGAAACTGATCAACTTTTTGTAAATATTCACTCAGTCTGAGTTTGATGCTGCAACACGTTTCAGGAAGAACCCTTTTAGAACCCTGATTTCTAAGAGTGTAGCCTCTGAAACACATAAAGAGCTTCAAGTTTCAGATGTTTATTTGATAGAAGATCAATTAAATTTGACATGATTGATCAGATTCTTAACGACTGATTAATTGATCATTAATTGAGATCATCCTTAGTTAAAAAGTATTTGCATAATAAATAAATAGTGCGTACTGTCCCTTTAAATGAAGACAGTAATTATATCTGACCAGCTCAGGACGTCTGAGTGAATAAAGAGCTTCAGGCTCCGGTGGAAGCAGAGTTATTGATGTGATGTGCAGGACAGCAGCGCCTCGAGCGAAGCTGTGGGTGTCGCCCTCTAACCGGGGGACAACCTCTGCGTCCCGGCGTCCAACCACCACACTGCTTCACTGTCTCATTTAACGGATAATCAGCCACATGTGCTGCAGAAAGAAAACAGTTCAGTTCAGTTCTCCCTCAAAAAATGTTCTCTGTTTCTGTGGGATTTGAAAACAGCACATTATAATTCACAGCCAGCAACAGCTGCATGTAAATCGATAGAGCCTGAGCGCTGACACAGAGCTGATGTTCCTGCAGGCAGCTCAGCACAGGAGCAGTGAAGAAGTGTCAGAGGCAGGCAGAGATGACTCTGCACAGTGAAGACGTTCAGCAATCAATACACAACCTCAAAGTCCAACCAAAACGGAAATCTGCTGAGAGGAATAAAATGCACTATCTCTAAATTCTGCAGCTGGATGTGTCGATTATATTAAAACAAAAACATCAGAGTTTTCTGTGAGTTTCTTCTGCTTTAAAAACTTTGTGACTTAATTTAACAGCAGGCTGTAAATATTCTCTCTGGATTAATTTTCAGACTTCACCTCTGACATGGATTTGAATATTTCTTTCACCTCTGTTAATATCCCCGATCAATCAAGCTGAAAGTAAAATGACAAAGTGAGCAAAAGAAATGTGTGAAGAGTCTGGATCAGCTGTAATCCTCTGAGCTGTGGATTAACTCACTGTCAGCATCCATGAGTAGTATACAACTCCAACTATGTACAAGTACTACAAGTAAAAATACTTTATTTTAGTCAAGTATTATCTGCAAAAAGTACTTAGAGGGATTGTTTGGATCATTTGCAAAATATTTTCGCTTCTTTACCTTCCTGTCAGACAAACTTATTCTGACAGGAAACCACTGATATATAAGTCAAATATCACCCTCTGCAAACCAACCAAACTCCATTCACAAAAACAGTGATTTTAGCTCACTGAACACAGGAGTTGTTGGTCTGCTGCTGCCTCCATCTATTAGTTTGTCTGTGTTATTGTGTGGTTTTGGTGTTTTAAAACATTTTTTAGAATTTGAACTAACATTACTTGCTGCAGATGGAGCCAACGTTAGACCAGCGACTCCTGTGTTCTGTGAGGTAAAATTTCTGATTTTGTGAATGGAGTTTGGTTGGTTTGCAGAGAGCAAAATTTGGCCTTTATAACGGCAGTTTCCTGTCAGAAAAGTCTGTCTGACAGCAAGATAAAGTGATGAAAATATTATATTAAAATATAATATTAATATAATATAGCGTACAATTAAACTGAATTTTATGTGTCTCAACAGGGCTTATAAATAATATCTCAATATTTTAAGGCTGTGCTGCAATACACAATCTCATCATACACATTTTCTCTAAAACACACCATTAATTCTCAAACAGTACAGACAGATTTTGAATTTTATAGAATATGATGCACCGCAGTAGATGAAATTACCACCAGAAGGGACGGGCGATATGGACAAAATCAAATATTACAATATTTTTGACAAAATACCTTGATAATGCCACATGACTGCATGAGACTTAAATAACAGAACAGCTGGAACAGTCGGGTTCATTCAGAAAATTACATAATTTTACTGCATCTAAAAGTAGGCAAAGACAACATTTATGACCTATCACCATGTAACCATAAGATCATATCTAGTCTCATAAAACATATTGATATAATATCCATGTTGCCCAGCCCTGTCTAAAATACACGTTTCTGCTGACTCTGTCCACAGCAGGACATGTCTTGTACCTCATAAAACCACACTGCAAATAATCTGAAGTTTCCCTTTAAGTCTCAAAACTTTAATGTCCACTGAAAAACAATGCATCTACCTATTTGCTAGCTTATGGGTTGAGACAGTATAAGATCATATAATTTCTGTTCGACTGAAATTGAAAGTAAAAGCAGGAGGCAACATGACGGATGATGTCATGCACATTAGCATAAAGACCAAAATGCATCTGTGTTGTGCAGAGGGATTGTTTAAACTGGCCCCACACTACAGGAGTGTTAAAATCCTAACAGATAATCTTAAACACCCACACACTACAAGATTTTAAAATAACAGCACAGGATATTATCAGGATTATTGTGCCAGAAGGAGCACGATCTCACATGATCTGACATGATCTCATGTGATCTAATGTGATCTCACACGATCTCACATGATCTCACATGATTTCACGTGATCTCACGTGGAAACAGATGTTAACAACACAGATGGACGTAGAGGAACAACTGGTTGTAGTGATGCGTCACAGTGAGAAATAATAAAAAGCACAAAGTTAAACGAGCCTGGATGAGAGAATGTTTGAGGAGACGCGGTCAACATGTCGTGTCTGTTCTTCGGTGAGATTTTTATTTTAATATCTTTCAAGAGGAGTGTACAAGTTATGGTTAGACAGCAGGGCTAGAGTTTGCTGTTGCTTGACAACACCTCTCTTTCACTTTTGATGTAATCATCCAGATTTTAAATTCTTAATATCAAACAAGTTATTCAGTCCCTCCAGGATTTCACCCTCAGGATTTTTTGTGATCGTCGCGGCCTAAAATGCCTCACGGCAGCTTTTCTAAAAAATTGCAGTGCATGTTGTGAGGTTTTTAGTTGTGGGAGTAAGTTGATCAACTCATTAAAAATCAAAGGCAACAACTGAAGTAACCTCACCAAAAATGTTTGAGATCACAACAATTCTAACAAAATATGTTTTATTTGTAAATGAAGAAGTGAACCTGAGAGGTTTTCCACAAAGAAGCAAAATCTCTTTAGAGCTCAAACGATGTATGTATAAAAATGTTGTCATCTTCACATAGGTCACATAAAAAGGGCAATGTTTGTTATGATATGATGACAATAAAAAATCATTTAAAAAAGAGCTCAAACTCAAGCAAACACAAAATTATAGATCAGCAGAGCACTGATACATGTCAATGACAATGACAGACCTTTGACAAAATAAAAAACAAAGAAAGAAAAAAGTTGTGGTGATTGGATAAAATTGCAAGGTTGTGCAGAATCCATTTGGATTGGCTGAATTCGTGTTAACTGTTGTGATCACACCGTCCAACTTCCTGTAGGGCCTCATTTTTGCAGCTGCCTCGATGATTCTAAATCAGGGTGTGAAGACTGGATCTGTAAACCTCTCACATCACATGATAATCTGGGCAGAATCTTGGTGCTGACCTGAAGTCCAGCCCAGATTTCTGTCTTTATCTTTTTCTGCCTTTCCTTTATCTGACTGAAGTTTGTGACAGTGACAATCTGTGGCCTCGACCGCGGCTCTGAAACGCTGATGAATCCACGGAGCTGTCTGTGGTGCTGAAGCAGCAGACAGATTCTAACTGTTCCTCTCTGTTTCCTCCTCAATCTATAAAGAACAATACAAATAAATATCAATTCTTTACTGTATTACAGCCTATATACCCTGTAGAGCAGCGTCAGTATTAACGTGTCACTGCTGACAGGTGATTGGTCACAGACACTGCAGTCTGTAGTTTACATCTAATGTCCCTCTGATCATTCAGTAGAATCTGTGCTGCTGTAAACACACCTCCAGGAAATAAACACACACTGTAACTAAACGTCTTACAGAGACACGACTACAGTGTCATTTTAGGGACCATCACGCTGTTACAGAACAACAAATCACACATGGAGTAAATACGATACACCATTTAATATTACTGAATTATTATAACTGATATAATTCAGTTTTAATGATGTAACAGGATGAAGAGGAGAGAATTTATTCAACTTGTTACTGTTACTGTGATCTAGTGTCTGTGAGCTGCAGGTCCACACAGTCCTCAGGGTGAGTCCCACTTTCTGTCACTGTTTTAATGAGTCGTATGTTTTAACCATAAAGTTTTAGACTAAATACTCTGTAGTCTGTAGTGCAGTAGTGTCCTACTGAGTGTGCTGGGTTCACCTTCGTCTTTTATGTAGTTTTTGTCTTTTCACGTCTTTTACGTTCTTTTAGTTTTTTTTATGTCTTTAATGTTTTGTTAAGTCTTTTATGTTCTTTCTGTCTCAGTGCTTTTTTTTGTCTTGTCATTTCTTTTATGTTCGTGTTGTCTCGTTGCATCTTGTAACGCCTTTTTTGTCATTGTGTCTTTTATGCTGTTTTCATTTTGTTACATCTTTTTCATCATATTTCTTTTTTGTCTTGTTACGTCCTTTGTGTCGTTTTTCTGTCTCGTCCCGTCTGTCCTGTGTGATAAACTCTGATGGATCCACCACTGAATCGTCTTTTCTTTGTCTTATTGTTTCATTCAGGTTGAAATCAGTCTTGATGTTGGAAGGCGGCGCACAATGATGCAAAATAACAATAATCAATAATTCACCTCAGAGTCATTAAAACTAAAGTAACGAGTCTGTTTATAAAATGTGAGGAGGTTTGTGTTGTAGAGTAAACAGTGACTCTCCACTCCTGATATTCAGTCACATTTGAAAAGAGAAAATCAGAAATCACAGCCGCAGCGACACAAACAGGCTTTTTCAAAAACTGTGGCTCATCACAACCACGAGAGGCCAGACAGTCAAAAATATGAACAAAACATATCAGACTGATGGTCCAGCTGAGGACAAACTCAGCTCTGTTGGTGACACACCACACACACACACGCACACACACCACACACACACACACACACACACACACACACACACACACCCCACCAGCTGCATGAAACTCTTCCAAATAAACAACTGAAAGTATCTTTATAAGGAAGCTGCAGCAGAAGTGCTTCAGCTTTTTGTTTAATTTTTTGCTTTATTTGTTAATTTTTCATATGTTCTGAATGAAAACTGACTATTAACTATAAACTACAAATTAACTAAACACTACAATAAACAGAGATAAGATAAATGAAGATAATCAGCAGTGTTTAAACTTTTAACAGAAATCTGCAAAGAAGCTAAATGAACTGTGTCGAGCTGTTAAACCCCTAAAAAAGATAAGATAAGCAGGGAAATTCACTCGTTACAGCAGCTCGAGGATAAAGGCAGAAAAAGAGTGGGAGTAAAGAGAGATAAACAAAATACAAATAATAAGAATAATAATAATAGAATAACATTTAAAATAAAAACTATGTACACCTTTCACTTACATGGATACAGGGTTAGATGTACAAGAATAAAATGTAAAGAAAATGTATAAAACAAGTAAAAAATGTGATGAAAAGCCGCTGAAATTGAAGTAAAGTGGACTGATTTTCACTTAGAGGAGTCTAGTTGAAAAAGATTAACAGACGGGAGGAGACACAGAGGAGGCTGACAGAAACATGCAAAGGCGAGAAGTGATTTTTTTCTTTTTCTTTTTTAAGAACAAAGGAGAAGCAGAGCAGAAAAATCATAAACCGGAGCTGCTCGGACACAAAGAGCCCAGAACCAAAGTAGTAAAGTGTTCTTACCTCTGATTGTGTGAGTGCAGCAGATTCCAACACAAACAGGTGGACGTCAGCACACTGAGGTTCTCCGCACTAACAGGTGGAGAGGGAGGCAGCGAGCAGCACACAGAGAGGGAGGCGGGGAGGGGGAGGAGGAGAGAGTGATCTCCCTCTGATAGATTTGGACTTTTAACCCTTTCTCCTCCTCCTCTCCTCCGCCTGATTTTTTTTTCCTGTGATTTCTGTGTTTAATATCCTCCTGCAGAGCCTCACATTCATCTGAAATGTCAGCAGCGATGAAGCTCTTCCTTTAATCACACTACACATGTATTAGATTAACTCTCCCCCACTCTCACCCCCCTCCCTCCATCTCCCCTCTCCCCCTGAGCTGCAGATTGCAGGGGGGGAGACTGGAGCAAAATAATGTGCCAACAGCAGCATCTGTCTCTCTCCTTCTCTCTGTATAATTTGTGCTTAATGATGCCTAATGATACATGTGTGCGTCCAACACACACATGTACAGTCACACTTCCATGTCCATGCAGAGCTGCAGCGGTTTTACTCCTCCCCTCCAGGAAAGGGTGGAGGAGATCTGGACCTCCATCCCTCCTTCTCCCCCTTTATTGTTGCAGCAGTCACACATCGTTGTCCTCATTTGGTTTTTTGAGCTTCTTATTATTTTTCTTCATCTGTGTGTTTTTTTGGATGCTTCCACTCACTATTTTTCAGATTTTCACATCTAAACTTTATTTTATTCTAGTTTTCTTATCGATATCTGCCACACTGAGAGTTTTTAACTGGAATATATTTTAATGTCCTCTATGGGAATTTGCATGTAAATATTCATTAAAACCTCAGATGCTGTGTGAGCTAAAGTCATCATACCTGCTACTCAGGTGCCCCACAGAGGGATGCTCAACATATCAAAGCATGTGTTAAATAGCGCCACCATGTGGTTGTTTATTAAGCATTTAATGTTGTGGCTAATAATCCATGAACCATTGAGAGTACAACAAAGATCTTTGTTCCTCTGATGAAGTCGATACAGGCCACGCCATCCCGCCATCTTGGATTTTTTGGTACAGGTGGCATTTTTTTCTTCTTTTGGCCATATTTTACCCAATCTTCCAAAAAAAACTTGGTACATACCATGTTTAGATAAGCCTGAACTAGAGCTGGGCGATTTAACGAATATATCACCCATTGATGATGGGCTGAATCCATCGCCGGTTGTGGGGTTTTTTGGCCGACTTTTGGGGCAATATTTGTCATTTTATTTTGCTATGTAAAGGTCTGCAGAGCAACAGCTGCTGCTCTCATCCAGCGGTACAGGACACGCCCACTGAGCCGCAGCAGAGTGATCTGAGCTGGTGAGGAGTGAGAGGAAACAACCTGCAGAGTTCAGACTCTTTAGTGCTCTTTTCATGCAGTGAATTCAGGATTTAATTTGACCAAACCAGAGTTGGTGATTGTTGGCAGAGTGGACAGATGAACAAAGACGGTTCAGGTGAGTTTTACGTGTTTTTCTGTCGAGTTTGGATGAAGTGTGGTTTACGAGGAGTTAATGAGCCAGTTAAGCTCGTCTTAGTTTGGTGAAAGAGAGTCGGTTGTATTTCTCTGTTTAAAAAGAAGAGACGTGTGAGAATATTTAATTTCTTGACACTTTGTGAGTTCTTTTTGTTTACTGGGTGTGGTGAATGTATGTAGCGTACGTAACAGTGAATTCACCGCTTGTGTAAGTTACTGCCACTCACCAACCACTGGCCTGACGCTGGCTCATTGTAGGGCCATTTTTGGTCGTAATTTACCGTTCATCTGTAATTGGTTATCAAACTTTTGGAGGCGTGGCCTGATGCACTTAATTGGTTGTTACTCTTCGATGCTAAACTTCACTGCAACCTCATGTGTGAATGTTGTACAACATCCCTACAAACACAGTGTGTTGCCACAACGTCACAATTATGAGAAATCATTAGTGACTAAACAACATTACAGTTACAACAGTCCCATTAGTTACATTGTGTTGTTGTGTTGTTAAAACATTAACATGTATTCTGTCTTTGCAACATCTGTTCAACGTCCTCTGCATGACGTTTCCTGCACTTTATATAAAAACGTTGCTGCAGCGTTGCACAATGTGGGAAATCTTATTGTGTTAAATAGCTTTTTATTGTTTTTATGACTTCATATTTTTGCTCTTATTGTGAAGCACTTTATAAGATATGTTTTGAAAAGTGCCGTATGTATTATTATTTATTATATTTCTACAGTTTTGTTGTTTTTATTGAGATGAAAGCTGGTACACAGCTGCTCAGGCAGTGATGACGCCCCCTTAATTAAAATACCATCATATCTCTTGAACACTATTAGCAGTGATTCTGGTGATTCTCACACGTGAAACGTTAAACTGCTCGGCCAGTGAGCAGCAGCTGCAGCAGATGAACCAGTCACACACGATTTTCTTCAGGAAATGCAAATATTCTAGTTTTTTTTTAAAGCTTCTTATTCTTTTTCTTCTTCTGTACGTTCTTTAGATCACTTCTGCTCACACATTTTTGCAGATACACGTTTTCACACAGTTTTTTTTATATGCATTAATATCCTTCTTAGCAATATCTGCCATTAATTTTTTACTATATTTGTTTTTGAATGGTGGTCTGAGATATATATATAATAATGCTGAAGACGTCATACCTGGTACAGGTGAAGATGTGCTGAACATACTGAAGCAGGTGCTCAGTAGTGCCACCATGTGGTCATTTAACATTTCACATTTAGACTAATAACCTTTAACTGTTAGAAGTAGAAAAAATATTTTTGTACAGGAAGTTTTGATAAAGTTGATTGAAATGATATAGGCCACGCCCATTTGCGTCTTAACAAATCTTCTGCCATTTTGGATTTTTTGTTTCTTTTGGCACATATTTTATCTATCTTAACCAAATCTGGTGTAAACCATAATCAGATGAACCCGAACATATCGGTCACAGTTTGTCTGGAATTGCTTATTAAACTGGGCGTGGCCTAATGCAATTAACAGGCCACGACTCTTCAGTGCTAAACTGGATGTTGTACATGCAGCCGCATACAATTCTACCCACAGGGGGCGCTGCAGTAACAGTAAAACATGATATTTCTACAGTTCTGTTGTCTTTAATGAGTTGAAACGATGTAACGCAGTGTAGCACCAGTAGCGCCCCCTTGCTGTTATTAATGAGATACCATCATATCTCTTGAACACATCACTCAGTGACCTCTGATATTTGGTGGTATCTTCAGACCTGAACCACCAACACCTCTTGCTGGGGCTCCATCAGAAGCAGCAGATGCAGAAATCACACTCCTTTTCCCTTTAGGAAATGCAAATATTCATTTTTTTTCTCTTCTTCATCCCTCCTCCTCCCCCTCCCAACCTCAACCTTTTATTCCTCCTGCTCTCCTTCTTCTTCTCCCCTCCTGCAGTCAGACAGATAGGTGTCCCTGGAGTGAACGAACCCCTCGTTAAAAAAATCTCCCCCTTCACCATCTTCTTTCCTCCTCCTCCTCCTCCTCCTCCTCTTCTCCTCTCTGCATCCACCCACACACTCTCCTCTCTCGACCCATCCATGCATGCCAAATGGACGAGGGAAACCCTAAGATGATTTTTTTTTTTCATTTTTCATCTCTGCTCTCGCTCCATTTCTGATCTTGTGTAACCTGATACAAAACCCCTGCAGGCTGAATAACCTCTGGAAAATAAAAAACACAGCTGCTGCTGCTGCTGCTGCTGTTGTGGTGGTTTCTGTCTTGAAAAGCCCAGATGGAACAATTTTCTTTTTTTGTGTCCACCAGCTGATGGTGGAGTCTGACCAAACCAACCCAAAGTGAGCCTGAGAGAAGCTGCTCACCACGTCTGCTTCGGGGTAAACAAATCACCGAGTGCTGCCACTTTGTTTTACAGAAGGAGCTTTAAGGAGGGTTTTTAAACTGTGTATATACATTATGTCCCATATTTAATATGTACTGCACACTTAAACATGTTTTTGAGCTGTAATCTGAATGATTTTACTGTGATGAAACACATCAATGCTGCTATTAATTTAGACATTTCTTAATAAATTAAAAATGGCTGGTCAAGGTCTGTATATAAATATATAAATATAACCTGTACCGACTGCTGACTGGTCTTTAAAAATCAAGGCTGACCTTCCAGCAGTGTTGGGAGTAACTAAAACATGTAATTAAATGACAGTTACTAATCATAATGTTGGAGTTACATCTGAATATTCTTTTCATGTTGCCTGGTGGAGACCTGCTGCTTCCTGTTTCAGCTCTGAGTGCTGTCTGTCAGGCTGCAAATATTATATTATATTATAATATATTATATTTAAAACTGAGAAATTCTCTTAATTCCAGTTGGATCACAGAAGCTTGTGGATTTACTTGCAGATATTTTTCACATCAGGTGTCTTCACAGTCCTTTAAAGCTTCAGTAGGCATCAGCTGAACATACTCAGTGTAAACCCCTCTGCAGCCTCGTATCGCTCCGTTAAGCTCCTCCTACCAAACCCACAAGATCAAACTGCATCAGAAGGAGTCAGTTCCCCTGAGAAACCTCTCTGCTCTCCACGCTGTGAGCCTTGCCAAGACCATGCTTCCTCTCACCACGACTCATCCTCTCAATCGCAGCCCTCCAGCACTTCACACCCCCTGGGCAGCGCACCCCAGGCTTCAGAGGCAGCTGTAATGCTGTCTACACACACACACACACACACTCACACTCAGGTTCATCGTGTCAGTTTGCTGCTTGTCGATACGAGCGAACATACGACACTGAACATATTGAACCTGAAGCTCCGTGTGGAGCCGTGATGTGTTCGTATACGCTGCTGGAGGAGGAACAGAGTTACTACAAGTTTATCACAACCATCTCAATTTGACGTCAGCCAGTAGGGATGCACTCTCTCCAGGGGCGCTGCCAGGCCCCATGAAAAGATGTCACATTGGGCCCCAGAGCCACCAGTCAAACCTGTGTTCTAACAGAAACCAAACCTCCAGAACCCATTGACACATTCAGAGCTTTACAGAACTCGACCTTTACCAGCTTGTAAGTGTCTTGTAGTCCAACACCTGAACAATATTTACTGTCAGTGATCTGAGCAGATAAAACACTGTTCTGAAACAAATAATCATCTTTATGGAAAATAATTCAATGGTTTGAATTCTAGTCACTGAAAAGGATTTAACAATTTATTTTTTTCACAAAAAAAAATCGTCAATTATGCCAACTGACATGTGACTGAGCACAAAGCTGCTCACCTTCTTCAGCAGGTTCCTTTGGGGGACGATGAGAGACAGGAAGCTGAATCTGTGGGACCTGGTACCAGGAGCAGCAGGGACCACTGATTCAGCATTAACAGTTTGATGAAAGTTTGTCTGCATTGATTAAATATCGGCTAAAATATAGGAAATGTAAACGCTGTGAAAATATGAAGAAACTAATGTTACCGTGGCAACAGCAGCCTGTTTGACTGCAGCCAAACCTGATTCATTTACATCAGTCACAGATTAAACCCTCCTTTATTTTTGAAGAACTGGGAGACAAACTGGCGAACTTTTCTTCTGACTCTCCTCACTTTTGTTCTGTTGTTGTTTTAATCTTTAATATGAGACATGATGCTCCAACGGCTCCAAACAAACAAAAAAACAAATAAAACAAAATAAATAAAAAAAAAACCTCCAAAAAAAAAAAACCCAAACTGATCCAGATGAAACCAAAAAAACCCAACCCAATCTACACAAAAACAAACCAGACCAAATCAAACCAAAGAAACACCCAAAAGAACCAAAACAAACAAAAACCCAAACCAGCTCCTCACTCAGTCCCCTGCTGGCACCATGCAGGTCTGGTTTGGGGGCAGGACTGAACCATTTCATGCAAATAGAGGGGGGTTTGGGCAGGAGAGGGTTTCTCTTTTGTTGTTGTTGTTGTTTTGTTGCCAAAAACAAGAAAATAAAAAAAGCTGTTGATTTCATTAGTACATTGAATATAAAACACTATATTTGTGATGATAAGTTTAATAATTTAATACTGAAAACAAACCCCAGTGTTCTAACATTTGCCCCTGCCTCTCTGAAATGACCCCTGACTGAAGTCTCCTGTCTCACAAGTTAAAAAGTATGTTGTTTGGTTCAGTCCATGTGCTCAGATCCACTTCACCTGGTCTCAGTCTTTGCTCAGGTGTTAAAGAAAACTCATCACACTCAGATCCAGACATGAAGTATCACACTTCATTCTGAACTTTGAGTCCCTCACACCTTCATCAGAACACACACACAATTCAACAATGAACAGGCAGACAAAGGACAAACACCTTCACACCGATCATTGGCTGCATGGGATTCACCTGTGTCACCATGGTAACGGAGGCTCCAGCACCTGAGATCTGCTGATTCTGAGTTCTGAGAACAACAGGAGCCAAAACTTTATACATGAAGAGAAAAATGAGTGAATCACAGCGAAACTAGAGCAGAGAACCAAGAAACACTTTATAAAGACAATTTAAATACAGAAGACAGGTTTTCATCAAGTATATTAGTTACTTTTTAACCAGTGATGTTTAATCAGATCCTCCAGGAAGCTGTGATGTTGATGATTCATGCAAATTCAAACAAACTCCATGAATTCTGCATCACTTTTCAGTTTTTGTCCAATCAAACTTCCCATGAATTCCAGCAGTCACAGAAGCTCCCAACACAAACGTCACACAAGAAGATTTTGTTTCTTTGTGAAAAGCCTCCAGGTGTCACTTCTGTGTTCACATACAGCAGATTTTGGTTACTGAGACCTTTGAGATCAGTGGTTTTATTTTCCCTGAAACAAACTGATTTTTGAAATATGCACATAAAAAAACACGATGCAATGTTAAAGGGATAGTTCCCCTAAAAATGAAAATTCAGTCATTATCTTCTCACCCTCATTCTGACTGAAGGTCGGGTTTAGTTCTTCCGTCCCTGGGGCCTCATTTATCAAACAGCGTGTAAAAGTCCTCGTAAATTTCCACGTACGACGAAAAGGCAAATAGCGCGTACGACCAAAATATCTGCACTCTTTTCAGATCTATCAAACTCCGCGTACGCACAGCTGCACGCTATTCCCCTTGATAAATCACACCAGACCCAAGAAAAGCATGGATGTGAACACACACTCATATCCCGCCCTCTACACGCCCGGGCACAACCATATATGGTCAATGCAAATCAGCCCTTGCATATAAATTAGCCATGTGCTCTTTGGGACTTTGTGGAGTGACGTCAGTGGAAGACGGCATGGATAACAAACGAAAGAAAAGAAACTTCTCAGAGAGCGAGATAAATGTGCTTGTTGGTGAGGTGCAGGCAAGAAAAAAAGTCCTCTTCGGCAGGTATGTGCACTAATTCTATATGATCACTTCGTCTTGTGTTTATTTAGGCCGAGGTCAAAAATCATAACTAAGAACACGTGGAGACTCACAACAGAGATGAACATGTTGGACCAAACAATATTTTCTCCGGAAATTTAAACAATCTCATCCAATCAGCCACAGCCCCGGCCTCACCAACAAGAGGAAAACGTCAGAGTGGCAGGAGGTAACACGGGCGGTCAACGCTGCTGGTGCCACGGCGAGGACTGAGGGTGAAGTCCGGAAAAAGTGGACCGATTTGAAAGTGAGCTTCAATCTGTATATGCCATACGCTGTCATAACATAATCTGTATTGAAATGTCAACACTGTCACTATTTTTACAGAGAGAAGCGAAAAAACGCCTCACCACCCACCGCCAAAGTGTGGCGGCCACTGGTGGGGGCCCGGCAACCCCTGACCTCACCCCGGTCGATGTCCTGATCGCTGACATCATCGGCACCGAGTCGGTGGAGGGTGTGGTGCCGGTTGAGGAGGGGGACTCGGACATGGTGAGGGAAACCCAGACAACCAATGAACCTGGTAAATCACAGTTTCAATCATTCATTCGCCACTATGGCTGTCCAGTGAGGCTAAATTAATTACAATGAATGTGCTCAGACAGGACACGAAGACTGGATTTAACACACACTTATTTCCTCAGACACGGAGGTGGATGACACCGAGGAGGGGGGGTTGGTTGTTCTTGACCTCGGCGTCATTCCCCCCGCGGTCGTCGGTCCGAGCACTCCGGCCCCCAGCTCGGCCCCCAGCTCGGCCCCCAGCAGGGCAGGAGGCGACCGGCTGGGGGTCCTGACGGATACGGTGCTGGAGGCCCAGAGGGAGACCCTGCATGCTCAGAGGGACACAGCGGCTGCAGTCGGTGCTGTGGCAGAGCAGCTGAACCACCACCAGGGAAACATCGCTGCAGCACTGCAGCAGGTCGTCACAGGCCAAGAGCGCATCACTGATGCCATTGTGGCCCTAACGGCTGCAGTAACCACACTCACTGAGGCAATAAATAAAAGGAAATGAACCTTCTTCTTGTTGAATCTTTTGTCACAATGCAGGAGGTGTGTAATTTGTTTCAGTTAAGGGACAACAATTACAATGTCTGTTTGATATGTGAATGTATTCCTGACAAGTATGAGAACTGAAATATAATAATGTTCTTACTGAAACAAATGCTATTGGGGAGGGGGGGTCGTTACATACATACATATATATAATCTTATCAGCTGATTGTCTGCGCTCCTCTCTCTCCCTCACAGACTGCAATTCTCTGACTCAGCAGCTGCGTCGCCAATTCCTCCTCTTCTTCAAAAAGCGTGTACGCCATGGTCAAAAAGGGTGTACACGTGCACACTTTTTCCCGACAGGTTTTGGTTTGATAGATCCCAAATTTGGCGGAGAAAAGTGCGTAGCACAAAACGGGCGGAAGAGCGTGTAAAAAAACGTGTACCCACAATGATAAATGAGGCCCCTGGAGTTTCACAGGAAAACAGAATCTCACAAACAATGGAAGTGAACGGTGACCAGTTTTCAAACGTAAAAAAACAACAGAATAAAAACATAAAATTCCTCCATCCTGCTCGTCTGCTGTGATCCAAGTCTTCTAAAACCCCAGCATGTCAAGTTGACAAAAAAAAAAAAAAAGATTTTTACCATGTTTTTATCCTGAATCTTCACTGTAGATCTTCGCTTGGAGTCACGTGCACACTGTCTGAACTGTGTGTGTGTGTGGTGTGACACGTTGGGACTTTAGGAGACTTGGATTACAGCAGACGAGCAGCATGGAGGAGTTTTAGGGTTTTCTCCCTGTTGTTTTTTTACATTATGTTTTACATTTTTACTTATGAAGCTGCAGCAGAGTTTCATGGACTAAAAAACTAACACCTACTTCAGTCAGCATGAGGGTGAGCAGATAATGACTGAATTTTCTGTTTTTTTGGGTGAACTATCCCTTTAAGGAAATGTGTTAAAGGCTGCTGACAAAACGTAAGCGGTTTCTCATAAAACGACACATTAATCTAAACATGATGTGAAGAACACGACGTTCTGCTGAGAGGTTTGGTTCTCAGGTCAGAGCTTCAGTTCTAAGGTTTGTTCCACGTCAGACGGACTCTGAGTGAGATTTTCTAACTTATAGAACAAGAAGTTCAAGTTCCACCTCGTCTCTCTGCAGGGACATGTAGCCGGGAGCTTTTGTTAGCAGTTAACCACCACTAAGACACAAACACTGAGAGGACGTCCACTCTGTCTCCTCCACACCATCTATCATTATAACAGCCGTCTCTGAGGGACCCGAGGGGCCCCGTCTTCACAACCATGTGATGTATTTGCCTCCAGCTCTTCTCCTCCATGTCAGCATTCATCTTCATTTCACCTCCTGTTTGAATTTTGTGCCAGAAAGACGGAGACAAACATCTCAGAGGGCTGTGAGACACAGGAGAGGAATGTTTTTAATGATAATAATCAGAACAACAGACGTTCTGCGTTCAAACACTGAAACTGATGACTGACGTCCTTCACTTTGTCTCAGATTGGACAGAACAGGACACCCTGTATTAAGTGTATTAAAAGATGAGACTAACACACTGCTGGTGACGAGTCGATTCATTTAAACAAAGTTAGAGGAAGCTGTGACCTGCAGGCCGAGCAGAGACGCCCACAGACGTCTGTGAAGAACCGCGAGTCTGCTGCATGTTCAAAAAATCCACCAGAGTCAAAGTTCAGAGTGAAGAGAAGATGATTTATTTCACAATACTGAGAGTTTATAACAGCTCAGTGAGGCTGTAACGTTCCCACACAAAGAAAACTATTTATTTTATTTTATGTCTTTATTTCATCTGAAGTCAACTTTCAGATTGTAACAAAACTTTATTGAGTCAGTGAGTCACAGCAACATCATGTAAATCATTAGGAAACTATTTTCACAAACTATTAAAAGAGTGACGGACGGCTCAGAGCAGGGAGCTCGCTCCAGACTGAGAGAACAGAACTAAGCTGTCATCCATGATGGAGAATGACTCCCACCCCCTGCAGGACACTTTAACAGCACTGGAGAGCTCCTTCAGCAACAGACTGCTTCACCCAAAGTGTGTGAAGGGACGCTATCGCAGGTCCTTCCTTCCTGTCAGACTCTACAACCAGCAGTGCTCCCAGTAGACCACACACACTTACTACAATTGTGAGACTGCACTGTTCACTTCATACTGTGAAATGTTTTAACTCAGGTGAATTTCAACTCAAGGTGCAATATATGAGTCTCTCAATCAGGCGTATTATTATTCCGATGAGCAATATTAAGATTCCAGTCAGGTGTTTTATCATCCAATGTGCAATATCAGTATTTCCTCTGTGATACAGAGTAAATTTGAAAACACTGTACATATTGTACCTTCCCATACTTTATAGTTCTACATGTTTCCTCCTTTAAATTAAATATTGTTCATATATATTGTTTATATTGCTTGTTGTTATTTATCATCTCAGATTGATGTTTCTCTATTTTTGCTCTTTGCTGCTGTAATACTAGAAATTTCCCCACTGTGGGACTAATAAAGGAATATGTCATCTCATCTCATCTCATCTCATCTCATCTCATCTCATCTTAAATTATCTTGAACACCCAGAGAATATTCAGTTTTATGAAAATGTGAAGATGGAATATATCAAAAGAAAAAAACAGATCAGAAGAGTTTTGTTCGAGCTTCATTCATTCTTTTTTTAATAAGCACTTGAATGTTGGTCGGTTGCATCAAAAAATCCACTTTCAGACAAAAAACAGAGAAAACAGCGTGAACATAAACACATTAAAAACGTTAGCTTGTTAGCTTCTTTGTGCAGGTCAACAGGTTACAGCAGCAGAGCTGATGGATCCATGAATCTGCCTCCAGACTGTTTCAGCTCGCTCTTCTCACCAGACTTTAGATGTTTGAGACGTGGACCAAACGGACGGACGGAGACGGTTTGATCAGGTCGGACTCAACTAACCAGCAGATCTGTGACTTTAGCCTGATTTCACAAAAAGCTGAACTACAAATAAATCCATCTGCTGAAGGAGGAATCTGTTCAGGAAGTGATCATATAATCGATCTGCAAATAATCTGGTAACTATGGCAACACATATTCACAACAGCGCTGGTATTTTCAGTAACAGATCAAAAGCTGTTTAAACTCATGTTCTTGTTTCCAACTCTGTGTTCTTGGTCAGATTAAAAACTGAGTGACAGTATCACAGAAATAAACCTGAAATAATCAGGGACATGTCTTTCAAGAACGCTGGTCTGTAAAGGACTCAGACATTTTATGGACTTCATGGACTAGAACCTTTATACACACCATAAACGATGGATTATGAAGTTATTGTTACCTTTAACTTGGTCACCACTTTGGTCTCGTTCATATCTTTTATGTATTTATTTAATCATTTATTTATTTATGTATTTAAAGTTGCTCAGTCTTTGAGTAGAATCCAGTCAGACCTGGAAGTGGAGAAACTGCACAAGATTTTAAATCAGAATTTGACACTTTGGAAATAAAAAGATGTTGAAAAATAAAAGAAATAAGCCCTGAATCAATGACAAGACAAATTATGTCACTAACTGTTGTGTAATAATGTTTGAATTGAGAAGTTTGAACCCTTTTATATGCATAAAAAAACATTTTATATAAAAACACTTTGATAAAAACGTTGCATATACCTAAATTAAAAAAAAACAAACACCAGCCTGATCAAACTGTTCCAAACCTTGTTGCAGCTGACAGTTGTAGTGTCATTGCAGCAGGTGCTTCATTGCAGCAGGTGCTTCATTGCAGCAGGTGCTTCATTGCAGCAGGTGCTTCAGCGTCTGTGACCTCTTCTCCTCTGCAGGTCTCGTTCTGATTCACTTTCAGCTGCTTGTCACTGAAACTATTTCTCATGCCGAGCCGAACGTTGACGACCGTGTTAATTATTAATGATAATGAGTCTGATAATTGAAAATATTAAGTGCCCTGGCTGCCTCCTCCGTTCTTTGCCTCAGAGACTCGCGCTGCCGATGAAACGGTCATGTATTATGCAGATTGAGTGTTATTAACCCTAATGGCCTGTAAGAAATGAGACAATAAGCATTCAGGTCTGATTTCATTTACGTTACAGACTCTGTCCGGTCCACCGTCCGCCTGCGTTAACCCAGCCTTCATTGTGTTACTGTTAACCCTCCGTATGACAGACGCTCATCTGCATAATTAAACCATGAAATTAATGCAAATGATACAACACAATGGTCTCAGAAATGAAGAAGTCTGGGGTTTCCTGGAGGACAACACTTACTTCCAGCTCTTATTCACTCAGAGTTTCTCTCTGAGTGGATCAGAATCTGAGCTCTGCAGGACTCAGCAACATGATTCTGTGCAGAAAGGCTGCATGCAGCCATTACGTTTTCCTTCAGTTTTTATCTGTGGATGCATCAGGAAAAAATGAGCTGCATAAATCTAATCCCTGTGAGGACTTCCTGAGGATGCTGCAGGTCTGAGGCTGGGCTGCTCCACGAAGGATTCATTTTCAAACACGATTAAATCATTGTTTAACTGTAAATTATGTTTCACCAAACGGTTAAACTAGCTTAAAATAAAGAAAGATTCAATTTAAACCTCTTTTTAATCTTCAGTTTAATGTTTACTCTGAACCTAGATTAAATTTAATCCTGTTGCACCAAAACTGTGATCCAGTATTAAATTTAAACTTGAGGAGGTTTAACTTTTCAAACGTCCGCCTCGTCGTAGTCGACTGAGAAAAATAATGAGGTAAAGAGACAAACTGAACCAGCTGAGCTTCATGAGCAGCCAACAACTTTTTATCAAAGGAGGAGAAATCAGAGCTTCTCTGCCGATCCATCATGAGGAGGCTAACGAGGCTAACAAGGCTAACAAGGCTAATGAGGCTAATGAGGCTAACAAGGCTAATGAGGCTAACGAGGCTAACAAGGCGAACAAGCCTAACGAGGCTAACGAGGCTAACAAGCCTAACAAGGCTAAATAGGCTAACGAGGCTAACGAGGCTAATGAGGCTAACGAGGCTAACAAGGCTAACAAGGCTAACAAGCCTAACAAGGCTAATGAGGCTAATGAGGTTAACGAGGCTAACAAAGCTAACAAGGCTAACAAGCCTAACAAGGCTAATGAGGCTAACAAGGCTAATGAGGTTAACAAGGCTAATGAGGCTAACGAGGCTAACAAGGCTAACAAGCTAACAAGGCTAATGAGGCTAATGAGGTTAACGAGGCTAACAAAGCTAACAAGGCTAACAAGCCTAACAAGGCTAATGAGGCTAACAAGGCTAATGAGGTTAACAAGGCTAACAGACATTTAAACCAGCTAGCAAACAGATCAGCTGAACGTAAACAGTTCTCGTCCCTCTATTATACTGACTGAGTCCCAACAGCACACAAATGTGTTTTTTATTTCTTTATTTATTAGAATTTTGCTAAGAAAGCATCTGCATACTGATTAAACTCTATTTAATTTCAGTTTACTTCACTAAACTTGGACTAACTAAACTGAGATGAGTTTTTAATTGTGTAGCTGAGCTCTGCCTGGTTTTAAATCTGGATTTAATCATTTCAAACCTGGTTTTACTAAACTTTGATTAGAACTAATCTTATGTGGGGCCCACAGTAATGCCAACATATTTATGGACACTAGACACCCCCCCCACCTTGTATATTATTTTTATTGTTGTGGTTTATTGTTTTGTTCACTCGTAGGCGGATGTATATTTTCTATGGTAGTGACAACTTTGATGCTTTGGTGGATTAACTTGTGGTTCGAGTGAGCGAAGCTCACACAGGCACCTGGGGCAGCCTGGAGGTCCTTTATGTAGGATACAAGGAGATACCTGTGTTATTCAGTGTCCCTAGCCTGCAGCATGCCGCCACGTTGCTCAGATGTGCTTGTGTTTCTGTATTTCCAGGTGAGCAAAAGTGATAAAAAGGTGTGTAAAGTAGCAGAACAGATGTATTATAATATGTGTGCAAGTAACGGACTAGCAGTAATGCAAATGTGAGATTTATATCGGAGTTTTGCGAGTGAAAGTCGAAGTGAAACTAACTACTATTATTCGCCAAGTAATACACTACTGTGGGAAGCCGCAAAATAACCACCTGTAACCTGCTGAAGTACGAGTTGTATGTGGAGAATATAGTCGGTGTATTTTTACGTGTTTAAGTGTTAAGTGCTGTTTTGTGTCAGGGAAGCTCGATAGTGAGCGTGGTAGGATACAAGGAGATACCTGTGTTATTCAGTGTCCCTAGCCTGCAGCATGCCGCCACGTTGCTCAGATGTGCTTGTGTTTCTGTATTTCCAGACGGGGGGAAAATAAACGTCATTCTTTCAAACTTATGCACGCCTGGAAGTCCGCTCTGTCCAAGTGTGCAACACTTAGATTAACCTGTGTTGGTGCAGCCCAGTCTAAAGGCCAAAAACACAGAAAGCATTTTGAAGAACATCTACACTGTAAAAATTCCAAGGCACCAGACTGAAATACATTTTGAGCTCAACTCAAATTCTTAAGTTTCAAAAAAGCTTTACCAACTACTCATCTTCTGTTGAGATAATTTACTTTTCTTCTTTAGATGAACTTAAAGTTTTGAATTTAAAAAAAAAAAAAATCAAAGTAAAAATAAATGTTAAAATTTTAATATTTTTAAGACTATTTAATTTTTCAGGCACTAAGAAAAAAGATTTTATTTTATTTTTTAGTTTATTTCCAAACTCAGAGTTTGAGTTTGGCTCAAAATGAGTCAAACAGCCTTCATGATCCACCTCCACCTTGTTTTGACTGCGGATCATCAAATGAGGACCAAAGCTCCAAAAACCAGGTTAAAAGAAAAGTTCAAAAGTGAATATGTTTGTGCAGCCGGTGGGTTTGAATCTAAAAATAGACAAATATGTTCATCTGTATTAAAAAAGGAAAAGTTCCTGTATGTGGCAGTGGAGGCATTAGGGTTAGGGTCAGGGTCAGCTCTCAGCAGAATGTGTTCAGCTCATGTTTGTGATGGACTTTGTCCTGTAACACGTCACCGAGTCTCTTTAAGACTCCATCAGACAATTTGTTTCTGAGCGCAGGAGAAATAATTAGAGAGGCTTTAATAACCACGTTCCATGTTCCCGTCAGCAGAAGATTAAAAGTGTCCAGAAGTTTGCTGTTATTGTTTCATAAATCTCATAAAGCCTCTCCTGCCCTCCACATGGAAACACTGTGAAGAGTTTTAGTCAGATGGGATCTGATGTTCCTCAGATGCTTCACAGGAATTAGCTTGTTGCTGTCAAACCAAATGTTGGGTATTTTTAGGAAGTTTAAAATCTTCTGCAGCATTTTGAGCTCACTTTGCTTCCAGAATGTGTCGATGGTCACAGCTGAGACAGACGGTGGAAACTGTGGGCGGTTTGTTGTGACAGAGCAGCGACATTTAGTGGATTTTATGAGCTGTTTCTGGACGACTGTTGCAGCCTAAAATGCCTGATGCATGTTGCAATATTTCCACCCATTTTCTGCAACAACATTGTGAGAGGAAGTGAAAATTGCAAAAGAAAGTTGCATGTTTTTTGTACAGTTTATTCAAATGAAAGGCAACTTGTTCCAGGGAGAACAAAACTATGTTCTGAGTGTTCTACGTTAAACTACCACAAACTCTCAGGATTATAAACCTGTAGATGAAGACGTCACCTGGCAGGTTTGTCCACAACAAAAAAATCTTTTTCAAACTCAGTCAAAGTTCTAAAATATAAAAGTGCACAGAGCTCAAAGTTGATAAATGTCAATAACACTGACAAATGTTGTCTTCTTTTCTTTTTACCCAACGACAGAGCAAAATTTAAAAAATAAAAATAAATAAAATAATTAATTAATAAAAAATGCATAATAAAACAAAACATTGAATGGGTTCATTGAGACGTACATGTACGATGTTTGCACGGGGGACATGGGGGACACAGGGGGACACAGGGGACACCGGGGGAAGCAGTGATGACTGGTCAAATTTGAGTTTGAACAAAATTGCAAGGTTGCACAGAATTCGTGTGGATTGGTTGAATTTGTGTGGATTATTCTAACTTCCTGCAGGGACTGGACAGAGTAACGGTGCATTCAGGTGCTCCTCGGATCGTCCCACTTTCTGAGACAAGAAGTTGTTATTCTGACTCTGGTGTGTTCATGAGCTTTAGAGTGGAAACAACATGGATGCTACTGTACGTGTGTGCAAACGTTTTGCAGCTGTAGAAAT
>JAWZSL010000066.1:704684-829684 GCA_034769285.1 Lutjanus argentimaculatus | reverse complement strand
TTTTTTTACAGTGTTCTTTCTTTCCTTCTACGTGGAAACAGCAACTGACATTGAACCAAATCAGTAAAACTGCATTTCAGAAAAACAAAACAACGAGCTGAGAGAAGCTAAAACACTGACAGGAGACACAAGCAGTCATGTGATCAATCAAAATATAAAAACATTGATTACAGCTGCTTTAAGTGTCATCACTGTGAAGCTCACCTGTCTGATCTGAACACACACACACACACAGACGGAGTGACTGACAGTTATATTACAGGAGATGACGGAGCAGTCGACACACTTTGATGTTGACTTTAATAAAAAGAAGCAGAGATCAGATCTGTCAGCAGGATGTTTGTTCTTCAGCAGCTTCATCTTTTCTCTTCAGATCATCTTTGTTTCTTCTTTATGAAAAATCTCTGTGATTCTTTATATAAAACCTGTTATGTTCTGTACATTTACTCAGTTTGTTACTCACTTACTTCTTATTCACTGATCAAGTGTTACTGTTAGAGTTGACAAAATAAAAAAAAGACTCGTAACCTGACATCAGTGACTTGTGACTTGAGCTTCTGCCTTGAAAACCTGAAGATTAAAAATGGTGTGAATCCACCAATCAGATCATTTCCTGAATCAACGAACGTTAACACGATTAATTCTCAGCAAGTCGACACTTTGGACCAATCAGATGACAGCAGAGAACATGAAGCGCTAACGTTACATCACCAGAAATCATTTTCTTCACGTATAAAAACTACGAGGTGGTCGACTAAAAATGAATTACAGTATGAAAAACAGGAAATCATAAATTTGCTGTGTCACTGTCTGTAGCAAAATGATGACAATGATCTTGAATTAGCCTGCTAATGCTTAGCTAACATTAGCTTAGCGGCTGGAAAGTCACTTTTACACTGTGACTTGATTCAGACTTGAAACTCAAAGTTTAGAATTTGGGACTTGAGTTGAGACTTGTCAGTCTTAACTTGGGACTCGAGGGCAAAGGCTTGAGACTTAAAGGGATAGTTCACCCAAAAATGTAAATTCAGTCATTATCTTCTCGCCCTCATGCTGATTGAAGGTCAGGTTTAGTTTTTTAGTCCATAAAACTCTGCTGGAGTTTCACAGGAAAACAGTGCTGCAGAATCTCCCAAACAGTGGAAGTGAACGGTGACCAGTTTTCAAACGTAAAGAAAAACCGTCTGGTGTTATCCAGGTCTCTTAAAGTTGGTGTGAAAGACATCGTCATGTGCACACCATCTGCGCCAGGTGTGTGTTTTGTGACTGTGTGTATGTGAACAACATGTCGGGGTTTGTTTTTTTAAGTTTGAAAGCTGGTTACCATTCAGTTAAACTGTTTCTGAGATTCTGCAGCCTGTGAAAGTCCCGCAGAGAGAAACGTCCCAGACACTGGGACACTATGACAAGAACTAAGGATCTACAGACAGGGGGGCTGCTGGATATCTGCAGATACAGACACCACCACACACTCCCAGTCAGTCATAAGTGAGGAAGAATTACCTAATAATTTTTATTAAAATGTTGCAGATTGTACCTTTAAGTGTTACCATCATGTTAATACTCAGAAATTCAATGAAGAGAAAACATCCACAACTTGAACCATGAGCTCAGTCTCTACTGGTTGCTGTCTCTTGTGTGGGGACGCCAAAGTGTGTCCACTGTGAGACACCGTATATAAGAGACATACCATCAGAGAACACACACACACACACTCTTACAGCATATCATATTACACTCTCATAACAGACAAATGATCTGAGGTCTCTTTTGGCAATCCCGAGGACTAGTTGCTAAGCAACCAGGGGAGTTTCTAAAAGCACTGGTATCTCCTCTGCAGAGGGGGGAGGAGGGGGAGTGTGTGTGTGTGTGTGTGTCTGTGTGTGTGTGTGTGTGTGTGGTGTAGAAACATTGAATTGGATGTCGTGCTCGACTCCGTACGGTGAAGCTGATTATGTAACTCAGTCTTGAAGCCGGCGTGTGGGATCGTCTCTATAAATACTCCTGATCCGCGTTTCAAACGTCGGAGCCAGATCCTGCTGGCTGCAGGTGAGCGGGGGACTCGAACCGTTCTGCTTCCTGTTTGTTGAGCAACAGCAGATTTACTCAACAGCATCAGGACAACAGACTCTGCCAAACACCCAGAGCCAAAGTCAGGATTAAACAGAAATAGAGCGATGAGCTCTGTTCAGATCGCTGCTGTTCGTTTCTTCATAGAAACCAAGAAGTGCAGAGCTTTAAGCCTCTGGAAACGTGGCTTTAAATATTAAATATGACATCTAATGTTGGCTCAGATTACTTTTAAATGTACAAATCACATGGCAATTTCTGTAATTAGTAACATAAATCTCTAAAACTTTTGGATAACTTCAGTATAAACCAAAAGAAAATTCAATGCAAATAAAATACTTTTGTGCATGTTTTTTTCCCCCCTCTTCTGTCCAGGGCCGTTTCCAGCTCTTTGGAGGCCTGTGCAAAATTTTTTGTATAGGGTGCCCCTATTTTGTGAACCTATAGTGGGGGAATCCCAAATCCTCTACGGCGGTCTGGTCCATGCATTTAAAATTTAAATGCATCATCTGGTGGAGTTTAACAGGAAAAAGGCTTTTTTTTTTTCTTAAAGTCAAATCAAACATTTCAAGCCGACCCCTTGTAATTTAACCTGGAGAAAATGTTAATAAACAGGAAACACTGGTGCTTTAACATCCAACATGTGCGCACAAATGAAAGAGATGCTGCATTTTCCTTAAAATGTTTATTTAAATGTTAGGAACAAATTTGTTACAAACACAACTATTCATGATTTTTCCAAAAGTCAGCAAAGTTTCCAACTTGACCCTCATATGAAGAATATATTCAAACATCCTTTGATGTTTTTAAAGGAGAAAAATCTGACAGTTGTTGTTGAAACATATTAAACACACGCAGCAGCTCTTCTGTCTGATGATATTTGAACTCATAAACAAATATGTCCATAATACAATTTTCCAAGTTAATTAATTCAGGTTACTTATCTTAGATGACAAAAATAATGGCTCCAGCTGCCATCAGGCTCACAAGGTGTGCTCACATGAATGATGTAGTTACATGACGTGTGACAGAACTTCCCCTCTATGTCCCTTTTTTTATTAGGCAGCACCCTCAAGTGGACGTAGTAAGTATGACAGGAGAAGGAGAAGGAGTAAGAAAGTCTGTATTTGGAGGTGGATGGATGTCTCAAAACACCACAAGACCCAGGAGACCAGGGTTCATGTCCTGTTATCTGTCTATCTTATAAAATCAGTTTTCTAATTCAAATCTGATCTGATATCAGTTCATAAAATCAGAGATCCATCTTTTAATATATGTATTTTCCTGTGGATGTGGATGGATCTCTTGTGACGTGTGCTTGACTGGTGAGAGAATAATAGGCTGTTCATGGTTTATTTTCCTGTGAAAAGCAGACTGACATGAGCTGGGTAACTAAAAAGAAAGAAAACAAAAAACCATCTGGGTCAGAAAGTGATGCTGACTGTATTTTTCGCTGTATGAAGCTGGGGTGTAGCTGCAGTGGAACCCCGACCACCAGTGTTTAAGAAACTGACTTTGGCCCCAAAGTGCTGCGAGCTAGATGCTAAACCTGACTTACTCTTTGTCCGAGATAAAAACAGAACACTGAGGTTCAGATGAAAGAAGTTCACAGTGTGTATAAATGCTGACACATAAACATGCAGTATTAAGCATGAATAGAGCTCAACTGGATCTGTTGCTGGTGTCTGCAGCAGCTTCTCCTCTGTCCTCTGCAGACTGAGGCTGAATGTCAATGAGCTGCAGTTTAAACCTGAAGTGTTTGTCGGTTCATCGACCGTCTCGTTCTGTATGAACACAGACAGAAGACCAGAGACGAGACGGTCTACTCTGTTTACTTCACACTGAACTGCGGGAGCCTGGAAGTTCAGTCGGACCTGATGGTTTGCTTTCAGGTGTTGACAGCCAGAAAACATGCTTCTCTTATCAATCATTTATATCAGATGTCTTGCAGAGAAATAACTCCAGTGTGCTGCAGGAGTGTTACTCTCACCCCGACTATTTCTGTTTTGATTTTTAATAAAGATTTTGCCTTGGTGCAGCTCATTTCTTCAAAAACAGTAAACTTGTATGATCAAAATGTGAGGATGCAAAAGCGCCTTTGCAGCTCATAATAAAATCTCTGTTTTAGGTTTATATTTTAGGAAAGAGACGTCACTTCTGGCCACCATCTTTGTTTAAATGATTAAATATTGTTCAGTAATCCAGCCTGAGACATATTCACCTGTTAATGAGAGTTTAAACCTTTCAGTTCCGTCTTAAAGTTCAGTTGGAGTCTGCAGACTTCGTTTTTAGTATAAAACTGGTTCATGTAAACTGTGTTTAAGCTGTGTTTAAACTGTGTTTAAACTGTATATAAACTGTATATAAACTGTGTTTAAACTGTGTTTAAACTGTGTTTAAAGTGTATATAAACTTGGAAATTTGACACTTTATGGCTCAGTTTACACTGAAGCAGCTGTTTGATCTCATCATGATGTTCTCTGTAGTTCAGACTCTCTGAACACTGATCTGTGGACGCTGTGTGTTTGTGTTGACGTCCTCCACACTGCAGTGAGATCTCTCTCTCATGTTCAGTCTGGATGTTTGACAGTCGCTGCCACCTGCTGGTCGATACAAACTTCACACTCTGCAGCTGTGAGGAGGAGAACAGGTCCCAGCATCTGTCCATCTCTGCCACACGTCACACCTCACATTTCTACTCTCAGCACTCACAGTTTTCGTCTTGTGTGGAGAAAATATTTACAGCATCAGTCTCTTCTTCTTCTTCTTCTTCTTCTTCCTTCACATGCATGAAGGTAAATCAGACTTTCCACATAGGTTCAGTCCTCTGTCAAACCTCATCAGTTGGTTCTGTAGGCTAAAAGTACTGGTGGTGGCATTTTTGACACGAGTTTGAACGTAGCCTTCGTGCAGCCCTGCTGATCGTGAAGCCGTCTGTGGTTCGACACCTGACATGTAGCTCAGCAGGGGTGTGACCTGTTCTTGGAGTCAGAGGTTGTGAGTTTGCGTCATCGGTGATGCAGAGGTGATGTAATAATGTTCACTCAAGCATGAAGCTTTGGGGATTAGAGACTCATGATTTCAAAGATATTTTTAATTTTAAAAGTTTTAAATAATTATCAGTCCAGGCGGTTCTGCTGACGGACCCTCATGTATTTGTCATTTGGCTCCTTTTCCTCTTCCTCCTCCTCTTCATCCTCCGACCCGTCACTGCACAACAGCTGTAATTATTAGTTTTACTTGATATCTGATATCTAAAAACATAAAGTTTAATTATGATTTGTTATAATTTAAACTACTGAACAGGAGGTTTTAGTCTTCAACTCCAACTCCAAAACAGTTTGGACGTCGTGTAAAACATAAATAAAAACAGAATCCAATGATTTGCAAATTATTTTCAAAACAAGACATTTAATGTTCAAACTGATAAACTTTGTTGTTTTTAATGAATATTTACTCATTCTGAATTTAATGCCTGCAACACTTTTCAGAAAAGTTGGAACATTAGACTGTGAAAGTTGTGTAACGCTCCAAAAACAGCTGTTTGTAACGTTCCACAGGTAAACAGGTGAGTTGGTAACAAGTGACAGGATCATGATTGGGTATTAAAGGGGCGTCCTGGAAAGACTCAGTGGTTCACCAGCATGGATGGGGTGAGGTTCAACACTTTGTGAAAAACTGTTTCAGAACAACACAAACCTGCAGGAATTTATAGATTTCACCATCTACAATCCATAATATCATGAAAAGATTCAGAGAATCCAGAGAAATCTCTGCACGTAAGGAACAAGACTGAAAACCAACACTGAATGTCTGTGACCTTTGACCCCTCAGGCAGCACTGCATTAAAAACTGCATTAAATGTTGACAGTTTTCAGCTGCCTTCACTGATCCGAGATGAACTGTGTATTTTCTCCTGTGACCACCAGAGGGCAGCACCTTGTTAAACAGCAGCACACTGAGCATCAGAGCATCATCCTCTCTGTCACTCTGTTTCCATTTAGTCCAAATAATATTCATATAAAATCAGTCATAAAACATGTTTTATTTTGTCCTTGAAAAGCCCAAATAAAACATCTTCATGGTTTTGTTGTGTCGATGTAATCTGAAGAAAAGTTAGCACTTATATTTTTACATTTATTCTTCAAAGTAAATAAGTGTTGAACAGTTCTTGACAGAGTTAAATAAACCTCAGTCCATGTTCTTCTGTTCAGTCATTCATCATCTCAGGTTCAGTAACACTGGAGTCCATCTTTGTTTAAAAGTCTCCATCCTCACTTACTTCACTGTGTTGAGAGAACTTTCATCCACTTTATGGTTCAGATGATTTTCTTAGCAGTCATTAAAAGTATGTGTATAATATGAGTATGAGTATGAAGAGGGATGACAGTATTCATTATTTTCTCTTTATTATACCAAATATTATAAAGAGAAATAAAAAGTTACACCTAAGAGTTACAGAGAAGTTTTGGCCTTTGTGACTACAAACCAGCTCTGGTCATTGTGTGGGGGACATCTCTGTGTTTCTGACACTTTTCAGAAATCTTGTTTTTGTGGTGACATGACAGATAAATCTACGGTGGCCCTGAGAGCTCAACACGAGCACATGAAGAAAACATCTTCACCAATCTGACACCACATGTGCTGCATTTAGAAAAATGCTGAAGAGTGAGAAGTTTGAGAGCAGAAGCTCAGTGAATGACTGTCATGTGAAATAGTTCTGCCTGTCCTGTCACAATAAACTGGTTTTGTCCTGCTGAGAGACGACATGATTATCTCACCACTGAATTCCAGCAGCAGCCAGTCAGAACCAGGCATGAGAAAGGAGACTTAGTTATGAGAGAGGTGGATCTGCTGCACGAGGTATGGAGGGTTTGTTATTTAGAATAAAGACAGAGGGAACTTGTTGGAGAACAGAGACGACTCAAAGACTGCAGCCAGTGAGAACCAACGGAGAACCAACGGGGATTTCAGTTTTCAGGAGTTCTGGGTGAAAACTGGGTGAGTCTGAACGTCTAAGACCTGTTTTCAATCAGCTAAAAGAGCATCAACGTTTCACAAAGCACAATTTTTAAAATCATTTTGATCATTTGTTCAGTTGTAGGCAGGTTCACTGATTAGTGTGACAGTACGTCTCCAAAGTCATCGTGTGTCGATCTGCTGCGTCTGGTCAAAGCAGGGATTCACCCCGAGGAGAAGCTGCAGAGATCCTCACCATGATCATCTAAAGTGTGGGAGTATTTTCAGTAAAGACACAACAGAACAGCTGTCTTTACGCTCCACAAACTGGACATGTCTTCATCTCTGCAGGACAGCTGCTCTGCACGAGTGAAACACTGAGTGATCTGTCCTCCTCCTGCAGCAGCAGTGAGACAGCAGCAGCACACAAACATGACACAACGTGTTTGTGTTACGAGTTGTCACTTCAGATTGAGTTTATCGGTAAGACAAGTTTATTTGTGCAGCACATTTCAACAACAAGACAATTCAAAGTGCTTTACACACATAAAACATAAAAAGCATCAAGACAAAATGTAAAAGGAACACAAAGTAATAAAAAAAGACATTTCAACACAAACAGGAAATAAAAAATAATAAAACAGGAAAGTAAAAGTTACAGTTTTTCCTCATTTTGGCTCATTTTTCAACACAGTCTGAAGTTGATCTAAATCTGTAAATGCATCATCACAGCTGATTCATGAGACACCAAAACTTTTCATTCATGTTTCAAAACCAAGTTACTGTGCCATTAATCTGGTCTGTGCCACCAAAATGAAAAGTTGTTTTCTACTGATCATACTGATCAAAATGTTTACATGTTTTTTTCACCATGACAGTCAACGAAGGACATGTTTTTTTTTTCTGTTCTATACAAGAACCCCCAGTTTGTTGAGCTTAATGCTGTGTTATTGTTATTATATCGTTCTGGGCTTTTTAGATTCACATTTCAATATTAGGTAAAAGTTTAGTGGGAAAAACCCACCCTGTACAATACTTACAGTAAATTTATTTGTGTAGCAAATGTGTTACACAAACATCTCATGTCAGATATTTATATATAGTAATATATAAAGTAAGTATAGTATACATGTCTATATGAAAGGGTTTGATAGATAAATGGATTATTTAATGTCAAATGAGTCAGAAAGACCTGCAGCAGATCTGCAGTTTTCGTTGTCACTGAAGACCTGAACAAGAGCCGTCTCAGTGCTGTGGTCCAAATCCTGACTGAAGACATCAGAATGTTACGGTTTTGTTGCAGCAGGACAGACGCAAGAATGATTTTTAAAAAAAACAAAACAAAAAAGGGTTTTATTCCACAGATGATGAGGATGGACGAGGGAGGCATTGTGGTAGAGAAGTCAGAGGGAACAGAGGTGGAGGCATTGGACTGAGGCAGGACTAGAGGGTGACAGGGAGGTGGACAGACAGGCAGGTTAACACCCAAGCAGAAGGTAAACTTGATGCTAATATTCAAGAGGCCTGAAGGACACCACCACTGTGCTGAGACACTGATCTAATGAAGACTGAGAGCAGAGCTGGTTTCTTGAAGTGCTGAGTTGATTGGTGGATGAGTCTCAGGTGTGCAGCAGGGAACAGGTGAGCAGAGTGAAGCACAATCAGGGAGCCAGGAGAGTGAGAGAGACAAGCCACGCCCACACAGACAGACAGACAGACAGCAGGAGGACCATTAAACACAAAGAAGAGAAAAGAAAACACAACAAACAGGGAAAACAAGGAAAATGATCAACAGCACAGCTGGGAACATGACACAGATCAGCTGTTTAGTGCCAAGAAGCTGCTCAGCTGTTGATTACTTCACTTTTCTCTTTGTTCAGTTGAAGAAACTTCTGGCACATCCAGTTGTTGATTTGCTCAATGCAACAACTGAGTGCTTGTATGTGATTACAGTCCTCTGGTGATATGATGATGTAAATTTGTGTGTTGTCTGTATAATTATGGAAACATTTTTCCACCATAAGACTGATCAGTAAGACTGTAGAACTCTTGAGCTTTCAAGCTCATTATTCTGACACAACTATGACCTGTTCTCATTATGTGTATCTATTTACTAGATTACTGCACAACCTGTTCACATCAGAGTTTATTTTACCATTTCAAGGTATTAAGGCATCAAGATAATTGGGTGTAAATTCTGCAAATGTGTGACAGCACGTCAGCCGCCCTGCGCGCTCCACGGTGCGATCTGGTGAAGCGTCTGACGGCACGTCAGCTGCGCTCCATTTCCATCACTCTTCTCTGCTTCCATCACAATTAGTTTTGTGGTTTGTGGTGATTTAGAGACTCGGTTTGTAAAGTTTACAGCCTGTCATGATGTTGCATTGATCTGAGTACAATGATGCAGATAAAAAACAAGAACTGAAACCTTTTTACCGACCACTCGTTTATCTTCTCTCATCAGTCAACAGATACAACATGTTATTCACCAGGATAGTTTTTAATAAGTGCACCAGCCAATATAAAAATATATTTATGATTCAATTTAAATGTTCTCCCTGAATCTGAGTCGACTATCAGGGCTCCAACTGATGAGTCAAATCGTCGACTATCAGGGGGCAGCCCTCATGAAAATAACTTGTTATAATATGAAATCATCTTGTTATAACATGAAATCATCTTGTTATAACATGAAATCATCTTGTTATAACATGAAAGCATCTTGTTATAACATGAAATCATCTTGTTATAACATGAAAGCATCTTGTTATAACATGAAATCATCTTGTTATAACATGAAAGCATCTTGTTATAATATGAAAGCATCTTGTTATAACATGAAAGCATCCTGTTATAACATGAAATCATCTTGTTATAACATGAAATCATCTTGTTATAATATGAAAGCATCTTGTTATAACATGAAAGCATCCTGTTATAACATGAAATCATCCTGTTATAACATGAAAGCATCTTGTTATAACATGAAATCATCCTGTTATAACATGAAATCATCTTGTTATAAGAACTCTTCATGGTTTAATTTTTATTTTGCTGACATGCAAACATGCAGTACATTTCTGTAGCTGTCTGATGGCCTTACTGGCTACAAAAGGTTTGGATAATAATTCAAGTTGTACATGGTACTCAATTATGATTTTAAAAGTAACTAAGTAGATTACATAGTGTAATGCATTCTTAAGTATGAGTAAAATTGCAGATTTTAAAAAATACACAAAGTACAAGTATCCAAAAAACATGACTTAATGACTTAATTACAGTAATTTGAGTAGTTGTAATTAGTTACTTCCACTCCTGCTGTTATGTAGTAAATTAGTGGTCAAACTCAACATTAAATAAAGTTTGTTTGATGCACTTTTGTTGCTCCCTGATTGGCTGCTTGCAGCTCCATTCTGGTTTCTGACCTGTGACTGGTTGGTTCTCTGTGCCTCCTTTTCTCAAACTGACTCAGGAACAGATGATGTGTTTAAGGGGAGGGAACTACACAGACTTTATAATATATAAAGATGACATGAGAAACTATTCAACTACAAGACATCAACAGTAACAGGACATCACAGATCAACTGCTTCTACAGGACAAAGATGGACAACAAACATCTTCAACCTGGTAAATAGATTTAATTTAAGATATTATATTACACAGGGTGTCAAACCAGCAGAGCAACAACTTATTGTCTTCATATCATTACTGTTTTCATGTGTCATTACCATCAATGATGTTTAAAACAAACTTCTCAGTCTTTACATTCAAGCTTCTCATTTATTAAACTGACCACCGACTCAGTCTTCTGCTGCTGTTCAGTTTATTTTTTCTTATTTAAATCTTCCCAGACTTTGTTTGTTGTATCATATAAATATGTATGTTTCACTTGGCTTCACAGCACAATCCACTTTGCAGCTTATTGTTAAATAATAGATTTATGATTTATGTCATAACTGTCCAGAGTTCTGTTTGGTTTTTCAGCATGTGTGCAGATTGTTTTTGTGTCTTAATGACTCCACATATTTATCACCTGGTTCAATAATTCCTCTGTGTCACATTTACTTTAAAAATATATAAATATCTAATTTTCATTTTTAGATCTGGATAAAAAAAGAAACATTTGTAACTGCAGCTTTTATTATTAACAACTAAACCTAATTAAAAAAATAGAATTTATTTGATGATTTAGACAAAACAAACACTGAATGAAGGTAAATATAATCAGTGATAAGAACTAAGTGGTATTATGTAACTGTACAGCTGCAGTTTATATTATCTGCATAAAATCTGTTGTACGGTCATTTTATGAAGTAACTACATGTGTGTTTAATTCTTTAAAAACTAAAGATGTTTGGCCCTTTTGTCTTTTACATGTTGGTATGTGTGATGGTTTGGACATTTTGGTTAGTCACTTCCTGTTTTATTTTGTAGTCTTGGTTTTCCCTTGTGTGTCTTTGTTGTTTCTACTTCCTGTCTTTGTTCTTTTCCCGCTCTTTTTGATCACTGATTTTGTTCACCTGTCATTGTTTGCCCACCTGTGTTTGATTAGTTCTCTGTGCATTTAGTCCCTGTGTTTCTCTGTTTCAGTGTCAGTTCATGTGTTGATTTTTGGTGTTAAGTTCCTGTGGTTTCCCTGTGCTGCTCCTGGTGTTTTTGGTCTCATTCCCCCTTGGATTTATGCCCTTTTGGTTTTCTTGGATTTTGCCTATTTTAGTTTTGTCTTTTGGATCCCTTTGTTCACATAAGCCTGTGTTTAGTTACTTTTTGTTTTACCATTAAATTACCATTTGAACTTTGCCACCTGCGTTTTCCTGTCTGCATTTTGGGTCCACCTCTTGTGTTTTTCTAGTTGACTTTTCACCACTCGTAACAGTATGTGAGCAACATAGTTTTATCATTTTTCTGCTGTAACCAACATGTAGTCAGTCCCTTATGATTTTAATTATTTATATTTATTGAGTTGTGGTGGACCAGTGAGTAAGAGTGGTCATTTGTTTTAAAATACAGAAATTAAAATTTTAATACAAGGTGTTTTTTTTTCAGCAGTGGTGTCGACTAGACATCTAAAAATAATTCATTGTTGCTGGATCGAGGTGCAGCTGGTCTGGGTCAGCTCGCACCGTCTCTGCATAATGATGATGGTAATAATTATTTACAGAAAACAACATGATGTCAAGGTGCTTCAGTGTAAAACATACCAGTTACATATCTGCAGGACATTTACGGTTCCTGTATTCTGTTACTTGTTGCAGGTGTTAATGTAAAATGTGTAATGTTACTATTTACACATCAAACTGCTTTGGAGACACTTTTGCTTCTCGAACCAGCACTGACGGGTCAGTAGTCGTACTGACGGGTCGGCAGTCGTACTGACGGGTCAGCTTCGTTCTGACGGGTCGGCAGTCATACTGACGGGTCAGTAGCCGTACTGACGGGTCAGTAAGTGTACAGACGGGTCAGTAAGTGTACAGACGGGTCAGTAGCAGTACAAACGGGTCAGCAGCAGTACTGACGGGTCAGTAGCCGTACTGACGGGTCAGTAGCCGTACTGATGGGTCAGCAGTAGTACTGACGGGTCAGTAGTCGTACTGTAGTACTGACGGGTCAGTAGTCGTACGGGTCAGTAGTCGTACTGTAGTACTGACGGGTCGGCAGTCGTACTGACGGGTCGGCAGTCGTACTGACGGGTCAGTAGCCGTACTGACGGGTCAGTAAGTGTACAGACGGGTCAGTAGCAGTACAGACGGGTCAGCAGCAGTACTGACGGGTCAGTAGCCGTACTGACGGGTCAGTAGCCGTACTGATGGGTCAGCAGTAGTACTGACGGGTCAGTAGTCGTACTGTAGTACTGACGGGTCAGTAGTCGTACGGGTCAGTAGTCGTACTGTAGTACTGACGGGTCAGTAGTCGTACGGGTCAGTAGTCGTACTGTAGTACTGACGGGTCAGTAGTCGTACTGTACTGACGGGTCAGCAGCCGTACTGATGGGACAGCAGCAGTACTGACGGGTCAGCAGCCGTACTGACGGGTCAGCAGCCGTACTGATGGGTCAGTAATTGTACTGACGGGTCAGCAGCCGTACTGACGGGTCAGCAGTAGTACTGACGGGTCAGTAGTCGTACTGTAGTACTGACGGGTCAGTAGTCGTACTTTACTGACGGGTCAGTAATTGTACTGACGGGTCAGCTGTAGTACTGACGGGTCAGCAGCAGTACTGACGGGTCAGCTGTAGTACTGACGGGTCAGTAGCCGTACTGACGGGTCAGTAATTGTACTGACGGGTCAGCAGCCGTACTGACGGGTCAGCAGCAGTACTGACGGGTCAGCAGCAGTACTGACGGGTCAGCAGCAGTACTGACGGGTCAGCAGCCGTACTGACGGGTCAGCAGCCGTACTGACAGGTCAGCAGCCGTACTGATGGGTCAATAATTGTACTGACGGGTCAGCAGCCGTACAGACGGGTCAGTAATTGTACTGACGGGGTCAGCAGCAGTACTGACGGGTCAGCAGCCGTACTGACGGGTCAGCAGCCGTACAGACGGGTCAGCAGCCGTACAGACGGGTCAGCAGCCGTACTGACGGGTCAGTAATCGTACTGACGGGTCAGCAGCCGTACAGACGGGTCAGCAGCCGTACTGACGGGTCAGCAGCCGTACTGACGGGTCAGTAATTGTACTGACGGGTCAGCAGTAGTACTGACGGGTCATTAGTCGTACTGACGGGTCAGCAGCCGTACTGACGGGTCAGCAGCCGTACTGACGGGTCAGCTATCTGTGGGGGAAACAAAAATTAAACCTGCCTTTATTTTGAACAGTTTTAAAAACAACTGAAACTGATATTTATGACTTTTTATTGATTATTGATTGTATAATAGATATTTTTTATTTTGGGTGTATTAATGTAAAATATGAGATCTCAGTAGCATATACATGTGATTTCCTTGTCCTGCCTCTGAGCCACAAACTTCATGGACCACAGTGGTTGTAAATCATGTGACTTCATCGTGATAAGCTGATGAATTTTAGTACCGTATGCAAGTCTTTATTTTTGTGATTGAAAATAAGATGGGACATGATAACACATGACTGAACCGACTGCTTTAGTCGTGATGGTCTGTAAAGGTTCAATCTGCACAAAATGCACAAAAGATTCTTGCAGTGCAAAACTGGACTTTAAGGATTTGGGGCCAAAACAGGAGGAGAATGAACCAACATGTTACTGTTTTACGTCCAAAGCTCTGATTTTGACATTCATGCATAAAAACTCTGTCTTTTATTTAGTTGTTTCTGTTTTTTCCACTTTTTTCTAATCTTTCAAACAAAAGGTTTGATTTCTATCCCACCAACACACTGTGAACAAGGAAGTTCAACATCTGACTTTAAAAACGTCACAGTAACGTTTGTTTACTGCAACACCGTCATCGTTATTGTTACTCATTTATTTTCTGTGTTTGAATAAAGCAGATATATTTTCACACGTTGCACTGAGTCGTGGTTCTGAGAGAAATACATCTTTGTATGAAGTCTTTGTTCACTGCTAAAGAGAACGAGCATGAAATATCTGATGATTTCTCTGCAAACTGATTCTTAGCTGTAAGTGTGTGAGGACGTATTGTCAGTGAGACTATCAGCTGTTACCAGCCACCCCACATGTCCAGAGAGGGTCGTCCCCCATGAGACGTTGAGTGTCAGACATTTTATTTCTCTCATTCTGGTGAATTTTTATGCGCCAGCTTGTGGTTTTTATGCATCAATGTCAAAGTTCTCTGAACATGAATGTAAAGTAAATACAGTTGCATCAGTTATATCCAGGATTCAAACATCAGAGGTCTGAGGAGTCCAGATGACTCCACGCTGGGTCTCTGCTCTTGTACTTGCTGGAGGTTGAACAATCCAATACAGAAAATACTCGATGACAAGCTGCTTGGTTTGTCTTCTACTCGTCTGTCTGCCATTTAGATCTGTTTTTAGACAGTTTGTCTCTTTTATTGGAAGGACCTGAGCTACAGGTATTTGTCTGCTTAAAGCAAAGAAACAAAAAAACAAAAAAATGTGTCTGAGTCTCCGTAACCAGGGCAACAATGATGCTGAGTGACAGACAGGTTGTACATCATTCTGATTTAATACATCTCCACTGTGACTCATGCAACTGTTTTATTATTTCTAATTCCAGGTATGTTAAAAAGTTATGCAGGGTGAGCATGAAAGTAAGAGACAAATTGCATCCTGTATTGATTCAGTGAGGGACAGTGCATTTTATTTTTCATTACACACGACCCCACTGACAACAATTTGGCTTTTTATTAACTTTTTAAAAAATGTATCTGCATTCAAAGACAGATCTCTGTTCTGAGATTAGCTGAAATTTTGTCTGGACACGTCTTATTTTGTTAGTCAGATATCTGTTAGCCATTATTCAGATACCCGCTGAAACATTGGCCATTTCCCACAGACACTTAATCACGGTCAGATGAGAGCACAGTTTCTGAGACATGATGCACAGTAACTGACAGCCTCTTTACTCGATCCACCAACTACAGAAAGACTGTCTTCAGCAGGTTGTTGACACAAAATCCACAGATTTAACAGATTTAGTTACAGGTTCAGTTAAAGATTTACAGGAATTCATTAGTGTATAATTGTCTAAAAATAAGAATCATTGTTCTTTTGTAATCTTAGAATGAGCCTTTAATCTACAGAGGGAGCAGGTCGTCCTTCCTGGAGGCGGCCATGTTGCACCGCCATGTTTCTACAGTAGCCCAGAGTGGACAAACCAAACAGTGGCTCTAGACAGGTCACTGTAGATTCTCCTACAAGCTTGGAAGGAGAAAGTGAGATCAAGTGTTTGCAATCTGTAAGCTGTAATGCCACTAACGTCTACACACTGGTTTACTTCTACATTTCTTTTAAAGTGCATTCTTCTTTTAAATTTGTTTCAGTTTGAACAGAGTTGAAACTTATTATCTTTAGTGGGTCACATGATCTTTTAATTTGTAATCCAGCAGTGGTTTCTTCTGGCTTGTATTATGTTTAAAGATTAGCAGAAACACACCAGCTCAGGTTAGCTACTAAAATAACGTTAGCATGAAAAACATACATTTATAAGTGTGTTTAACTTTGTATGAATTTCGGGATCACTCGTCTGCAAATGTTGCTTCAGGTTCAGTGTTTTTACAGCTGATTATCGTCCCACACAGATTACGAAGGCTCCTGTTTCCCTTGAACATAAATTTATTTGTACAGATTGTGTTGTCAAACTGTGGAGTTTAGACCTGCTGTGGCACAGCAAACAAAATGTATCTTTTTCCCTCGAAGGGTCTGATATGGTACCTCGTGAGGCAGCTGGATTCATGAGATCAGAATCCACCTGAAAACAGTGAAAACACTATATCAGGCTAAACGATTTCACCATATTTTATACTGAAGTAATCCAAGTTACATTACTTTAATTTAATATAATTTAATAACAATGGCATCACAAAAATAAATGTGTGTGTGTGTGTGTGTGTGTGTGTGTGTCATGGCTGATAGAACTTTTTATAATATCAATCGTGTCTCTTTGAAATTTTCCAACAGAGTCGGAGGGATCGGAGCTGAGGATTGTGCTCTTGGGAAAGACCGGAGTTGGGAAGAGTGCGTCAGGAAACACCATCCTGAGGAGCGACAGGTTTACAACCAGCCTGTCTTCTGAATCTGCAACAACACGGTGTGAGAAGGAAACGAGAGACTTTGATGGACGAACTCTGGTTATTGTCGATACTCCAGGTCTGTTTCACACGAGCAAAAATCACGAGGATGTGATGAAAGAGATCCTGAACTGCATCACATCGATCAGCCCCGGCCCTCATGTGTTCCTCTTGGTTCTAAGGCTGGGTTCCTTCTCAAGAGAGGATAAACAAACACTGGAGTCCTTCCAGAAAGTCTTCCAGGACTCAGAATGTCACACTATTGTGTTGTTCACACATGGAGACCAGTGTGAGGTCGACACTTTTATTCAAAGGAAAAAATATCTCAGAAAGTTCATCAGCGAGTCTTGTGAAGCCTATCATGTCTTTAACAATGAAGTCAAGGACGAGTCTCAAGTCACCGTCCTACTGCAGAAGATCAACAACATGGTCCAGAAAAACAAAGGACGCTACTACAGCAATGAAATGTTGGAAAAAGCTGCGATCGCCTTAGAAGAAGTAATGCAGCGGCCCGAGGTGAAATCAACAAGTGATCCCAAAGAGGCAGCGATGCAACAGCTGGAGGACTGGATCTCTAAGGGTCTGGCTTTAGTCAGGGAACAGGCTCCAGGTTCATTTGGAGGTGTGATGTGGTTCCTTAAAAAAGTGCAAGATGTGGCGTATAAATGCATGCCACCTGAAGCTTTCTCATAATCAGAGCTCTTCACACCAGGAGTGAAAATATGTGACAGAAAATCATTCTTCTTTTTCAGAAAACACCTTGAACAATACACTGTTTCAAAAATAGATGACATATGGACACTTTGCTGTGAAAATCCACCTGGAACAATGATTGTCTTTAATGTAGAGACCTGCAGCTGCACTGTAAGGCTGCAACTGAGATTCTGTCAGCTGAACAGAGGATTTTCTTTTTGTCAGTCGGTGGAATCAGCTGACAGTTACAGGACAAATCAGACTTGGAGAACATTTTAATGAGGGATTATAAAAAATGGGAATCATAGATATAGATTTATATTATATGTTGCATTTATAAAATCCTCAGGAACAACATGTTGTGTCTGTTGACTGATGAGAGAAGATAAACGAGTGGTCGGTAAACAAGTTTCAGCTCTTTGTTTTTTTTTAAGTTCACAGAAACTTAAGAGAGAAACTGAAAAGCCTCGTCTGAAACAGCATCATGTAAAATCATTATTACTTAATTCTGAACAAAAGTGTACATGCATTTGTCTGTTTGCATCACTGGTTTATTTAACTTTATGCAGGTGTAATTTTATTTTTTATTTTATAACACACTGAACACGATGAGACTGCAGGGCTTCTATATGAGATTATATTCATGTTTCTGGTATTTCATTCTTCATGTTGTATTGTTTTACTCCAAACTGCAGCTCCATGTGTGACTTGAGGTAAACAGTACCTGTAGAAATGTTTTCTGCTCCCTGATTGGTTGCTTGCAGCAGCATCTTTATTTCTGATCTGTGACTGGTCTGATTCTGGTTGGGAACAGATGATGTGTGTTTCAGGGGAGGGAACTAGAAGCAGCTATAATATATAATGATGAGATGGAAGTTTAAAAAGTCAGAACGAGACATCGCAGATCTGCAGCCTTTACAGGACAAAGATGAGCAGTGAAGAACCTTTAGTACCTGGTAAGGATTTTATATTTCTCAAACAGAACTGTGTGTTGGGGTTTTATATCTTTGACACAATCATCATTTTCTCTCATATAAAGCAGAACATCAGTTATATACATGATTCATGATATTTGTGAGGTCTGGGTCGTCCTCAGTATTTAACACAGCATTTATCTTCATGTGACTCAACATTTAAAAATGATATTTCATATTTTGTCATTTTTACAGTCTCCACAGAGCTCATTTACTGTATTATACACCTGGTTTATGTCAAAATTAATATTTTTCTTTGTCTGTGTATAACTTGACATAAATCTAACTTCATGTTTGGTTTAAAACTTGACTTCTGTGTTCGTCTTTGCTTTTTGTCAATCAGAAGAGAAGTAATCAGAAGAGGAAAGATACTTTACATAATGCATCAAAATATTAAAGGAATTTAAACATTTAAGAACAGAGACTTAAATAAAGCTGACAGATGATTTCTTGGTCTTTGGAGGGTTTTTTTTTGAGGGGGGAGACATGAGAAAAAAAAAACATAATTTAATCTGCTAGAAATGTAAGCATGGATGAATATTTAAGATGGTAGAAAGCAGACTTTGAGCGTTTTTATATTTTCAGAAACAATCGAGATGAATAGCAGCTCTCATTCTTCCTTCTTCTTCTCTGACTAATATCTCAGTTCTGTCTGCATCTAACTGGAGACGGGTCAGACATGTCCACTCAGTTATTTGTCCAGTTTACCTGCAGAGAGATTCTCTGCTGCAGGAGTCACTTGGTGACAGAGCAACGTAAATCTGGGTGTCATCTGCATAATTATGATAGTTGTTGTTATTATTTTGTGTAATGCGGCCAGTTGGAGGCATGAAAATGTTAAATGGAAGATGACCAAAGATGGAGCCACACATCATGTTGGTCCAGTTGAGATAAAATAGTTCCTGTGATGAAAACTTCAGCAACTTCAGCTGTGTGCCTGAGATGTTCTGATCTGTCCACTGCTTCTGTATGATCAAATATATCCTCCCTCTGAAATGATCCTCATTTTACAAACACTTTAGATGTTTGTTGTTGTTCTCATGTCACCGACCTGATGAAAAAGGTTCAAGAGGCAGCAGTTGTTGCTGCACTGACTCCTCGCTGCAGACTGACCACAGAGTCAAATGTTGTGAGTTCTGGTCGACTTCACCACGTCCTGCTGTGACCTACAGACTTTATATTGAACCAAAATAAAAAATCTCATAAAGAACTTTAAGTACTCGAAACCTTCAACAGAAAAAGACAGAATACAAACATTTTTATTGTCAGGAAGAAGATCAAACTTAAACAAGAAGTCACCGTCTGTTGTGTCCATCACAGCTGCATCAGTCGCTCAGAGGTTGGGGTGAATAACAGTTACACAAAGTGACTCTGACACTGACAGGAAGGGTTGTGTCTTCACTTCCATCAGTGCTTTGCTCTGCTTTAGGGAGTAATGGATTACATGTAATGGGTAACTATATTGTAGTTACAAATAAATAAGACCTAATTCGATTGCAGATACAGAAAGTAAAAATGTGGATTATTAGTAGAACTGATACACAACAACACACAGCTGCTAACTCATTATCATGACCTGCAGTGAAACAAAGCTCCACTGAATGGAACATTTTTGTCTTTAAATCAGTCAACAAACATGACTACAGCTAAACAATTTCATCAGTTTGATATTGAGGTAATCCAAAAGTAATGGAGAGTAATCAAGTTACAATGCTTAGCCTAAAAGTAACGAGTAACAACAACCTTCTTAGAAATGTATTGAAGTCAAAAGTAAAAAATATTTGTCTTTGAAATGTAGTGAAAGTTTCTAAAAAAAAAAACAAGTACTCAAGTACAGATACTCAAAAGTGTACTTAAGTAGAGTACTCAAGTAAATGTACTTCATTACTGTGCACCACCGCTCTTCCTGCATTAATAATCTGATGACTTTTCTGTGTGATATTTTCCACCAGAGCAGCTGAGGATTGTGCTCCTGGGGAAGGTCGGAGCTGGGAAGACTTCGGTCTTGAACACCCTCCTGAGGAGCTCAGAGGAAAATAAGAAACCTGGATCTGAATGTCCCCCTGAGACACTAAAGTGTGAGACAGAGACAGTAAAGATTGGAGGAGACAAGGTGGTTGTTATCGACACTCCGGGTCTGTGTAGCACAGAAAAAACAGACGAGGAGGTGATGGAGGACATCAAGAGACATGTCTCTCTTGCTGCTCCTGGTCCTTATGTCTTCCTACTTGTACATTCATGTTTGGACAAATTTACAAAAGAAGAACAGGACATGGTGGACATCATTAAGAAGACCTTTGGTGAAGATGTCCTACGTTACACTGTGACTTTGTTCACCTGTAAAGATCAACTGGACAAAAAGGGAACAACGATACAAGAGTTCATTAAAGGTGATCTGAAGACTCTGGTGGACGAATGTAACGGTGGACACCATGTTGTTGATAACAGAGACCAGAATCCGTCTCAAGTCTCCGAGCTGCTGCAGCAGATCGGTGTCATGGTTCAGAAAAATGGAGCAAAGTGCTTCAGCACCGACACGATCCAGGAGGCGGAGAAAGAAAGAAAAAGTTCTGCAGTCAGGAGGAAAATCGCTCTCTCTGTCAACGGCTCTGCTCTGGCTGGAGCAGGTCTGGGAGGAGCACTTTCTCACTTTGTTGGCAGCTCAGTTGGAATTCCAGCAGGAGCTGCAGTGGGAGCTGCAGTGGGAGGTGTAGTAGGTGGTGTAGGAATAGTTACAGCAGAACACATGAGGGCCAAACGATGCACCACGCAGTGAACTTTCATTATTCTTATGAGCAAAGGTTTGTTTTCAGAGCTGGAGGGCAGGTAGTCAAGTTCTTTAAGGAACAGAACAAGATTCAAAGGACAGTTTTATTCAAACACTGACGCCACAGCAGCAGCCTCACGTCACCAAGTCCTTCTCAAGTTCTTAGGAACTGGTTTCAAACAGGGCTGGGAGGGTAACTTTAAAATATGATACAGTTACTAACTACCTGTTCAGAAATGTAGTCAGTAATGTAATCCAAGTATCACAATATTAAAGTAATGTAACTTGATTACTTTGGATGCAAATATTTAGCCTCGTATAGTGTTTGTAGGGCTGAAAAAAACAATTAATTTCATCATCGATTCATTGATTCTTCATTAATTAATTATTTGTTTGGGTCATAAAATTCCAGAAAATGTCTCTCAAAGTTGAAGTTGACGTCCTCAAATGTCTCATTTTGTCCTCAAAGATCTTCAGTTTCCTGTCAGAGAGTAAAGAAACCAGAAAATATTCACATTTAAGAAGCTGAAATCAGAGAATTTAGACTTTATTTAAGTTATAAAATGACTCAAATAATAAAATAATTATCAGAATAGATGCAGATTAATAAAGTTGATTAATTGTTGAAGATCTAAGTGTTTTATATTCATTGTTTGCTTTATTAGTTTGTCCAGCTGTTCCTTCCTGTAATGTGTTCAGTTTATTGATTGATTGATTGGAGGTCATGATAATGAATCAGCAGCTGTCTGTGTGCTCTGGTTTCACTACATTTAAATCTGTTTGTTTTCTGTCTGCTCACATGAATAAATCCTGTGTTTCAGTTCAGACTGAGAAGGAAATATCAGCAGAGTGACATCATTGTGTTTTCAGCCCTCTTGGTTTCCTGTTTGGGCCGTCTTCTCCTTTTTAGGAGGGAAACAGGAAGTGCATCAGTATTAGAATTACATTTCATAAAGGTACAATATGTCATAAATCATTCCAGACTCACTTTAAACAGGTCATATATCAGCAGGTTAATGTTCTGTCAGCTGGTTCAGTTCCTCACATTTATAAGATCAGTGTTTGATCAGATCTCTTGACAGAATACGACAGAAACTGAGTTTAATGTTCATGTATGTTTTCATTTGTGTAAAATCACCTGAAAATAAGAATCTTTTGTTTTCAATAATTCAGAATGAGCTCTTTATATCTACAGAGCGGGGAGGTCCTCTTCTATGGAGACCACCATACGTCCTGTTATGTCTTTTACCTTGTTTTTGTCCTCATGTTGAGTTGTTTTCACCTTGTTAGGGGCCGGGCAGCCTAAGCTGCCAGGACCCTATTGTAATCCTGCATGTTCTTCTTTCTTTCTTTCTTTCTTTCTTTCTTTCTTCTTCCGAGGAAATCCTACTTCCCATGCACGAAAAATTACCAAACTTTGCACAAAGGTCCAGTCCCATGTCAGATTGCCTCAGCTGCAAAAACAGGCCAATAGTCCTGATGGTGGTGCTACAGCAAGCCTCTAAAGTTCAAAATTTTGAAAATTCATAACAAATCAACCATATGTGCTACAGATATACAACTTTCACCAAAATGTAGCCCCAATACTGAAGAAACTTTTGTACATTTAAACCTATTGCAAATTATGAAGTCCATCACTCTGTTTTTTTCAAAAACTGTAAAACTTATTAAACCTATCTCCTCCCACAATTTTTGTTCAATTGGCACCAAACTTGCTACAGAGCATCTTCAGACTGTCCTACACAAACGACCCACACAGATTTTTGATTTATCAAAAATTGAGCCTACAGTGCATCAAAATGTTTGACTGTAAACGGTATTATAAACATATACTTGCAAATTCTTGCTAAATACATTTTCAATGTTCATGAAAAATAATAACAAAATTTTGGAGTCATGGTAGATGATGTTTGGAAAATATCAGAATTTTATCTCAAAAACTGAATTTTTTACAGCATTTTGAATTTCACTCTCATGCGAACAATTGGAGTCAATGCAAAAATGTCATTTTTAAACATCAGTTTTTCACTTTTGGAGCCAATAAATCATTGTTAAAAACTAATGACCAACATCTCCGTGCTGTCTAGATGCAATTTGTGTATTTTGGGATTTTTGTCTCAATAACTGAATTTTTGACAGCCATTTGAAATCTGCCTTTACATGCTAACAGCTGCTGTCTTGCACACAGGTGACTGGCTTAGTCAATTTGTGAAGCTACAAGTGGTGTTTCCATTTGCCAATTAGCTCAGTGAGATAGAGGATGGTTCTTGGTGTTGAAGGTTGTGAGTTCAAGCCTCAGCTTGTACAACATTTCCATATGAGAAATCTACCCAAACTTTTCACAAAGGTCCAGTCCCATGCCAGATGTCCTTAACTGGAAACACAAGACAATAGTCCTGATGGTGGCGCTACAGCAAGCCTCTAAATTTCAAAACTTTGAAAATTCACAACAAATCAACCATATGTGCTACAGCTTTGGAACTTTCACTTTGAAATGTGCTTTTCCATGACATGGATGGCTGCTGCCTGGCACCCTGATCCTTGGCTTAGTCAATTTGTGAAGCCACACATGAACTGTCACTTGCCAATTAGCTCAGTGAGATAAAAGATGGACTTCAGTGTCAGAAGTTGAGAGTTCGAGCCTCAGCTAAGGCAGGATGGACTTTCAAATGTAAAAGCCTTATGTTCAGGTATCATGCTATGTGAATTAGAGACTACTAAGATTTAAATAATTATGATTCAGGGAGTTTTGGGAAGAGACAAATACTCTTTATCAACACGTTTCCCTGTTATCCCTTGTCTCTTTTCCCTGTTTATTTGGCTTAGCTATCAGTCAATATGCAGAGTCTCTTGTGCCAGAAATTGTGAGTTCAAGCCTCAACTGATGTAAAATGCACATTAGAATGCCACCTTTTTTTCATCTTCCTACACTCTGCTTGTTGATCAGAATTGCCTAATTTTGCCTAAAATTGCCCGGCCCCGACCATTGCTGCGCAGCAGCTATAATTACATCTTGTTACGTTGTTATAATATTTTGTCCTGTTAAGTTATTTTTGTCTTGTTATATAGTGTTACATCATTTTTGTCATCATATGTGTCTTGTTACGTCTTTTACGTGGTTTTCATTGTGTTACTTCTTGTTACATTGTGTCCATGTTGTTACAACTTTTACATCAGTATCAGTTTGTTACATTGTTTTCATCATTGTCACATATTTGAAGTTGTTTTCATCTTGTAACGCCTCTTGTCATTTTTGTCTTGTTACATTGTTTTCATGTTATGACTTTTATGTCATTTTCATTGTCCCGTTCTTCTCAGCTGTATTACTGCTCTGGTTTGATATATTACTGATGATAATGAGCTCCAGATGAAATACTGTTTGTGTGATCTGTGTTTCATTAAGTCTGATTTCAGAATTATTCATTAAAGACCTGAAACCACCTCAGACTGTCTCATCATTCAGTATCCACGTCTCTATCGTCCTCTCAGCAGCTCTGATGTGTCTCTCCTGAAATATTTCTACATGGAAACAAAGAAACATGAGCAAATACAACAGGCTGGTGAAACAACACAACTTTTGGTGGCATCGGCCAGTTTACTGACACAAAAAACTAGATTTTGAAACATGAATGAAATGTTTTGGGTGAGGTTAGTTTGTTCCATGAGACAGTTGTGACTGTTGCAGCTACAGTTTAAAGAAAGTTAAGACTGCTTCAAAGAAGGAACCAAAACTACTGAGAAAAAGTGTAACATCATTTAACTGAGTGAGTTTCTGTCAGCGCCTCCAAACCACATTTTCTTCCAGGATCTCTGCTTTGAAGCTTCATTAGATAGATAGATAGATAGATAGATATATAGATCTACATAATGATGGCAGTTATGCACTTTGAAAGAACCAAAGAACCACCCCCCAGGCAGACAGATGATCTCAGCCTCTGACTGTCTCATTGAACCAGCTTCCTAAAACAAACTCCTTCATCAGCTCCCCTGGTCTCATCACGTCCATCTCATTTACTCCTTGAAAACAGCTAAGTTTGACTTCCGGGTCACATGTGGTGTTGGCTCCAAATTATGCTCATTTATTCCAGGACCTTTGGGAAGAAGATCTCATCCAGAACTCCACTGATGTAAATGTCAGCCTGTCTGTGTTACACTGGAGAGAAAGAATTCATTTTCTAGACCTCACAGTCTTCAAGGGAGACGACCAACAGCGACACACCACCAATCTTACATGCATCAACATCCAATACAGTCAGTTTTTACACCTCAGAAGAATCTGTGAGCAGGGTCAGGACTTCACTGCACAATCCCACATCATGGCCGACAGATTCAGAGAACGCCACTAGAAAACCTCACCTGACCTGACCAGCCCACCAGACAGCTGCAGCACAAGACAGAGCTGATTTATTATATGTCACCAAAATGAACCCAACCTTTGTTTTTACCACCACATACAGCAGACAGGCTCCTCCCATCAAACAAATTACCAGATCAAACTGGAATATCATCACTTGTGACCTGACCCTCAGTGTGGTTACATGAGTCAGTGTCAGTGTGAGTCTGCTGCGTTATTGATACAACATATTGATGATTTGGTAAGAAGGAGTTTTTGTGGTGAGGTTTCGTCCTGATGGATCACAGCTTCCTGTCAGAGGAGACTGTCCTGGGTGATGATGGTGTCCAGGAAGCAGGAGGACTCGTTCACAATGAATTTAATATTTTCCAACTAGTCCATTAATCTGTGCAGTTTTATCAGTCACACAGGGTGATGAGGACACAACCACCTCCACTGTCTCAGTCTGAGGGGTCGTCAGCTGATCAACAGGAGAGAAAAGAAGAAAAAACACAAAGTTCTGATACACAAATCTGTTTTCAGTTTCTGGACTTCACTCTCTTCTTTGACTTTTAGTGAAATATTGATCATTTGAACAGTTATTGAAATGAAACCATGTGAGAAGTTTAAAGGTGAAACTGACAACACAACCAGAGAGATAATTACACACTGATTTAATATCTCACAGGACCAACAGGTTGTAAAACACCACTTTAATCTTTAACAGTGTCTGATAAAGTGTATTGTTTTAAAATCTAAAAAGTAACAAAAACTCCAGCTGACACATAAATGTAGTGGAGTAAAAAGTAAAACTGCATAAAATGGAGACACTGGAGTAAATTAAAGTAGTTTGAGTAAATGTACTCAGTTACTTTCCATCAGTACAACATTTCTTGTCAGGCGTGTTGATGACTGCTCTGTTGTTTAATGAAATGCTGCCCTCTGCTGGTGGCAGGAGAAACTGCACAGTTCATATGCGATGGATGAGTGAAGGTACGGTGGAGGAAATATTTTCACTTTGACAGAAGAGTTTTTATTGTTTGTTTTTATTCTGTCATGAACTCATAACAAACAAACAAAACAACAGAAACAGATTCAGTCCAACATGAAACATAAACATGTGGAAACACAAAACTGTAAACAGAATCAACACTAACAAAGTCACCTTCCTGCTCAGAAGTAGAATTTCTAGAACTTCTAACTACAAACTTTCAGGCTAAGTTAGAAGATCTCTGAGATTTTTTCTTAGAACAATGAACATAGTTTGTAGGGAGGCACAAAATAAATCAAAGCAGCACAAATGGAGCAGCTGGCAGCCACAGAGGGTAACACTGTTCACTAGAGCTGCACAATGTGGTAAAAAAGTCATATTGTGATTGTAAAATGTGATACAATTAGTGGAAATGAGATTTACTGAAAAAAATATTAAGAATGTGATGATGTGATGTTTGTTGGGGTCTGTATCAAACACACATGTTTTCTTTCATCTGAAGAAGAAGATTTGTTGACATCTCTCGTCTCGTTTTGTTGTGCATCTTTCATGTTTCATGAAATTACGACTTGCTTCTGTGATTTGGATATTATATTTAGCCATATTATTGTGATTTTGATAATATTGTGATTAACTGTGCAGCCGTACTGTTCACTGTCCTGTGTAGGAGTCTGAGGTCAATGTTGTCGCTTCAGTCGTCTCCCTTCACTGATCCACTATTTATTTCATACAGTATTTTCTCCAGTGACCAGCAGAGGGCAGCACCTCAATAAACAACAACAACAACACTGAGAGTCGGAGCGTCATCCTCAACTCACATCTGACAAGAAATTCTTAAAAAGTCCAAAAGAAACGTCTTCATGGTTTTGTTGAGTTGGTGTCATTTGTAGAAAAGAGTCTCCTTTTAGAAGACTGTGTACTTTTTATTTTTCAGAGTAAAGAAGTGTTAAACAAGTCTTCACTGACTTTAATAAATCTCAGTCCATGTTCTTCTGTTCAGTCATTCATCATCTCAGGTTCAGTAACACTGGAGTCCATCTTTGTTTAAAAGTCTCCATCTTCACTTGCAGTTGTGCTCAGATGTACTTGATGAAACTATAGTGAAAGTTCAGTCAGGAAGACTGAAGACTGTCCTTTTTCATTCTTACTCATTCACCTGCTCACTCATGATTTCCTCTCCATCATTATCTGGGGCTGTCCATTATCAGCTGTTCTCATCAGCTCATGTCTGTCTAATAGCACAGAGACACACCTTCACTGTTGGCCTATCACCTCTCTGCACTCTTTTATAATATGATTTTCTCTCCACCTTCAGTTCCTCCATACTGCTGTTCCCTCCACCTCCCCATCACCACCCCGGTCTTCACACAGTCATCAGCTTCAGTCTCAGCAGACTCCTCCTCCTCCACCACCGGTGTCTGGACTCCACGGGGGGATTTATCTCTGCAGCTGCTCGGAGCAGCCCCTCGATTTTAAATCTGCCTATAGAGTCCAAGTGCTGAAGACTTTCTGTCAAGACTTATTACCACACGTCTTCTGTTATAACAAACCAACTTTATTCTCCTGATGAAACTGTGTAGTTCATTAAGTTTGCTTTGTTGAGAGAACTTTCATCCAGTTTATGGCTCATATGATTTTCTCATCATGTCAAGATGTCAGTATTCATTCTTTTCTTCTTAGCATCAATTTTCTTTAGTTTTCATTCTTATTTAGTCTTCTTCTCTTCTCTTACTAAATATTGTAAAGAGTTATTGTTAGAAAAATATGATTTTATACTTTATATTCAGGGTTAACTAGGTGAACTGAAGTAACTGTGCTGTACATCATTGTGCAAACGTGTGAGAAAGAAACCTCTTGTGTTATCAAGGACACTGTGCTCATCTGCCCTTGTAAGATACACAGCTCAGCTCACAGAAGAAGAATGTCAACAGGAACGTCAAATCTCAGCCCGTTTCACAGTATAAAAACCTCGAGTTAACACTGTACCTTTGAACAGTTACATTACAGACCAGGGGCGTTTCTTGGGACTGAGAACATTGGGGGCTGAGCCCAGACCCTTACGGGGAAGTCTGGGGGATCCTACCTGGGAAAAAAGCTCTATGCTTTTTTGAGCCTTGTTGCATCTTGTCTAGAGCCAAATACTGCCAACGTGTACTTCAAAATGTGTCAAAATTAAATTAGATTATATTGATAGAAACAGGATGATGCACTTATAGATAACACAGGAATTAAAGCCAAAAAAATATTTTGTAAATATTTTGACTGAAGCCAAGTCATATTCCCCCTCAATTTTAAAAAAATGTTAGAAGTTACATGATTTACAATTTTTAGTTTGCTTTTTTTTAACACCAGACCATGTGAAAAATTTGAGTGATGATGCTTACAGACTATATCAGGAGCCATATTTCCCCCCAAAAATGCACATCACATGAGTCAGTTTAAGATTAAATATATTTAATTTTGAGCCATTTTAAGTTTTACTTAACCCTAACCCCGGCTCAACCCCTGGTGACGGCTCCTCGGAGACGTGAGCCTCAGCCGAGTCAGCCTCCTTCTTTCTGAAAAACCGCCTTATATCCATGTTTTCGTAACGGTATATCAATGTCGTTATTTTCTTTCTTAAACGTCTCACTGAATCGTGCGCGCCAACGGTTTAGATCAGCACGCAACCCCTCTCTGATTGGTCTTGACGTCGAGACGTCATCCTGTGTTGCATTCACTGAAAATGGAAAACTACAACTTCTTTCGTGGCTCGTTAATGTACAGTTATCATTATTTCTTCTGAAGTTGAATTATCCGGGGCTAAAGAAAAAACGTTCGGGGCTAAAGCCCCGGATGCCCAGGCCAGGCGACGCCACTGTTACAGACTCTGTGTGTAACTTGTTCCCTTGCATGCAAGTTTTCATCTTACTCTTCTGAATATCAGACTTTGATCCTGTGTCTTTTGTAGAATTTCAGTCATCAAAAAATTTAAGTGTGACAACAAAAACCAGCTCTGGTCATTGTGTGGGGAACATCTCTGTGTTTCTGACACTCGTCTTTTTCAGAAATCTTGTTTTTGTGGTGACATGACAGATAAATCTACGGTGGCCCTGAGAGCTCAACACGAGCACATGAAGAAAACATCTTCACCAATCTGACACCACATGTGCTGCATTTAGAAAAATGCTGAAGAGTGAGAAGTTTGAGAGCAGAAGCTCAGTGAATGACTGTCATGTGAAATAGTTCTGCCTGTCCTGTCACAATAAACTGGTTTTGTCCTGCTGAGAGACGACATGATTATCTCACCACTGAATTCCAGCAGCAGCCAGTCAGAACCAGGCATGAGAAAGGAGACTTAGTTATGAGAGAGGTGGATCTGCTGCACGAGGTACGGAGGGTTTGTTATTTAGAATAAAGACAGAGGGAACTTGTTGGACAACAGAGACGACTCAAAGACTGCAGCCAGTGAGAACCAATGGAGAACCAACGGGGATTTCAGTGTTGAGTTCTGGGTGAAAACTGAACGTCTTAGACCAGAACAGCCAAGATGGTCATTTTGACCAAATTTATATGTGCAATAACTTTGTTGAATTCAAAAATACACTTCTGGTACCTGACTTTTCCTAAAAGTGTCAGTATTTTCATTTAAAATGTTTTTATATAAAATACAGAAAGAAAGAAGTTTTACTGATTTCGGACACAGGTCAAAGAAACACAGAAAACTTCACAAGTGATGCAGATAAAAGTATAAATTATGCAAAAATAAAAACTTTAACGAACTTATTGGCACAAAATAACGAAGGACAGCTGGATGTCCAGGTGAAATAAAGTCCAACAAAGAAAATCCAAATGTCCAAAAAACAACAAAAACACTGAGGGGAGGATATACAGTTAGGCCCAGAAATATTTGGACAGTGACACAGTTTTCATGATTTGGGCTCTGCATGCCACCACATTGGATTTGGAAATGAAACAACTGAGATGCAATTGAAGTGCAGACTTTCAGGTTTAATTCGAGGGGTTTAGGAATTGCAACCATTTTTCTACAAAGTCTCCTCATTTCAGGGGCTCAAAAGTAATTGGACAACTTAACATTACCATAAATAAAATGTTCATTTCTAATACTTTGTTGAGAATCCTTTGCAGTCAATGACTGCCTGAAGTCTGGAACCCATGGACATCACCAAAAATGCTGGATTTCCTCCTTTGTGATGCTTTGCCAGGCATTTACTGCAGCTGTCTTCAGTTGTTGCTTGTTTGTGGGTCTTTCTGCCTTAATTTTTGTCTTAAGCAAGTGAAAAGCAGGCTCAATGGGGTTGAGATCTGGTGATTGACTTGGCCGTTGCAGAATATTCCACTTCTTTGGCTTAAAAAACTCTTGGGTTGCATTTGCAGTATGTTTTGGGTCATTGTCCATCTGTACTGTGAAGCGCTGTCCAATCAACTTTATTGCATTTGGCTGAATCTGAGCTGAAAGTATATCCCTATACACTTCAGAATTCATCCGGCTGCTTCTGTCTTCTGTCACATCATCAATAAACACTAGTGACCCAGTGCCACTGGAAGCCATGCATGCCCATGCCATCACCCTGCCTCCACCATGTTTTACAGAAGATGTGGTGTGCTTTGGATCATGAGCCATTCCAGGCCTTCTCCATACTTTCTTCTTCCCATCAGTCTGGTACAGGTTGATCTTAGTTTCATCTGTCCAAAGAATGCTGTTCCAGAACTGGGCTGGCTTCTTTAGATGTTTTTTGGCAAAGTCTAATCTGGCCTTTCTATTTTTGAGGCTGATTAATGGTTTGCACCTTGTGGTGAACCCTCTGTATTTGCTCTCATGAAGTCTTCTCTTTATGGTAGACTTTGATACTGATACACCTACTTCCTGGAGAATGTTCTTCACTTGGGTGGATGTTGTGAAGGGGTTTTTCTTCACCATGGAAAGGATCCTGTGGTCATCCACCACTGTTGTCTTCCGTGGACGTCCAGGCCTTTTTGAGTTCCCGAGCTCACCAGTGCGCTCTTTTTTTCTCAGAATGTACCAAACTGTTGATTTGGCCACTCCTAACATTTCACCTATCTCTCTGATGGATTTCTTCTTTGTTTTCAGCCTAAGGATGGTCTGTTTCACTTCTATTGAGAGCTCCTTTGACCGCATGTTGTGGGTTCACAGCAACAGCGTCCAAATGCAAATGCCACACCTGGAATCAACTCCAGACCTTTTACCTGCTTAATTGATGACAGATTAACAAGGGAATAGCCCATGCAGCCCATGAGATAGCTTTTGAGTTAATTGTCCAATTACTTTTGGTCCCTTGAAAAAGAGGCGGTTACCTATTTAAGAGCTGTAATTCCTAATCCCTTCCTCCAATTTGGATGTGAATACCCTCAAATTAAAGCTGAGAGTCTGCACTTTAAGTCCATATTGATTATATAACTGTATCTTGAATATGTTTTGGTAAACAGCTAAAATAACAAAACTTGCGTCAGTGTCCAAATATATATGGACCTGACTGTACAAAAAAGTGCACAAGGGAGCAAAATGTAGACAAAAACGAACGAGTAACTGAAGAGAACAGACACGAGGTTCACTACACCAGAGAGCTGATCAGGGACAGGAGACAACAATCAGACATGAAAAATAAAGGCAGGAAAACAGACAAAGACAGGAAGTTAAGACAAAATAAAACAGGAAGTGACCTACAATCAGAATCATTATACTCAGGTACAATGAAATTATGAACAGCTTCTCTGACAGCTTAATTTTTTCATCATCTACCACGTCATCAGTAACAGAAAGCATGCGGTCTTTAACTGTGATCGAGAGCCACCTGACTCAGCTGAAAAGATGTTAGCAGTCCCTGTTCTGTCCCTCTGTGTTCCTCTGTCCTCATGGAACCTGACAGAAAACGAGCCTTGTCCTCGTCCTGTAGAACTTCTTCACCTTGTTTTCCTTCATCACTGCATCTGTTGTATAATAAATGCACTGGTTTTATACTTGTTAGAAGTCAGTCCATTCACCCTGAAACTTCATCATCAACTTTACACGTCTTTGGTTTTAAGAGAGACACTTTGAAACTTGTAATCTGTGACCTGCTGATGCAAAGTAAAGCTTGACACAATTACAAGCTTGTAATTACACAATTACACGGAACAATTACAGCACATACGTGTGCAAGAAACATAATATAATGAAACATAATGTAAAGACGTATCTGTGACCTACAGGCTCCGGTTCTGGTTCTCAAAGTAGCTCAGAGATATGTTCCACATTCTTAGTACATGTGCCTGACTTGCAGGCTTCACGGGCCACAGAAGAAGAAGAAGGGCTGTATCCAGGCCGGGGGCCACGAGTTGAATAGTCCTGGCCTAAGACCTCTTTTATTTCTCTTTTCAACCAGATAAAATGTGGTAACAGCATCAACATGTCACTAATTTGTGTAATCATTTTGATCAGCTGTACAGCTGCATCCAGCCCAAAAATACAAACAAACCTGGTGATCAGTTTGTTTGTTCTGACACTGAACAGCGCCGGCGTTACTGCGGGGTCATGATGGAAAGAAATGGACAACTTTCACCACATTTAAGTGATGACGTTCTGTGTAATCAGGACTGGGAGAGTTACTTTAAAAATGTAATCTGATACAGTTAAATGTAGTCAGTAATGTAATCCAAGTATCACAAGTGTAACTGTCTTGAGAGACATTTTTACTAAAATTTAAGTGAAATGTTTATTTTACATTTTTTGTCATAATTTCATTAATGTTTCATTCATGATCATTAAAAACTGATTTAAAAATGTAAGAAAAGGTTGTTAAAAAGATAACCTTAATTTAAAAACGATTTAAAATATACCATCTTTAAAAATATTGCTTGGTTAAAAAGGATGTATTGTTCCTTATGTAAGTTTAAGTTTATTTTGATTTAGAGTAATAAGTCATATGATTAGAGTTCAGAGGTCGCACCTGTGGCATTATGGGCAAAAGCAGTACGGCGGCAGAGAGCGCCAGTGTTACAGGTACCAGGCTGCGGCACCCATAAACAGTTATATGTGTCCTGAAATACAGGAAATAATGGTGAGACAGAGAGATGTTGGTTGACTCTGCTGAATCCTCCGCACTTATGTGGGGAAACCAGCAGGCCAACGGTCATGGCCAGACTGTGGCGCTGCCACCTACTGTCATAAAGCTGCTACAGCAAGTTACTGACTCTGACTTAAAATCAGGTTACTTTCACAAAAATAAATACACAATAAAAAAAAAATTAATTACATCCACACAAATGTGATCATACATTAAGTGGGCATCACACTCTCCCTGACAAAATAAAAATGGCTCCTGACATTTCTCAAAACACTTTTATCTCACACTTTTAAACCATTCTTAACTCATAACCTCCTTAATTCTCAGACCCCTACTTAACAGGCTAGCATTGTGGATGGAATGTATGTGGTTGGTGTATGGTAATCTGGCATGTATGGTGTCTGGGTGTAAAAGATGGGAGGTGAGCATGGCATACAAAGAGGTTGAATGTATGGCATGAGTGGGTGTTGAGGTGAACTGTGATGAGGTGCATCTATAACAGGTAAGTATGGTGCTATGTGTCCTGTTACTGAGTTAACTGTAACATGTGGCTGTACTGATGGTTCACCTAACGACTCGTATGTGAAAATCTGTCTTGGCCTTCTATCACGTGTAGACCTCCTAACCTCTGAATGAATGTGCTCTACAGGTGGGGTCAGAGGTCGAGCTTCTGAGTCAGATTCAAGATTCTCATTGTTTTCATTTTCTTCCTCAGGTCTAACAGGAACAGGTAAGTTTGCCTCTTTTTAGGTTCTTCTCTCAGAGGCATCTGCATTTCAGCAGGTAAGTAGTGTCGCTCTGGTTAATTTTCATCAGGTACCAGGATGAGATTTGGTAAGTATTCAGGTACAGTATGAGTTTCTTTCCTTGCAGGTATTGGAACAACTAAGTGTTCATCTCCTCTGTCCTTTACAGGTTCTCGGCTTGGATTCATCTCACGCATGGTGAGGTGTTCTTGGCAAGTATTTGGTCTTTCCTCTCCTCTTTCTGCAGGCATCCTTAGCCAGTAACCATAGTTACAGTCATCATCTGAGTCATTTTCAGAGTTGTCACTCACGTGTTTGTTTTTGTGTGCCTGTCACTCTCTCTCGTCTTTGTCTGCGACATGTTTTTCTTCCAGGAATAGCTTTGTCTTTGGGTGGAGCAACTTCAACAGGTAAGTCGTTCATCAGCAATAGGAGGTTGCAGTGCAGTGTCCTGGTTTTCTGCTTGTCTCCACTTTCAGAACAGACTACATACACTGGACTCTCACTAACTTGGCTCTTGACAATGTAGATAGCTTTCTCCCAGTATGATCTTAATTTGCCTGGTCCTCCACGTTCACTGAGGTTCCTGACCAGAACCCGATCTCCTGGTTGTAGCACAACTCCTTTTGCTTTCCTGTCATATGTTACTTTACCTCTTGTACTGGACTTCCTGCTGTTTTCACTGGCAATCCGGTAGGCTTCTGACATTCTTGCAGCCCATTTTTCTGCATGTCCTCTTGGTGAGTATGATTCCTTCTCTCCAGGTAACCCAAACAGCAAGTCAACTGGGAGGTGTGGATGATGGCCAAAGAGGAGGAAAAAGGGTGAGTAGCCAGTAGATTCATGTCGAGTGCAATTGTATGTGTGTATTACATGCGGGAGGTGATCCTTCCACCACAATTTCTCACTCTCAGTTAAAGTCCTCAACATCTGGAGTATGGTGCGGTTTAGCCGCTCGGCTGGGTTGCCTTGTGGGTGGTATGGCGATGTTCTCGAGTGGCCGACTCCAGACAGTTGTCTCAATGTTTCAAAAAGCTTGTTCTCAAATTCGCGACCCTGGTCATGATGTAGTTTGGAGGGATATCCAAATCTGGGTATGAAATCATTGAAGATGCACTCGGCAGCTGTTTTTCCACTCTTGTTCTTTGTGGGGTATGCCTGGGCAAATCTTGTGAAATGATCAATCAACACTAGAATATATTCATAGCCTCCACAACTTGTTTCCAAATGCAAATAATCAATACACACAAGCTCCAGAGGGGAGCTGGATGTGATGCTGCCCATGGGAGCTCGACTGTGTGTTGCAGGTTTCTTGGACATAATGCATGGACATTTTCGGGTGACATAGTCCTCAATTTCTTTGGCCATAAAGGGCCAGTAGAATCTCTCCCTAGCAAGGTGGAGCACTCGTTCTGTGCCAACATGGCCCATCTCGTTGTGTAGATGTTTTAAAGCTAGTGTCCTGTACTTTAGAGGGAGGACTAACTGCCTTTGCTCTTTCGTTCGTCTGTAAAGGAGGTCATTTTCAAAGCATAACTTGCTCCACTCATGAAGCAGCTTTCGAGTGGCTCCACTAACACTTTTGTGAATCTCATCTGTCAATTTGGTGTCTGATTTTTTTAATTCAATGATTTTGCTTATGGCTGGATCCTCAGTTTGAGCTCTCACAAGATCATCATGGCTGATGGTTGGCAGGCTGTTGGTGTGTGTCTGAGGAAGAGATGTTTAATGCTGCAACCCGGGCTACATCCTTCCGTTCTGCTGCCTGACTCCCATCCCATGTAGCACGCACTGTCTCATCTGAGAACTCCACTGTACAAACTGTTTCATATGTCTCCATGTCCAAGGGAAGGCGAGACAATGTGTCTGCATCTGCATTTGACTTTCCAGGCCTGTATTTGATGTCGAACCTGAAATCTGAGAGTTCCCCAACCCACCGATGACTGACAGCGTTGAGCTTTGCTGTACTCATGACATAGGTCAATGGGTTGTTGTCTGTGTAGACTGTGAAGTGTGGAGCATAGTACAAGTAGTCACGAAATTTCTCACACACAGCCCATTTCAATGCGAGGAACTCCAGTTTTCCACTGTGCAGGTGGTAGTTGCGTTCAGCTGGTGTCAGCGTCCTGGAACTATACCCAACAACTCTCAATTTCCCTTGCTGGCGTTGGTATAGAACAGCTCCTAGGCCCTGGTCTGATGCATCTGTATGTAGCGTGAAGGGCAGGTTAAAATCAGGGTACGCCAAGACAGGTGGATTTGTGAGGAGGGTGACTAGCTGTCCAAGGGCAACCTGATGTTCAGTAGTCCACTCAACAGGCTCTCTGGAAGGCAATTGTGGGCGTTTGGTGTTTCTCCTACAGGCTGGAGTCTGAGCTTTCCCTGGCTTGGACTGGAGCAGCTCGTAGATCGGTTTTGCAATCCAGGAAAAATCCTGGATGTATGATCGGTAATAGCCTAGAAACCCAGGGGGACTTAGATTTAACTATCCAGCCTTTCATCAGCAGTTCCTGTATGTACTCTTTAACCTCTTTAAACAGTGGTTTTGGGACTGATGAATAACTTCTCTGTACAGGGATTTCATCTTTGAGAGTGATTGACATCTGCAGGCTTGGTATGCACCCGATATCATTACTGTCACGAGCGAAAGCTCTAGTGACAGTTCTTCACAAAGCATTTTGTTGACTTTTGCCTGTTGTTCATTGCTGAGATGGCTAAGGTCGACAAGAGGCTGCCACTAAGATTGACTGATGTCAGTGGGAGTTGTTGCAGCACTATTTACAGTCACTGCAGGTTTTGGTGGTTCAGGCAAGTCTACTGCCATCACTTTTCCAACACAGTGGATGCTGCCAAGGGCTGTCTTTCTTGGTAGAGTGACTGCATGTTTTGTGTTGTTTCCCACAGGTACAGCTACATAGGGTTTTCTGGGGTTTTGTATCTCTAACAGACCTTCACCAACATCCAGTTCTGCCAGTTGCACGTCGTTATCATCAGGCTCAAACAGGAAGACTGAGTCAGATAAATCCATGTTGGGTGGGACTTGGCACTTGACCCAGGCCACATGACCAGCTGGAATGACTGTGTCTTGTTTACCTGTTCGTACGCGGCCACACTGCTCTGTGGGTTTGTCTGTCTGGATGAAGTTCACCAGAAGCTCTGCTTTTTCTGTTGGTATCACCATGGCGCTGCTGAGCAGACTGATGAGGGTGGGAATCAGCTTTTCAGGTTGTTCTTGTATCATCTCCTCCAGCACATTAAAACCCAGCAGTGGTCTTTCTAAGACAAGACTGGTAACAAGAAAAGGAACCGTTACTGACAGATTAGGATCTTCATTCCCCATTAAGTTGACTGTAAGGGCAACCCAGCCATCAAATGGGAGAATGTCACCGTTCACAGCATAGATTTTCAACTCTTCTTCATCATCAATAATTTCACTAAGTGGCCTAACAGTGATGTCAGGTATGTACTTGTTTTTCCAGTCTCTATCAATCATGCTCATTTGAGCTCCCGTGTCTAGCAAAGCACTGACTGCTAAGCCATTCAGGTTACAATAGGTGAGAGCTTTACTTCCAATTAGTTTAGCTAAGCGTCCACTTTTGCTGTTAGGTAAGTCTTGGGTAAGTACATTTGTTGTCTTGTTTGGTTGTTTGTGTCTCTGGTTCTCTGTTGTTTTGTCTTTTGTTTGACTGTCAGACTTAATGGCTCTTTCTTTATCAGGTTGACTAGTGTGACATGTGTCAGGTTGGGACGGTGGTTGGAACCCGGTCACTGTTTGTCCCTTGACAGGGACCGGCTCCAGTTTCCCTGTCGCGTCGGCTTCTTCAGGCAGCCCACTGCTCGATGGCCTTCACCACCACAGTTGAAGCAGTGAGTACAATCAGGACGATTTTGTTCAACACACTTGTCACAGCCATATGATTTTTCTCTCTTGTGATCAACTTTTGCTTTCCAGGAATGGCTGACTTGCTCTGACTTTTGTGTCTGAATTGACTGTTTCATTAGCTCAACCATATTTGTCAGCTTTTCAACTTTCTCTGTGAGTTGCTGAATCGTGTCAGTCTTAGGTTTCTTTACTGAACTTTCCTCCTTGGCAGGAGGACACTGAGCATCATTAACATCAAGCTGAACACTGTGCACATTTGTGAGTCTTTGGCGGGTGGCTGGACCTAACCGTCCCTGTCTTTCACTTTCATTACTCATTATTTTCTTTATCTGTTTCAGAATAGTCTCATCAGTTACTCTGATATCAGCAAGCAATGGTTTGAGCTCTCTGCGAACATCATCGTACTTGTGTCCGAGGCCTTGATACACAGTATGCAGAAAAACATCTTGAACTGTGCTTGCATTGTACTTTACATCTCTATCCGTATGTTTTGAGGCCAGCAAGATTTTTTGTTTCAGTCCAATGACTCTGTATAAGAACTGTTGTGGGGTTTCATTGTCTTTTTGCTTGGTGCACATGAGCTCTTGAAACAGCTCTGTGTTACTTTGCTCACCCAGGTGGGCATGGAGAAAGCCTTTGAGTTCCTCTACAGTCAAATCATCTTTATTCATTAACATGTCTTTGAAATTCCCAGGTTTGATGACTCTGAGAACAGCTCTTACAATTTCTGCATCGCTGAACTGCTCCTTTAATCCTTCTTCAATTTGGCGGCAGACGCTGTTATAGCTAATGTCTGACCCCTGGTCTCCAGTCTGACCCCCCTGAACCCTGAATTCTCTGCGATGGAGGTAAGAAAGATCTCTTAAGGAGACAACTTTGTCATGTGTCACAGGTGTAGTATGTTCAGTTGGACATCCGGTGCTTGAAGCATTTTTACTCTGTGACATGGGGAGTGTTTTTGCAGGTGACTGAGGTGCAGACTGCTGAGTGGGTACGGTCATGTACTGCATAATTTTTTTACTCAGCTCCTCATAACTGGTAAGTATTTTTTGTAGTTCTGTGTCTTGTGTCACCATAGTTGTAGTGGCTGTATTATGAGTTGCACTAGCAGTATCAACTTCAGTACCCTTATCATCACTAATCACTAATGGATTGATGTCATCATTAGCTTGACTTACTTCAACACTAACATCGTCAACTTGAGAGTTTGAAAATGAATCACTTGACACAATATCACCTGTTACATGCACTTGTGGATCAGAAACATGACTCTGGATGGCCATATCAATAACATCTTTTAACTCTAATAAATGTGCCATACCTAAATCCTCAGAATCAAGTAAGGGTTTACTGTACATGAAGCTGCTGATGTACTCGAAAACATCCCTCCTCATCCCCCGACTTGAGATGAAACTGGTCCAATCCTGGCACTGGACCCACTGACTTGGCAATCTGGAACAGTTCATCTGCCGAGAGAGCGAACAGGTCCTTCTTGATGGTCCACACCAAGCTTTTCCTCTCACCATCCGCCATGGCTGCTTCCCTATTCCTCGCACTTAGTTGCACAGTTCAGGATTCCAATACAGTCTCTGTCCTCCATGGGTGGTGGTTTCACACAGCACAGTTCTTACTCTTCTTCCGTCACAGGCGCCACACACAGTAGATCATGGCTTTTTTTTCAAATGCAGTTGGTACAGGTGAACAATGTTTCTTCATCAGATGCAGTAGTTGGTACAGGTGAACGATGTTTCTTCATCAGTAGACAGGAATGATGGCAGCAGGAGACCTCTCACACTGGATGGCGCTCACTGGTTGCATCACGTCCTTGATGGTTAAGGTCACTTTTGGTCCAAGGTTTCAGTATCACTGGGTCAGCCTCCAGCCACGTGGCGGGACTGATCCCGGACGAGCCCCCAATAAACTGTTACAGGTACCGGGCTGCGGCACCCATAAACAGTTATATGTGTCCTGAAATACAGGAAATAATGGTGAGACAGAGAGATATTGGTTGACTCTGCTGAATCCTCCACACTTATGTGGGGAAACCAGCAGACCAACGGTCATGGCCAGACTGTGTTGTAACGAACGGTCTCGCGCTGCCACCTACTGTCATAAAGCTGCTACAGCAAGTTACTGACTCTGACTTAAAATCAGGTTACTTTCACAAAAATAAATACACAATAAAAAAAAAATTAATTACATCCACACAAATGTGATCATACATTAAGTGGGCATCACACTGACAAAGGGTAGACCAAACATAATTGACGTCAGCTTTCAGCAACTCAGTCAATGGGGCTACTACAGAAGCAAAATTGGCACAAAACCCTTGGTAATAACCCGCCATTCCCAGGAAGCGCAACAACTCCCGCTTAGTGGATGGAACAGGAAACGCTTGTATTGCCAAAACCTTGGCATGAATGGGACGAACCTCTCCTTGCCCTACCACCTTACCCAAATAGGTTACTGTAGCTTTTGCAAATTCACATTTGGCCAGATTGATAGTCAGGCGGGCCCAAATCAATCGGTCAAATAGAGCCTTTACTCTTTCAAGATGTTCTTCCCACGTGTCACTATAAATCACCACATCATCCAAATAGACTGCACAGCCCTTCAGCCCACACACAACTTCATTCATCAACCTTTGGAATGTGGCTGGTGCATTACGCAGTCCAAATGGCATGACTGTGTAAGAATATAGACCTGTTGGAGTCACAAATGCACAAATTTCCTTAGCTCTTTTCGAAAGGGGAACCTGCCAATAACCCTTAAGAAGATCGAACTTAGAAACATATTTGGCCGCCCCCACCTGATCAACACAATCTTCCATCGTAGGGAGAGGAAAGGAATCAGGCTTTGTTACTGCATTAACTTTCCGAAAATCAGTGCAAGGTCTATGTGTGGAATCTGGTTTACTAACCAAAAGACAGGGAGAAGCCCAGCTAGACGAAGAGGGTTCTGCAATACCATTTTCCAACATGTATGACACTTCTGATTCTAGTATTTTTCCGCTTTTCGGGGGAAACACGATAGAACCACTGAGTGATGGGCTTAACATCCCCAACATCCACATCATGTTCGATTCAGTTAGTACAAGTAGGAGTATCAGAAAACAGACCTGGGTAACTTTGAATAAGCTCAACCAGCTGTTTGCATTTGTTTTCATCCAAATGTCCAAATAGTGTATTTAACTTCGCAAGAGATTCTGAATTTCTAAGTCCTGGTTGCAACACCCTTTCATCAGTTAATTCCTCCTCCTCAAGCAATGTCATGGAATCAGTTACTATTAGAGCTGGACAACTTTGGGCAGCTTCACCTGAAGGGACACGCACATGGTACGGCTTGAGTAGATTAATGTGACACATTTTAGTCGACTTTCTTTTATTTGGCATTTCAACCAGGTAATTTTGTTCTGAAACCTGGCAGATAACAGTACATGGACCAAAGAAATTTGCCTGAAAAGGGGATTCAACAAGCGGCAACAGAACCAAAACCTGGTCGCCAGCACAAAATTTCCGTTCTACTTTGCGGTCGAACAATTTTTTCATTTTTTTCTGAGAAACTTGTAACTTATGTTTTGCCATTTCCCCAGCCTCATAGAGTCTCTGCCAGAAACCATTAACATAAGTAATCAAGTTCTGTGGAGGATCAGTCGACACCCACTGACCGTGCACCACAGACAAGGGACCACGGACAGTGTGCGCAAAAACAAGCTCATTAGGACTAAATCCTGTGCTTTCTTGAACAACTTCTCTAGCTGCCAACAAGAGCCATGGTAGACCCTCCTCCAGTGCACCTTGGCTCTGTGGATGATATGCTGAGGCCTTGTTATGCTTTATGTGAAGTTGTTTAAGGATTTGCGCAAACAACCGAGATGTAAAGTTTGACCCTTGATCACTCTGTATTATTTTTGGGATCCCAAACACAGACATGAATTGACTCATGGCCTTAACTACAGACTTTGCAGAGATGGTGCGTAATGGGTAAGCCGCTGGATATCTAGTTGACTGACACATTACCGTTAACAAATAAGAACAACCTGACTTAGACCGGGGAAGTGGACCCACACAGTCAATAATCAGGTGCTCGAACGGCTGGCTCACTGCAGGTATGGGATACAAAGGAGCAGGTTTTATTGTTTGATTAGGTTTACTTGTAACCTGACAAGTGTGGCACGTCTTTATATATGCCGAAACATCACATTTTACACGTGGCCAGAAAAAATGCTGAAGCACACGATGGTAGTTTTTTTTTACACCCATATGTCCTGTAACATTGTCATGAGCTGTCTGAATTACTGATGTCCTAAATTTTGAAGGCAATACAACTTGCACAATAGGATCACCACTGAAAGTCTCACCATGAGGGGCCCATATTCTAACCAAGAGGTCATCCAGGAGGAAATAACCCTGCTTCACTTTTCCTACCTGAGATGTAGGCAAAACCAGATCATACAGGTCCTTCAGAGACTGGTCCTCTCTTTGTTCTTTCACCAGCTCTGAACGAGAAACATAAAGATCAGTTGGCAGTGACAATACAAACTTTTTCACATCACAAGACTTCTACAAAACTGCCTCACTATCAGCCAGAGCAGCAGTCATTGCACAGGTCACGGCACAGACTGTGGACACAGCTTGCTCTGATTCACTGAGTCCCTGTGGGTCTGGAGCACAAACTATAGAAACCGCCTGTTGTGGGTCAGGGATTTCTGGAGGTTCTAGGGGTGAAGCACAGGTCTTAGTCGATTGTATGGACATGTCAGGTACTTTTACACTATCTGGTCTTATGTCATTTGACCACACTCGACCACCTGCCAGGTCATTTCCCAGAATGATGTCAACTCCTTCAACTGGCAGTTCAGGGCGAACACCCACCTCGGCCTCCCCCTGTACCAGATCACATGACAAGAACATTTTATGCACAGGCACAAACATGGTTTGTAGACCCATCCCTCTAACTGGAACACAGCTCCCTGTGTCTGAACTTGGAGAAAAGGGCAAAATGGCCTCCCTCACAAAGGTGTGCAAAGCTCCTGAGTCCCTCAGAATTTTGACTGGAACTTTCTTATCACTCCCAGTTAACATTACAAAACCATCAGACATGAATGGAGCATAAACCAAGTCAATCTCAGAGGTTTCTATTGGCTTGACCTGCATTTGAAATGGAGCCACGAGTTTTTCTTTGTCACCAAAATTGGGATTATGAATAGTTGCAGCCAAGCCAGCTGACTTCACATGGGATACTTTGTTTTTTTTCCTTTTAACAAAAGACACTCCTTTTTCCAGTGACCTTTTTGATGGCAATAATTACACACATTTGGATCACTTTTACCATTAGACTGTTGTTCCAACTTTGGGGACAACGAATCTGCTTTCTGAGATTTATCTTTATATCGCTCACCAAAGATGCGCTTGTGTGTTAACACACACTGTTTAAACTGTTCTAGAACAACTAGATCACACAGTTTATCAAATGTTTTAACACCAGATGAGGAGCACCAGCGATTAAAATGTGATATTACATCCCGTGCAAATTCCACATGTGTTTGTTTACCAGTCTTCCGCCAGCCCCTAAAGCGTTGGCGATAAGCCTCAGGAACCAACTCATAAGCCTTTAAGACAGCTGATTTTACCATCTTGTAATCTTTACAGTCCTCGGAAGATAGAGCAGAATAGACTTCCTGTGCTTTACCTGTAAAGACACACTGTAACATTAAAGTTCGCTCTTCATCAGGCCAGCATCTTAACTCAGCAACATGTTCAAACAAGCAAAAGAAGGTTTCTATATCACTTTAATTGAATTTTGGCAACAATCTCAAATTACTGGCAACATCAAAACGTGAACTAATGGGTTCCTCATTTAAAGCAGATGCAGACACTTTACCTTCCTTAATTAATGCCAACTTTTGCATTTCCAAATCCAATTTCAGTTGTTCCTTGTATTTCATTTTTTCCAATTCCTTTTCATGATCTAATTTCAAAAGCAGCAATTCTTTCTGCTGTTCAAATGTTAATCCAGTCATAGAAGTACTTACACCACTCTCACCTTTCCCATCCATCAGCACACCAGACTCTTGCAAGTTAGCCTTGATGATACTCTTCAGGTTTTCCTTTGTCCGTTTGGGCTCAACTTCAATAGAGTAATGCTGTGCAATCTTTATCAACTGTTCCTTGTTGCATTGCTCCAGCAACTTCTCCGAAGGGGACTGAATGAAATCCTCCATAATGTTAACCATAACCACTAACCAAATCTAGCAACCTAGATAACCAAATTGAGGTAAATTCTACAAAAACTTTGCATTATGTGCAACAAGTGGCCAAAAGAACTGGAGTCTCCCCAATTTAACTGCCTAGCAGAATCAACTAACTAACCTCATCCCTAGTCTTCAGACAGGTACTGGTGGTGGGTTTTTACTCACTGTAGCCCAGCGGTATTGGAGAGCAACTGCATAAAACAGCGACTCCCCAAGAAACCCTGGATGTGATCCCGAGCCAGTTGCTCTAACCACTTTCCCTGCCACACTCTTGAAAACACCCTTCAACAGACCCTCTAACAGAGCCTGCTGCTGTGCCTAACAGAGGAGAACACCAGTCAAAATAATGCCACACCAACCATTTTATCACTACCTTTTTTACCCCAAAACAATGAGCCCACAAATGGATTAGATCAAATCTCCCCAAACTAACAAAACACTACAGCCATGTGTGATACTCCACCCAAAAGTAGCACAAAAAACATACTACCAAAATCTGGCTGGACGAGCCCCCGTTTTGTCACGACCTGGCTCAAAGGTAGGACAAAATATGGAGACCACACATGACACTTTAAAGTAAAAGAATTAAATTTATTTAAATTAACTAAATTAAGTATTTGTGTAAGTCAGTTCATCAGTAATGTTTGTAGTGTGTGGATGTGTGAATGTCAAGGTGTGAGACAACAAAAAGCTAAATAACCCAAGACCAAACAAACCAAGCAACTCAAAGAGGAGAGACCACTGAATGCTCAGACACCCATAAATATAGGTGAGCATTCACACCAACTCAGGTGTTAGCCATCTCTCCTAATGAGCCACTCCCAAGGTCTCGGCAACCAACCAAAAAGTATACAGGTCAGAGGCCTAGGGGCCGTCACATCAATGATCATGTCTCTCCTCTCTCCCTGTTGTTCACCTTGAGGATCATTTCACCCTCTTTTTCCTCCACATGATGAAATGTGACAATGTGTCCGTCCGCTGTATTTAACAGAAACAGTGTCGGTGCTGTTTGTTGTATTTTTAGTATTTTGAATCATGTATTTATTCCACATGTTTGTCAGTTGTGTCTGAAGACAGAGATGAGCAGCAGACAGGACGGAGAGAAGGAGGGTCTACTTTTTATCCAGGAACACATAAAAAGCTTTAAATTCATGAAGTTATTATAAAGTTCATCTCTACATGTGATTAGAAAACAGCAGAGCAGCTGAATCACATATTGATCAGTGCTGCTGCTGCTGCTGCTGCTCCAGAACTGATTTATTACAGCTTGTCACTACTTCACAATGTTTCAACACACAGTGAGTCTCTGCCGTGACAACATATTATTATCCAGCTTTAATCATAATAACTTGCCAGTTCTCAGGAATCAGTTTTGGCTCTGACTGAGAATAACTGATACACAGTGTTCACACCTGTAACCACTAAATTCCGAGGAAATTCATAAACACGAGTTGTATAATAACACTGTATCTAAATGACCTCAAACATGTCTTTGCCTGATATATATTTGCAATAATTCAACATTAGCTGGCTTAGCGACCAGCATCACTGTAGACTCTGACAAACTCAATGCAAAGTGCAGAAATGTTGCAGTAATGACACATAATGAAGGCAGCCAGTCCTCTGGGTCAAAGTCTTTGTGGACTTTCTAAATCTTTATTCTACATGTGAATCCTCTGAAGGATATGATGTGTGTCTGTATGAGTCAGTGAGGGTGTCACAAAAACATGTGTATGTGATGACTTGGGAATGAGAACGAGCTGTGTCAGCTGTGTGTGACTGTCCAGTTGTACAGAAGCTCCTCTGTCAGAGGATAAACTTCCTCCACAACAGAGAAACCCTGTCAGAGATAAATGCCACTGCAGACCTTAAAACAATGACAGTTCATGAGAGACGTGTCCAAGGTGAGTTGATGAGCACAGCACTGTGTACAAATCTTGTGTATTAATGTCTGTATGTCCACCATATGAACACATGTGCACCATGAGTTATGGAAATGTTACTGGAAAGAGTTATGAGTGTGTTGCTGCACTTTTTAAGTGATAAAATGTCCAAATAATTCTTTTGTAGTGTGCTGTGTGTGAGCTGCTGTAACATGACTGACCAGTACAAATTCTGCTCCTGTTCACATAATAAATGAGGGTGTAAAATGGACGACAAGCCTTTTTATTATTATCAACACAACACAGATTCCATGGGTTGCTTACCAACAGTTACCTGCCTGCAGCCTGTATCCCCGTGTAGCTCTTCTCTCCCTCTGCTGACATGGCAGCTCAGCTCCCTCTCTTCATCTCTGTCATGTGTTTAGGACACTGGACAGACTATAGAGCCTCGTTTCTGCACACTTGTGCTGTTTGTCTTGACTTGGTTTCACATGTCAGCGGTGTGTGGAGGTGTGTGTCTTTCAGTTGATACACACTTAGTTTTAGTCAAACAGCTTCCACTGAACGTTTCATTTCTGATAAATTCTTCTCAATAAAACTCCCTTATTGTTTTGTTATGTAAAAGCTTTTATTATGAAGCAGCAACCTCAGGAAATGTTGTTTTCATCTGCAGTAAATTAAGAAACGATAAAATAAAGCAGGAACCTGAAAGTACAAACAACAACACAGGAGAGAAACTACTTTGAACCAAACAGATTCATTAAGAAGCTACAAAGTACTGAGAGCAGAACACAGAGACACTCTGAAGACCACTTTGTCTCTGCTGTCCAGCACAGAAGGAGCCTACAGAGAAAACACACAGAGGCTCAGAGAGACATTTTGAGCGACTGGTTCTAACATGTTCTCAGCTGCAGAACAATGAAAACAAAGCACACTGACACTTCAGAGTCAGACACAGAGCTGTGGAGAGACTCCTCAGACTTAAGTCCATCCAGAAACAGAATGTGGAAATGAACCAAAATGGATTTTTGAGCTTGATAGAACAAACATGATCCCTCTGATAAGAACACACCCGTTCTACAGAATCTTATCAGATTTGGCAGCGACTGAAAAACAACTTCTCTTACGAGAAGAGAAGTCTTTGTGTAGCCAGGTGGTGAGTTTACTGCCACAGGAGGATCAACATGAGCTCTATGTTGACGCTGTTCCTGGATGAAATGTAACATGTCTTTGCCAGATATATTTTGCCACAGGTCATCAGTGACTGACATGTTGACTCAGAGCTGCTGGTGTGGCTGTACAGCAGGTCTGTTCATGTAGTTTAATAAAAAGGCCACAATAGAAAAAATGAAGTACCGAATGGGGGCAGATGTTCACATTTCCTCTGTCTGACCTGTAGAGTTAGAAATTTAAATGCATCATTTCATTTATTCTCCACTTTTTTATTAGAAAAGAAACATTGTGTACAAAAGTAGAGGAAACACAAAGACCTTTGTCATTCTGGATTAGAAGGAGCTTTTTGTTCTAAAGAACACAAGGTTGCATTTAAAATCTTTTTTCAGTCAGTTTGATTCTCCTAAACTCCCTCTTAAACAATCAGAGTTCAAACTTTTTAAAATAAAAAGTCCCTGTGCTTAACAATTAGTCTGCTAATGATATTAACATATATCATTTAAATAAAATGACAACAACACTTTTTTCTCTGTATTTATTAATAATCAAAGGACTGGACTGAGGCTGTTAGAGGACTGGATTCAGCCTGTTGAACATCACCATGCAAAGTGCAGAAAAGCTAAACTGATGCTTTAATGTTGCAGTAATGACACATTATCAGGACATAAATATAACAGCAGACAGTCGATCTGAAGTATGAATGTTAGGAAACTCAGATTAACTCATCTTTAGTGATGTTAGCAGTGTGGCTACCACAACTCTGCATATATACATTTACTACATTACTGTACAACCCCAGAGGTCCCCCTCCTCAGAAACACTTCACAGCTCCTCCTGGAGGATCCTGAGGTTAGGGTTGTTTCTATTTAGTTTAAATCATTTTAATATAGAATCAGATATAAACCCTTTTAGCTTTGGTCCTTAAAAAGTTCAGATTTTCACTGATTAAAGTAGGAGAGGCTCCACGGAAAAAAGGGTGGAACCACTGATCTAAAACATGATATTCCTGAAATAAATGATAATAATAAAACATGCCAATGTTGTGTGTTTATTCATTTATTACATTATAATGTTCTGACATTTATCTTCACTAATTAACACAGTGATGTTTGTTGTGTTTGTTAACTCTGTCCATGGTTCTGACACGGAGCAGATGAGACATCAGACAGACACACAGACAGACAGACACACAGACAGACAGACAGACAGACACACACACAGACAGACACACAGACAGACAGACACACAGACAGACAGACAGACAGACAGACAGACACACACACACACACACACAGACAGACAGACAGACAGACAGACACACAGACAGACAAACAGACAGACAGACAGACACACACACAGACAGACAAACAGACAGACACACAGACAGACAGACAAACAGACAGACACACAGACAGACAGACAGACAGACAGACAGACAGACAGACACTGTTTCAAAACACTGTCTCTACAAGCCTAGAATACTTTATGCAAAGTCCTCCCGTTCCAAAAACAAATGTCTAATAAAGTTCTTTTTGTTTCAAGAACTCTTCACATGAGTTGATGTTCACAAAGATCAGATGATGATGTTGATATCAGGCTCTGTTCAAACCTTAAACTGTGCAATAAACCTCTTTATTTCTCTGAAATTAAAAAAACACAAGTTTGTTAAACAGTGTGTGATGTAGGCTGAGTCATGATGGGGTGTGTATGAGAAGCAGAAAAATGTTGCCTGTGTCTCCCTGATGATTTGTTTCCTGTTTTTTAACAGTTTTATTAACAGAGGCAACAGTTGAATGTGTTTCTCAGTAACCTGCAGCTGACCACACTGTGTGTGTGTGTGTGTGTGTGTGTGTGTGTGTGTGTGTGTGTGTCCTGAAAGCCACTGCGTAATTTGAACCCTGGAACAGCTTTTGAATATAATTGACTTATTTTCATTGTTTGTCAGTGGAGCTGAGGTGGAGCAGGTGAGCAGAAACAGGAAGTAGCTGAGTACAAATACTTCATTACTGTACTTAAGTGGATTTGTCAGGTATCTGTACTTCACTTTCTCCCCACAGTTTAACACAAATATCTGAACTTTCTACTTCTTATGTCTTCAAAACAGGCGTCTTACTTCAGTTTTAATGCACGACAAAAACAATGTAACAAGACAACAAAACCAAAATGACACGAGACAAAAACAGCATAAAAAATGTAACAAGATGAAAAGTACAAGATGAAAACAACGTACCAAAATGCCTTGTTTAGTTGTTTTATCAGCTGGTTGACTGACTGCAGAAACACAGTGAAGAGCTGAACACAGAGTCCACAGAGCTCTGAGGCCGACTCCTCATCTGCAGTCACAGTTTCAACTGCTCTTCTAATGTTTCTGTGTTCTGCAAGTAAATCTGCCATGAAAACACAAAGATAATCTACTATAAACACTGGACATTATATATTATATATGATATAAATGACCTGATTCTGATCAATGATCATGTCTTTCCTCTCTCCCTGTTGTTCACCTTGAGGATCATTTCACCCTCTTTTTCCTCCACATGATGAAATGTGACAATGTGTCCGTCCGCTGTATTTAACAGAAACAGTGTCGGTGCTGTTTGTTGTATTTTTAGTATTTTGAATCATGTATTTATTCCACATGTTTGTCAGTTGTGTCTGAAGACAGAGATGAGCAGCAGACAGGACGGAGAGAAGGAGGGTCTACTTTTTATCCAGGAACACATAAAAAGCTTTAAATTCATGAAGTTATTATAAAGTTCATCTCTACATGTGATTAGAAAACAGCAGAGCAGCTGAATCACATATTGATCAGTGCTGCTGCTGCTGCTGCTCCAGAACTGATTTATTACAGCTTGTCACTACTTCACAATGTTTCAACACACAGTGAGTCTCTGCCGTGACAACATATTATTATCCAGCTTTAATCATAATAACTTGCCAGTTCTCAGGAATCAGTTTTGGCTCTGACTGAGAATAACTGATACACAGTGTTCACACCTGTAACCACTAAATTCCGAGGAAATTCATAAACACGAGTTGTATAATAACACTGTATCTAAATGACCTCAAACATGTCTTTGCCTGATATATATTTGCAATAATTCAACATTAGCTGGCTTAGCGACCAGCATCACTGTAGACTCTGACAAACTCAATGCAAAGTGCAGAAATGTTGCAGTAATGACACATAATGAAGGCAGCCAGTCCTCTGGGTCAAAGTCTTTGTGGACTTTCTAAATCTTTATTCTACATGTGAATCCTCTGAAGGATGTGTGTCTGTATGAGTCAGTGAGGGGTGTCACAAAAACATGTGTATGTGATGACTTGGGAATGAGAACGAGCTGTGTCAGCTGTGTGTGACTGTCCAGTTGTACAGAAGCTCCTCTGTCAGAGGATAAACTTCCTCCACAACAGAGAAACCCTGTCAGAGATAAATGCCACTGCAGACCTTAAAACATTGACAGTTCATGAGAGACGTGTCCAAGGTGAGTTGATGAGCACAGCACTGTGTACAAATCTTGTGTATTAATGTCTGTATGTCCACCATATGAACACATGTGCACCATGAGTTATGGAAATGTTACTGGAAAGAGTTATGAGTGTGTTGCTGCACTTTTTAAGTGATAAAATGCAGACTTCCCCCTCCTCAGAAACACTTCACAGCTCCTCCTGGAGGATCCTGAGGTGTTCCCAGGCCAGATGAGATATATAATCCCTCCAGTGAGTTCTGGGTCTACCCGGGTCTCCTCCCAGTTAGACGTGTCCAGAAAACCTCCAGAGGACGTCGTCCAGGAGCATCCTAATCAGATGACTGAACCACCTCAGTGGTTCTCCTTTCATGTGAAGGAGCAGTGGTTCTACTCTGAGCTCCCTCTGGATGTCTGAGCTCCTCACTCTGTCTCTAAGGCTGAGCCCAGACACGCTGTGGTGGAAACTCATTTCAGCTGCTTGTCTCTGTGATCTCAGTGTTTTGGTCACTACCCAAAGCTCATGACCACAGTCCAGTGCAGCATTACTGCTGACGCTGCACCAAACCATCTGTCCATCTCACGCTCCATCTTCCAGTCTCTCTCTCTGTATTCCACTTAGGTAATATTTTTTAGACACATATCTGTAAGAGCAGAGCTGGAGGGAGCCTGAGATCGAAGGATTTCACTGTGAGAGGATGACTTTGGGTTTGGCAGATCAGTTTTGGCAGTGATTAAAAAGGACTTTAAGAGAAGTTATTCTGTAACCAGGTGGTGAGTTTATCACCACCTTCTGAGGAATCTTATCAACATGGGCGCTGGTTCAAACTGGGCTGTGATGACTTGTTGATGACCCATTTTCTGATCTGGATTTATTACAGTTTTATTTGACCTTGGATTGAAACATGAGGATGTAATTGACAGTTTATTTTGTTATCTTTGTTATTCATTAAATATATTTTATGGTGGTAACCATCCAGATATCATCAGGTTCATAAAGCTTCCATTCTCTCTGCAGCTCTTTATGGCTACAGACAGTGGTGGACAGTAAGAAAGCACATTTACTTGAGTACTGTACTTAAGAACAGTTTTTGAGTATCTGTACTTTACTGTAGTATTTGGTTTTTTTTTTAAACTTATGATTTTCAGTTCACTACATTTCAAAGACAAATATTATATTTTTGACTCCACTACATTTCTAGGAAGGTTGTCGTTACTTGTTACTTTTAGGCAAAGTGTAACTTTGAAGTCAGCTGTTGCTGTTTTTTCTTTTCTAAAATGTGATTGGCCGCACGCTGTGTTCCTCACAGAAAGAAACCAATCACAGTACCTGCTCTCAACTTGGACGAATGTAAAAACAGAAATACGTCATCCAGACGCGTCTGTAACAAGGACAAAGAAGCTCTCTCTCTTTAAAGCGATATTCCACCATTACATGATAATCCACTCAGTATGTCCTCACCTCTGTGCTGATGTGATGATGGATGAAGAGCTTCAGTTCACTAAACAATCCTGGAGTTTCAGCAGAAAACAGGGTTGCAGCCAAATCCAGTACAATGGCAGTGAATGGTGACCATGGATAAAATGTTAAAAAAAGAACACAAAACAAACACAAAATGTCTCCATCCTGCTCGTGTGGTGTAATACAAGTGTCCGCGAGCCGCGACATTAAAATTTAACCACAAAAGACGCCATTTACGCCATGTTTTTAGCTGAAATGTCAACTGTAGCATGTAGCAAGTAGCATGTAAATATGCCGTTGATCTCGCGAGACTTCTGCATGTGCGTCCATTAAGAGATGTACGAAGTCTCGTGAGATCGACGCCATGTTTGCATTCTACTGAAAACTCAAAATACAACAACCATGGTGAAAACTACAACATTACATTAGTACATTAACACAAGTGTTTATTTCAGCTGTATTTTATTCTCCAACATATATGTGGATTTTTTGCAGGTTTTTCTCTATTAAACATTCGACAACAATTAAACATATTTAATGTAATTTATAGGGCAACAGAGATGTTTCATTATTCCCATTTTTGTGCATTTGTACATAAAAAATAAACAAACAAAATAAAACTGTTGTTATACTTGACTGAGATGTAAAAGTTGGTGTATCAATAAAAAGAAACAGAGGTGCTCTGGGTGTTAATGTCAGTCTGTCGGTTCACCACTTTGGTTCAGACTAAAATCTCTCACCATCTCTGTGACAGATTGTGATGAAATGTGGTTCAGACCTTCATGTTCCTCTCAGGATGAACTGTAATAACTTTGGTGAAATCTGATGTCTCATCTAAATCAACATTTTAATGTGTCCAGTACTTTGGTTTATAGCACAACCTGTTAAAATGACAGTTTATATATGTTACTAAGCTCTCCTGTCTACTACTGTAGACTGTTAGATTTTATATAATATTAATTTATTTTATAATTCATTCCTATATTTTAGCTGCTGTGCTGTTTTGTGTCTGAGATTTGAATTTTAAAGACACATATCTGTAAGAGCAGAGTTAAAGGGAGCCAGAGATCGAAGGATTTCATGTTTAAAGAGAGTGAGTCCGGTTGAAGGAGGATGATTTTGTTTTTCAGTGTTTGGTTTATCAGTTTTGGCAGTGATTAAAAAGGACTTTAAGAGAAGTTATTCTGTAACCAGGTGATGAGTTTATCACCACCTTCTGAGGAATCTTATCAACATGGGCTGTAATGACTTGTTAATGAACCATCATCCTCTCTGGATTTATTACACTGGACCTATTTGTTTGACAGTTCTGACAAATTATTGTGTTTGGCATTCATTAAACATATTTCATGTTGGTATGAAAAAAAAAACAGCCCTGTGCTGCTCATGCAGGCTGTGCGTCTGCTCTAACTTGTTGATATGAGCACTGAAATAAAAACCAACATGTGACCCAGCTGTCTGAAACACACTGGCTGCCTGCGTCTTTTACAATTGATGTTAAAGTTCTTTTACTTGTTTATAAAGCTCTGAATGACTTTGCTCCTCCATACATCTTTCATTTTGTGTTCCAGCCAGATTCACTGAGGTCCTCTACTACTTTTGTTTTTAAAATGTTCCTTATGTGTTCCATAAATGTTCTGGTGAAAGTTCCATCTGTTTTTATGCCCCTAAACTGTGGAACTCACTGGACATTAGATCAGCAACAAGCTCTGTCTGTGATTTTAAGAGAAAAATAAAGACCTCTCTTTTTAATCTGGCTGTTAATTGTTCATTTGGAGAAATGTTAACCTCAGTCCTTTAAGTTTAAGTCATTGGTCCTTATATTGGTCTGTTTCTTTTACTTCATTCTACTCACTTAAATTTTAGTCTTTTTATTGTTATTTTATTCCTGCATTTTTTTTATTTATTTGTATTTTTACTATTCTTTGCTTGTCTTTATTTGTTTCCCTGTCTTATTATTATTTTGTTATGTGATGCACTTGTGCTGCTCAGTTCACCACTTTGGTTCACACTGAAATATTCAAACAAATATTGGATGATTGTGGTGAGGTGTGGTTCAAAACCACATTTTTGTCTGTTTTTCACAAGTCAGTTTTATTTATTGTCCATAAATAATCTGTGCAGTATTTGAATTATGAGAGAATTTCCCCTGTGTGGGATCAATAAAGTTTTTCTTACGTCACAGAGCGCTGAGATCCTAAACTCAGATGTGGACCTGAAAGTAATGATTCCTGTTGAGCTTTACATGATGTAAAATCTGATCGTGTGAGCCTTTATGAACATTATTACTTTAGAGAGATATGAAATCTCAGACAGAGTTTATTTGACTTTATTTGAAGGGGTGTGCACAAGACTGTCACAACACACATACCACTGATATGAACATGAAGGAGTCTCTGTAAATGGTTATGACTGTTGTCATTAAGTATCAAGTGTCAGCTGAATTTGTGTGTGATGTCTTTGTCATGACAAACTTACATTATCACACTTACTGACTGAAGGTCAGGTTTAGTTTTTTAGTCCATAAAACTCTGCTGGAGTTTCACAGGAAAACAATGTTGAATCTACAAACAGTGGAAGTGAATGGTGACCAGTTTTCAAACGGAAAAAAAATTATCAAAAAAAAAAAAAAAAAAAAAAAAAAAAAAGACATAAAATGCCTCCATACCACTCGTCTGGTGAAATCCAAGTCTCCTAAAGTCCCAACATGCCGTTCACTTGCATGCACACAGTTCAGACAGTGTGCACATGAACATGGCTCCAAGTTAAGGATCTACAGTGAAGATTTACATGCTGTAAATGATGTATTTCAGGTCAGCTTGGCATTTTGGGGCTTTAGGAGACTTGAATTAAACCTAACGAGCAGTATGGAGGCATTTTATGCTATTTATTTTCAGTTGTTTTCTATATTTGAAACCTGGTCACCATTCACTTCTATTGTTTGGAGACTCTTTCTCCACAACAGAGACCTGGTTTACACACTGTGAGGAGGAACCTGTTCTCCACAAACACAATAGGCCCTATCTTACACCTGGTGCAAAGCCTTTGCACTGGTGGTGCAGGTGGTTTTGCTGTATTACAGCGGTACAGCTGCTATATTTCCACATCAGCAAGATAGCAAATGCACTTGCGCCTGGTGTGTGCAGCGATGGGTGGGAGGCCTAAACAGTCTCCAGTCTCTCTCTCTCTGTATTCTAACTGCTGCACTAATTTATGAATTATTTTGTTCCACTTAGGTGATATTTTTTAGACACATATCTGTAAGAGCAGAGCTGGAGGGAGCCTGAGATCGAAGAATTTCACTGTGAGAGGATGACTTTGGGTTTGGCTTATCAGTTTTGGCAGTGATTAAAAAGGACTTTAAGAGAAGTTATTCTGTAACCAGGTGGTGAGTTTATCACCACCTTCTGAGGAATCTTATCAACATGGGCGCTGATTCAAAATGGGCTGTGATGACTTGTTGATGACCCATTTTCTGATCTGGACTTACTACAGTTTTTTTTTACCTTGGATTGAAACATGAGGATATAATTGAGAATTCTGACAGCTTATTTTGTTATCTTTGGTATTCATTAAACATATTTTATTGTGTCTTTTTGCTGTGAACCACATGTCACATGAAAGAACAGGCAAACTCGTGCTGCTCATGCAGGCTGTATGACTCCTGTAACCTGGTAACATGAGCACTGAAATAAAAACCAACAGGTTCTGTGATGCACACGTTCTGCTCATGCAGCGTCAGTTCAGGTCAGCATCTAGCTGAGTCTGTCTTGACTGGAGACAGGTCTGGACTGCAGGCAGGTCAGTCTAGTACCTGAACTCTTTTACTACGAAGACACACTGTTGGAACACGTCCACAATGTGTCTTGGCATCGTCTCGCTGAAATAACCAGGGATGGCAGCATATGTGGCTCCAAATCCCCCCAAACCATCACAGCTGCTGTCTTTACAAGTTAGTGCTGGTAACAATCTGGATGGTCCTTTTCCTCTTTAGCCTGGAGGACACGACGTCCATGATTAGTGAAAACAATCTGAAATGTGGACTCGTCAGACCACAGCACACTTTTCCACTTTGTGTCAGTCCATCTCAGACGAGCTCGGGCCCAGAGAAGTCTGCAGTGTTTCTGGATGTTGTTGATATATGTCTTTCTCTTTGCATGGTCGAGTCTTAACTTGTATTTGTAGCTGCAGAGACAAACTGTGTTTACTGACAATGGTTTTCCAAAGTGTTCCTGAGCCCATGTAGTATCCTTTATACAATGATGTGGGTTTTTAATGCAGTTTTTAATGCAGTGCTGCCTGAGGGGTAAAAGGTCACAGACATTCAGTGTTGGTTTTCAGTCTTGTTCCTTACGTGCAGAGATTTCTCTGGATTCTCTGAATCTTTTCATGATATTATGGATTGTAGATGGTGAAATCTATAAATTCCTGCAGTTTTGTGTTGACAAACGTTCTGAAACTGTTTTTCACAAAGTGGTGAACCTCACCCCATCCATGCTGGTGAACCACTGAGCCTTTCCAGGACGCCCCTTATATTTACTCAACTTTTATGGAATTGGGGTTGTATTATGAGTAAACAGAAGGTTATCACAGTGCTTATAAATCTGTTTCAAGGAACTTTGGAAGGGCATCTTGATCAAAACACATCTATTAAAAGGATCTTAAATATACAGATAAAAACTGTAATAAAAAGTGTGTTAATGATTGGCCTGTTCCAGGACTTTACTCTGATTAGCTTTTGCCTCTTTAAAAATCCAACCACAGAACAAGGGCAGTTTGACTTGGCAGTTAGCCTTTAGGGATTTCTGCCAGAAGCAGAAAACCTTTAGAAAGTCAGGTAAATCTTTCACCTGGTGGTCATAACTTGTCTTTGTCTTTGTCCAAGTCAGAACCTACCTGTAGCTAGTCATTTAATAAAGGTACTACAGTTGTCATGCACCAACTCATGGATATTGCTGCAGCAGGTTAATTGTGGCCAGCAGGTGTAATGTTCCACAGGGATTCTCAGGGCTCCCAGTTCAATCAGGATAGACTAATAGAATAAAAGAGAAAGACAGGTATGAAATGAGATCAAATTTATTGTGCACAGAAAAGTAGTCTTTGGCGCTTAGACCCCACAGGAAGTAGATCATCTTAGGAAGCAGCTGGCTGGATTAGATGCTTCCGATGTAAAGAAGACTTCCCCCGGAGCCTAGACACTGGTGGTGGTGAAGAGGAATGATGCTTCATGTAGTAGCACTTGGTTGAAGGTTGATGGAAGATGGCCAGAATCCTGATTGAGGTGGTGAAGGGGTGGAGGTGGGCTGAACAAACTTTGCGGCTGAATGACAGCTGAATGACAGCTGAATGACAGCAGAGAGAGACACTTTTAAATATGACAGCTGAGGACTGATCGGTTAAAAGAGAGAGGGAGGCAGATTGTGATTGGATGAGAAGGATGATGAGTAGTGGAGAATAAGGATAGCAGGAAATTGATTATGACTAAGAGGGCATGCGCAAAAAGATAGTCTTCCTGACTGAACTTTCGCTAAGCTTCATTTCTCACACAGTCAGTGTAAGATTCATGCAGCTTACACATAACACACATTCTCACAGCACACATGCCTTTTCTAATGCTAACTTTTTGTCTCTGTTACCTCTGGTATAGTTTTTTTTACCTCACACAGTCTGATGCACAGAGCATAACAAAAAACATCAGCACTCTTTTTTAGAAGCTGTCTGTGAATGCACCAGTCATCATCTGTCTGTTTAGAAACATTGTGATGTGCATTCTGGTGGACCAGCCAATAATGATCCTGTAGTGGAGCAACTAACCCTCTAATGTAAAGCTACTACAAGGAACGTCCATATTTTACTGATTTTGGAGCCCCCTGTAGACAAAGATGGTTGTGTTTACGTCAAAAATAAAAAGTTATCTAAATAAAACTCTTCCTGCTTCTCTTTACCTGTCTTGCATACTACTGACTGTAACTTTGTCTGTGAAGATGTAAACACAGGCTGGTTTCATCTGATTTCTAGAAGAATCCAACCTGGTGGCAGGTATTACAAATAACTACACAGAAATCTGTTGGTTGGTGGTGAAAGTTGGACATGCTCCTGAGTGGGAGTCTGTGAAGTCAACTTGTTCTTATCCCAACCTGTCACACACCCTCGGGCACAGATCAGATCCTGCTTTTTATTCAAAGGTTTTTTATTCAAGTTATTTTTTTGGCCATTTTTGCCTTTATTTGATAGTACAGCTGAAGTGGAGACAGGAAAGGGGGCAGAGAGAGAGGGGATGATACGCAGCAAAGGGCCGAAGGCGGGAGTCGAACCAGCGGCCGCTGCAGAGGACTAACAGCCTCCATACATGGGTCGGACACGCTACCCACTGAGCTAAACGTCCACCCCCAATAAACTATTTTAAAATAATTTATGTAGTTGAAAATATGAATTAAATAGAAGCCGACTTCACTTTAGAAATAACTGACACATAAACAACACTTTTTGAAGGTTTTGTTTACATCCTCCTCTATCTATCCTGCTCAGTGGTCTCAAACACATACATCACTTTTCACTCATTGGTGAAAAGAAACACTGAAAAGGTGCCGACCGGAGTGAACAGGCCACATGTGCGTCTCTGTGGCAAAGACTTCACCAAAAGTGTTCTCCTGATGTTACCGAGTAATTGACATGTGTGCCCGTTGTTTCTGTAGATCGAACTGAATCAGAAAAGAGTCTTACTGATGGTGTGACTTAAGTTTTTGTTGTGAAAAAATATGGCTCTACCAAAAAACTATCATGGTTTGAGGTTTTTTCTTTTTTTTTGTTAATTATTTCCGGTTTTATTCTGTAGTCCTGGTCCCCAGATGTCTTGACTTTACTTCCTGTCTTTGTCCTTTTCCTACCCGTTTTTTGATTGCCATTTGTTTCACCTGTCTGATTATTTCCACCTGTGTCCAATTAATTGCTTGTCTATTTAGTCCTTGTGTTTCTCTGTTTCTGTCTCAGTTTGTTGTTGTCCATTGTGTTGAGTATCCAAGCCCTGTCTGTGTTTTCCTAGTAATTTTGGACTTGTACCTTATTTTAGATTTCACCAGCTTTAGTTTTATGTTTTGGACTACTCCGTCATCCATGTAAGCCTGTGCCTTAGTTACCTTTTGTCTGTTATTAAATCACTTTGAACTCTGCCTTCTTAGTTTCAGTCTGTTTTTTGGGTCCATACTTTGTTTTTTCCAGTTTACTTGACAACACAAATGTCTGCTTTTAGAATAGAGTTCAGTTTAATGGTCTGTCCACTTCAAAGACTGCTGGTAGCAGAGGATATTTTAATGTGAATGTAAATGTAAATTGAGTGGAACTACTTTCTAATGATGAGCAACACGTTGAGCTTAAACTGACCTGTTTTTGACTTCTCTTGTAGTAAAAAGTGGCTTAAAAGGGGGTATTTTAATACCTACATCCACCCAACCTGTTATGAGAGCTAATCCACACAGCTTGACCTGCAAAACCTGTCTGACCCAAACCCAATCTGACCTGCAAATCGTTAACTTTAGGCATTACAGGAGCACAGTTGTCAGGATTGTGCCACGTGCGTTCTCCAAAGACCTGATCCTGCTGTCTGGAGCAGAGAAGCTGTCAGAGAGCTCACTTCCTCCCCCCAACACACACATTAGGAAGATCTATTTAATAAACAGATTGAAACAAGCAATCCTTTATTAAAGACAAGAACTTCGTCTCTGTCTCTCTCTCAGTCTCTATTTTTTCTTCATATCTTAACAGTGATTTTTAACTGAATAGTCACCAGCATGTGTAGGAAAAGAACAGGAGAGTCCACAGTTCCAGGATTTTAGCTAATTTTATGGGTTTTGGGCGCTGGTGAAACTGTGCTCATTTTCAAATACTAGTGTTGGGAAAGTTAATCAGGAAGCGTGATAAGTTACTATTTACTTATTACTCCTTCATAAAGTAACAATGTTATTTTTTACTACATACCAACTTTTTTACTTGGTATCAAAAGTAATTAGTTACATTACTTGTGTTATTACTATATTACTTTTGTATCATCTTGACGGCCTTGTTGTGCTCCAAAGTTTAACTGCTAGTGAACTGTTGATACAGAGCTTTTATTGTTAACTGTCCAGATGTAATCTGTGATCTCTCTGAAGTGTCCTTTAAATTAAATTCTGTCACTGCATATTCTTTTCTTCTAAGATGCCCAAACCACCTCAACTGGCTCCTTTCCACATACAGGAGCAGCAGCTCTACTCCAACTCCCTCATGAATGACTGAACTTCTCACCCTATCCCTAAGGCAGCTGCCAGCCACCCTCCTGAGAAAACCTATTTCAGCCATTTATATCCGTGATTTCATTCTTTAGGTCACGACCCCATCATGACCACAGGTGAGAGTAGGAATGAAGACTGACCAGCGGATTGATAGCTTTGTCTTCTGTCCCAGCTGTCTTTTTGTCACAATGGTACAGTAAAGCAAATGCAATATCACTCCTGCTGCTCCAATTTGTCAGCCCATCTCACACTCCATTGTCCCCAAACTCAAGAACAAGGCCCTGATACTTGAACTGGTAAGGACTCTTTCCCTACTCAGAGTAGACAATCCACTGGTTTCCTGCTGAGAACTATGGCCTCAGGTTTAGAGGTGCTGATCCTCATCCCTGTCACTTCACACTCAGATGCGAACCAATCCAGTGAGTGCTGGAGGTCACAGACTGATGATGCCATCAGAACCACATCATCTGCAAGAAGCAGTGATGCAATCCTCAGGTCACTGAACTGCAACCCCTCCCTTCTATGACTGTGGCTTGAGATCCTGTCCATGAATATCACAAACAGACACAGTGATAAGACACAGCCCTGATGCAGGCCATCCCTTACCTGGAAAGAGTCCGGACATAGCTCTCGCTTTGGGTGTACAGAGATTGGATAGCCCTGAGCAGTGACCCCCTCACCCCCATAGCACCTCCCACAATGTCTCCCGAGGAACCTGGTCATACGCCTTCTCCAAATTCAAAAACACATGTAGACTGGATGGGCATACTCCCAGGCCCCCTCCAGATTCCTTGCGAAAATAAAAAAAAACTGGTCTGTCATTCCACAACCAGAACGGAATCGGCATTGCTCTTCTTTGATCTAAGGTTCAAATATTGGCTTGACCCTCCTTTCCAGCACCTTAGAGTAAACTTTCCCAGGGAGGCTGAGTAATGTGATGCCTCCATAATTAGCCCACACCCTCTGGTCCCCCTTTTTGAAAAGGGGAACCACCACCGTGGTCTGTCATTCCTGAGGCACTGCCCCAGACTTCCACACAGTGTTGAAGAGACATGTCATCCAAGACAGCTCTTCAACACCCAAAGCCTTCAGCATTTCTGGACAGATTTCATCAGTCCCTGGGGATTTGCCACTGTGGAGTTGTTTCACTACCACTGTGACTTCCTCCAAGTAAACTGACGTTTACTCATCCTCCAGCTCTGACTCTACCATAGAGAGTGGGTTAGTTGGGGTTAGGAGTTCCTCAAAGTGCTCCTTCCACCCAATTACCTCCTCATTTGAGGTCAGCACCGTCCCATCCTTGCTATATATACCTTGGATGGTTCCACATTTCCTTCTCCTCATGTGCTGAATGGTTTTCCAGAGACCCTTTGGTGCTGAATGAAAGTCGTTCTTGATGCCACACCTGCTGCTTTACCTCTCTCACAGCTGAGGCTGCTGTCCCTTACAACTGCTTCCAGAGGCCCCAAAAATAATTTATCCCAGAAGGCCTCATTTTTCAGATGGACAGCTTCCCTGACCACCAGTGTCCACCACAATATTGGAGAGTTACTGCCCCTTGAGGCACCTATGACCTTGAGACCACAACTCTCAGCCACAGCTTCAACAATTGATGTTTTGAATATCGACCACTCTGGTTCAATGTCCCCAACCTCCACAGGGATGCCAGAAAATCCACTGGAGGCTGGAGCTGAAGGCCTCCCAGACAGGGGCCTCCTCCAGACATTCCCAGTTCACCTGCACCACATGTCTGGGTTTGCCAGGTCTGTCCAGAGGTTTCCACCGCCACCTGACCCACTTACAGCTTGGGGTGCTTTGGCATCACAGACATTTATGACTGTCCTTATGGTCAAACATGGTTTTTGTTATGGACAGTCCATAGCTACCACAGAAGTCCAATAACAGACAACTGCTTGTGTTCAGATCAGAGAGGGTGTTCCTCCCAATCATGCAACTCCAAGTGTCTCCATCGTTGCCCATGTGTGTGTTGAAGTCTCCCAGCCAGACTATGGAGTCCCCTACAGAAGTCCCATGCAGGACTCCATTCAGGGTCTCCAAGAAGGCTGAATACTCCAAACTGTTGTTCAGTGCATAGGCACAGACAGCAGTCAGAGTTTCCCCTCAGCACTCTTAAGGCTAAAACACACCACCAGCACAGCAGCATGGCGCGTCGTGTGACACGTGTCATGTGTTCTCATGAACATACATGGGAAGTGCCACACCGCGGCATGTCACCCTTGTCCATGACACTGGGTTCAGGATATTTCTTGACCTCAGCATCTCCGACCCTCCACCTCAGCACGTGTTGTCAGACCAAGTTTCTGTGTTTAGTTTCTAAATTGATTTCTGTGGTTTTAAGTTTAGTTTCTCTCCTGTATTGCTGTGTGTACTTTCAAATTTCTGCTTTATTTTACCGTGTCTTCATGTTTGCTTTCAGCTGATAGGAGTCCTGTTAAGTTACTGCTGTTGAAAACAACACTTCCTCACTTTGCTGCTTCATAATAAAAGCTTTTACATAAAAAATAACCCAGCAGTTCTTCCTGTAGTTGGTGGGTTCGCGGAATGAAAGACTAGCCATGCCACTTTTTTGGGCTGTGCCTGGCCGGGCTCTGTGGCATGCCCGGCCACCATGCGCTCACTGATGGCCCCTGGCTTCCTTGGACAGGGTAACCATATGCTTTCCTCGGTCTTGCATGAAGTCTTTTTGAACCAGTCTTAGTCAAGACCCTCATCTGAGACCAATTTTGCCATGGGAGTCCCTACCAGGAGCACTAGGCTCCAGACAACACAGCCCCCAGGTTCATAGGGACATACAAACCTCTCCACCACAATAAGGTGATGCTTCCCCAGAGAGATCTTACACTGATCTAAAGCGCAAGTTCAAAACGCACAGCACAAAGGTTTTATTTTTATACAAGGTGTATCCAAATTCACCTTTGCTGCCTTGTGCCAGGGGTGCAGGGGTATCCTGCCCTGTCCCGCCCCCTGTGCTCCTGGTGCACATGGGATATACCTATCAGCTGTGCCCAAGTGCCTTGATTAATTCATGGGTGAGTTTTAGGCCGAACATGCAATAAACCAATCAGAAAGTCCACTCTCATCACCTTTATGAAGCAGTTGCAGCCAAAGTGCGAGCGTTGGCAGCGTGACAGCGAAATAACCAGGATGAAACCAAGAGAAAAAAATTTCAACGGCAGAATGTTTCCAAAGCAGTTTCATGTGTAAATAGTTTATTTTACATGAACACCTGTAAACCTGTAAAATACATGAACCGTAGATGTCATGCAGGAATGTAACTGCTCATGTTTTACACTGAAGCACCTTACGTTGTATTTTATAATTCATTATTATCATCATCATTATGCAGCTCTGCTGACTGTGGATCCTGAAGAAGGAACCAGTGGGCAGGAAGGGGGAGAAGAGTGAGGAGCTGGGAGACAGATGGTGCAAGCTGATCCTGACTGGCTGAAAATTGAGGTGTAGCAGCATCTCTATCCTGGCCACCCGTTCTTCATCTTCTTCTCCTCCTCCTCCCATCCTCGCTCCTCCATCCTACTAACACTACTGTGGGTGAAGGAGACAGAATCGGAAAGTGTTTCTGACCTTTTTCTCCCCGGGTCTGGCTGGTCTAATGCTCAGATATAACATCTTGTTCAGTTTGTATGTTATAGATCATAATTGTCTCATCATCTTCTTCTCTTGTTTAATTTTCTCATACCAGTAAACGCACAGACACAAGCAGTCCAGCTGTCACATGACTGATCTGTTAAAGATGATCTGACAGCTGTGATCTGTCCTGTGTGCACTTTGCAGGTCTGTTGAGATTTATTAGGTTTTATAATTACAACGATAACAGACTTGGTTTAACCAAATTTTTTAACAGGTTTGTGGTGCAAGTGGGTTTGTGCCTGGCCTGCCTTCAATTTTCCTTCATTTTTAGACCTCCCACCATGGGCGCACAGACCAGGTGCAAGTTTATTCACTATATTGCAGATGTGCCAAAAATGGCAACTGCACTGGTGTAAGACAGGACCTTCCATCAACCTCAGGGCTAAAAAGGACACCATGACTAAACTCTCCAGGTTGATCCCTTCTGGAAAATTTTTGAATTTCCCTTTTTAACCCCAGACATTAATTTTTTCCCATGTAGCCCTTTTACCAGGTGTCTTTGTTAGTCTGGTTGGATTCCACAAGTAACCGAATGTCAAAACACAGATGCCACTTGTGAATAGTTACATGCAAGGATATAATATGTAATGATATTATAATATTATGAAATATAAAATCCACTGTAAAAACATCATGAATATTAAAACAAAATAACCAAAATTTGCAGTAAACTAGTGGTCAAACTCAACATTAAATAAAGTTTGTTTGATGCACTTTTGTTGCTCCCTGATTGGCTGCTTGCAGCTCCATTCTGGTTTCTGACCTGTGACTGGTTGGTTCTCTGTTCCTCCTTCTCTCAAACTGACTCGGTAACAGATGATGTGTTTAAGGGGAGGGAACTACACAGACTTTATAATATATAAAGATGAAATGACAAACTTTTCAACTACAAGACATCAACAGTAACAGGACATCACAGATCAACTGCTTCTACAGGGCAAAGATGGCCAACAAACATCTCCAACCTGGTAAATATATTTTATCTACAGTCCTCTAACTCAGGGTTGTGTTTGACAAACCAGCAGAGCAACAACTTATTTTCTTTTTAACTTTGTGATGAACAGTAAAGAAAAGTCCTTTAAAGAAAAGTCCTCTCGTGATCATTTTCACATTTAAGTTTTCATTTTTAGTTATTTTACTTATCACTTGTCTTCTGTAACATTTCTTTGTAATTTCACAGTCTTCACAGAACTTATTAGTTGTATTTCATGTCACTGAGTTTGCAGCATCTTATTAATATTTCTGGTATTTATGAAATATATTTCTATTTGTCATAATTGCATTTTGTTATATTTGATTATATTCTTTAAGCATGTGAGTAAATAATCTAATTTTTATTTTGTTTTGATGACTTTACATATTTAACAACTCTACCTTTTACACTCTGACTCAAAAGTTCCTGTGTGTCACTAATTTCATTTAAAAATATATAAATACATAATATTGACTGTGACTAAGTGTTTTGGACACATTTTGTACAGAGTGTAAATTTAACAAAGAACTAACATTTTCCATCAGTAGTCACTGTAGCTGAGGATTATTTCCAACTCATACAATAATATTTGTCATCTTTTATCACTCAACAATTAACTTTATTGATGACTTGATTAATTATTTTGACTGATTGCAGTTTTTTGATGATTTTGTGCAAAGACAAGTACTTAGACTGAGAATAATCAAGGACACAGGAAACTATAAACTACGTTGCATTTTCAGTTTGGGATTATTCCTCTACTGCTGCAGTTTCTACGTGTTTCTCCTTTTACAGTCATTTTCTGTCCTTTTATGAAGGAACGACATCTGTTTAGTTCTTAAAAAGTTATTTATTAGGTGTCTCAGCATTTGATGCCTTTGACTGCTGACTAATATGTGAGCAACATATTAATCATGAACACATATAAGTGATTTAAAAAGTTAATATTTTAAATAAATTTGCAGTCTACATCTAATATAATAATACAATATTGATAAATAAAAAGGTATTAGAGCAGTTATGGTATTTTTTTTTAAAGCAGGGGGTCAGGTTTAGCTCTACACAGGTGAAGAGACATCCTGTTACCATAAAGTCATGTATTTATCTGAAGTGGTTCTGCACCGGAACCTAAATGATCTTTATGAGACAAGAAGAGAACAGTATCATCAACATATAGAAAAATATTACTTCAACAATCAGCTTCAGATCATTAAAGTAGGATAAAAATAAACACTAGTCAGGAGACAAATCAGAAATGACTGATGCTTTAATGTTCTTTAATCACCAGACAACAACTTAGTGGGGTCAACGAGTCCTTCAAAGGTCAATGAAATCAATGTCAGTTTAAGTGTTCACTATATATAGAATATTTTCATCACTTTACCTTGTTGTCAGACAGACTTTTTCAACAGGCAGCTGGTAATTTTGAGTTGCCGGTCTACGGCTGCCTCGATCTGTTAGTTTGTGTTATTGTGGGACTTCAGTGAATCTGAATTAAACTTTTAAAAAACTAAAGTCACACAACAACACAAACACACTAACAGATGGAAGCAGCAGCAGACCAACAACTCCTGTGTTCTGTGAAGTAAAATGACTGATTTTGTCAGTGGAGTTTGGTTGGTTTGTAGAGAGTGATATTTGTCTTATTTAATGATGGTTTCCTGTCTGAAAAGTCTGTCTGACAACAAGGTAAACAAGGTAAAATATTCTAAATATAGTGAACACTTAAACTGATATTGATTTTTTTAGGTGTCTAAAACACGTCTTGCTGCTGACCCCGTCCACAGCAGGACATTGATTAGCTTCCTGCATCAGTACTCCTGCACTTTGGGTTATGCAGGATTTTGGTTTACTTGAGCATAGTGGTTGTAATGCTCACTATACAAAGAAATTTCTTCTTCTCCTCTTTTTCTTCTTTCGAAGTATTGATGTTTAGCTTTTTGTTCTCAAAATCTTCAGTCCAAATTACTCTCAACTCCTGCTCTGTTCTCCTCAGTGGTCACACTCATGTCTACAAACCCAACTCAGTCTCATTCCCAAACCACCACATGTTGATGATGTCACACCCTGCAGTGCTGACATAGTATGAAGAGAAAGAATGTCCTCATTTAGAGGAGATGGGAGGATGGATGGCTCAAACAAAGCCGGACTTTCACCACTTAAAACCAAAACACTAATAAAAGTTAAAACATACCATTATGCGAGTCATGTGACTTTTGTGTTGTGAGTCACTTCACATGTGTCACAAGTGATGAAAATCACAAATTTCATCATATTATATCGGTTCTTCTGGCAACGATAAAATATTTGCCGATATCGCAAAGTCTGCCACAATATGATTTTGATTTAGTTCAGAGGTCTGTGATCAATATCAGCCAATATCATGAGTTCAGTTGACACAGTCAGTTACATTTATATCAACTCATGAAAAGTAACTAAATTATGATTCAACAGTTTGATGACTGAACTCTTCCAGACACGTGTGTCATAGACACGCTATGGGCAATTCAAAATAATTAAAGATAATTATATGATAATTAAATAATTGAAGATGACAATATAGATCAATATTTTTAATTTGCATTGATCATATCAGATTGTTGAACGCTGAACTGATGTATTGATCCAGACTGATGTCCTGTTAGAACCTTCTGTGTCACATGACTTATGAGTGGAGTCACTTTCATGCTGTGAGTTGCTTCAGTGATTCATAACTTTCATCACGTGACTTTTGTTTTGCAGGTAGCTTCAGTGACGTGATGTTTGTAACATAACATAGTTAGTTAGTTAGTTAGTTATCTAAACCTAACCAGATAGTTTTGGTGCCTCAAACTGTGACTGTTTCACAGCGTTAATGACGCATTAAAACAACTTTCTGACCTCATCACATACAGCTGCTAAATCTTATTCTTCAGTATCAGACGCTGAGGTGTCCTGACATATCATCAGTGTGGTGAGCTGGGATGAGAAGATGGTACCAAATCTGTGCAGGATTTTGGGGTGTTTTTCATGTCCTGGTTTTCATTGGCCCATTTGTAATCTGAGAGCCTGATTGGCTACAAAAATGCAGATAAAGGGATAAAATATTAATTCATATTGTTCTCAGAACTCAATTATGATTTTAAAAGTAACTAGTAACTTAAAAATATACTCATAAAAGTGCTAGTACCCCCCAAAAAATACATAATCACAGTAACTTGAGTATTTCTTTTTTTTTTTTTTTTTTAGTTATTTTTTTGGCATTTTTGCCTTTATTGGATAGGACAGCCAGAGAGTAGACAGGAAACAGGGCAGAGAGAGAGGGGATGACACGCAGCAAAGGGCCGAAGGCAGGAATCGAACCAGCGGCCGCTGCAGAGGACTAACAGCCTCCATACATGGGTCGGACGCTCTACCAACTGAGTTAAACGTCCCCGTAACTTGAGTATTTATGATTAGTTTTTTCCACCTCCGCTTTCTGTCCTTGCAGCACAAATAAAAAAACTTTTCTCTGAACAGATTTGTCAAATGAAACTATGGTTCCTGTCCATCATCATGCTGTACTAAAGAGTAGTGTGGCCAAATGACTCTTATAAATCTGACTGGTGTCGGCTATGTGTAGTAGAAAAACATATTCTATCAATTTTATTAGCAGGTGTAGCCTGACCTCTGTACACTACTAGTTATAAATAATAATCAAGAACATACATCACTTCTTTAGTAGAATCTATTTGTAAATGATTCTGATTTGTTCAGCCTACAGGTCCTCTAACAAAAAATGATAAAAAATAACATTATCAAACCAATTTAATGAAGTTACTACAACTTGAATTTAGCTTCTAATTAATTAATATAGACATTTGAGTTGAAATTACACACTGTATTAAGTTAATCTAACTCCAAACATCATTATTTCAACACAACTCAACAAAATAATGTTTGCAACTTAACTTATCATACAACAATTCATTTAAAGTTGTGATAAAAAGTCCCCCTGAATGACTTTTTAGATTGTGTGAGACTTTAAGTATTAATAATGACAATTGTGTAAAATTCTCCAACAGATGCTGAACTGAGGATTGTGCTCGTCGGAAAGACGGGAGCTGGAAAGACTTCAACCATGAACACCCTGCTGGGGAGACCTGATGACACTGACTGCTCTGCTTCCTCAGACACAACAGAGTGCAAGAAGGAGACAGGATGGGTCAATGGACAAAAACTGACTGTCATCGATACTCCAGGTGTGCATAACACCAAGCTGACTGAAGACCAGGTGAAGAAAGCAATCGCACAATGCATGATATATGCTGCTCCTGGTCCTCATGTGTTCCTGTATGTGATGAGGCCAAAGCGTTTTAGACAGGAAGATAACAAGGCAATGGAGGTCATCGAGAAGATTTTTGGTCCAGAGTTCAGAGATCACACTTTGGTTTTGTACACCCGTAAAGATCAAAGAAATATGGAAAACCTGGAGGAGGACCTCAAGACAAAATTCAGTGGGCGATACCTTTCTTTTAACAACACAGATGAGTCACCTGACCAAGTGCCTGAGCTACTGGAGATGATCAAGAAAATGGTTGAGAAAAATGAAGGGAAGAATTACAGCAATGACACCTTTAAAAGGGCACAGGAAGCCTTGGAAGAGGAAATGAAGAAAGCAGGGAAAGGGAGCATGACAAATGAAAGTGCAACAGATGAGGTTCTGTTCAAGGCGACTGAACAATTGTTAAAGTGTCTCATTGGTGAACATTGGGGAGGTATCATACTAAATTTCGTTGACAGGGTGGCAGAGGGCGTTGAACGTCGCATTAAGTGAATTGTTCACAAGAAGCAGAAAATTTACCAAAATTCAAAAAGTTATGAAGCAGGGAAATTAATCAATCAGTGATTTATAGTGTAAATTAGACTGTTTTACATCTATTCTTTTTCTTTTTGTCACCAGCTGTGCATTAATATTTGATATAAATTTAAAGCATTTATAGTTAAAGTGGGAACCCAACTACAGATGTTGACATTAATCCCTGTTTGACTGGAAATGACCTTTATTTAGTGCTTATGTGCAACACCAAGTACATTTTGAAACATTTTTTAAATCTACAAAATGTTAATACTGAACGTGTTGGAAAACGTTGACTGGTGGTTTTTAATTAGTTTTCCTACAATATCCACCCTTGGAAACTAAAGCATGATGAACGTTGTCATGGTGTTTGGTTAAAGTTAGACAAAGAAAGATTGCTGTCTTGGTTAAATATGGAAAAAGTGACTTGAAGTATGAAAGAGGAGATGTTGACTTTTTCTCTATTGAATCAAAACCAGCATCTTTAATTCAGTTAAATCAAAGTTTATTTGTTGTCTAAAACCAACCACATATTGGACTCATGACATGAACCCAGAGGGGCGTCTGATGAAGTGAGATGAATGATGAATGTATTCTTTCAGCTCAAAATCAACATCACTAATAAGTTAAAGGGCAGCACCTTTTACAGCCAATTTAATATGACAGTCATCATCAAAGAGTTCAGCATCAGTTACCATGACAATTTCCCTGTGTGGTTCAAACAGCTAAAACCTCCTTAGACTGGCAAAACTGTAATTTTTCAGACACATGACATCATTGTGACATCATCATAAATTCATGTGAATAAATACATAAGATGTGTTATTAACCATCATGTTCAAGGTTGATTTAAACACAACTGATTAATGTGTTGTATTGTTTCTGTCAGATTTGAGTTAATCAGAATTCTGTTTTTTCTCATCTTTTCTCTCTGCTGTGTATGATTTAATAAATGTAAAACGGATGTATTCAGTTATGCATCATTAATCAAATATTAAAAGAAACTGTTTAAATAAGAGTTTTGAATCATTAGTATCAATAACATTTCCGTTTAAGTAACAAAATCATATCAGCAAATAAAATGTGATACAAAGAACAGAACTGTGAGGTAGTTGTCTTTTTTCCTCATATTCCAGCTGTGCTCAGCTGTGTTATGTGGGATTGATGGGTGACGTACTGCTGATTTGATCTGTTCAGATGTTCATGTTACAAAAACAAAGGATGTTGTAGCTCTGATGACAGTTGATGTTAAACCCCTCCACATGGGGTCAAAGGTAGATGAATGAACATCAGACCTGCTGTTATTACAGACACATGAACTCATCACACAATGATCACACAGTGACACTGTCAGGAAAAGACAAAGTTTAAATCCAGCTGTCATTCTCAAAGATACATTATCTGTTGATTTGGGTGCTGTTTTCAGTCAGTACGTCAACAGATGCTAATTCAGCCCTAAACAACCTGTCAGCACACTATCACCAGCTGTAAACTTCCCATTGATGAAGTAAACATAAGTCCCAGTGACATGCTGTTGCACACTCTGTCTACTGGATGAAAAACTGGCATCACAGCAGGAGTGGGGGTTACTTAGATGTTAGATACATCACGATGTGGACATGGAAGATTCTGAATCAATCAATAAATGTCAAAAATCTGTTTTCAAAATGTCAATTAACATTATGGGCCCTATCTCACACCCAGTGGCTTTACTATCTTAGACTGGCACAGTTGTCATTTTTGCCACATCTGCAAGATAGCAAATTAACTTATGCCTGCCCTGTGCAGCCATGGGCATGAGGTCTAAATATGAAGGCAAAACAAAGGCCTAATTTCCTCAGGCAGATTGTTCCAGTGCCTCGGGGTCCTGACTGAAAAGGCCCTGTCCCCTTTAGTTTTTAGCCGGGCCTGTGGAACATACAAAAGACCTCTGCCCGAGGATCTCAAGGTACATCCTGGTGTGTACAGTACTAACAGGTCAGTGATATATGAGGGAGCGAGGCCATTAAGAGCCTTAAAAGTCATCAGTAAAATCTTAAAATCCATTCTAAAACATACTGGGAGCCCATGTAAAGACGCTAAAACAGGAGTGATGTAATCATGTTTCCTAGTTCTGGTTAAAAGCCTGGCAGCTGAGTTCTGTACATTATTATTTTTCTAAAAGGCATTATTACCACCTGGCAAGAACCCCATAGAGACCTACCACCACCTTAAGGGCCTCTATTGGCGTTGGATTCAACTTTAGCAGCACACCAAGGGGGAGGTCAGTGAGGCTATCATCCTGGAACAGCTACTCTGAGTACTTCCTTTGGAGGCAAGGACATGGGTGAAGGAGCATGAGCCAATAGAGGGACTTGGGGCTGCCAAGCTGGCTGCACCATATCTCAATGTCAATGTCAATGTCAAGTTTATTTATATAGCACATTTAAATGCCCAAGGGCAACCAAAGTGCTTTACAAGTTAAAATCATCAGCACCAATAACAATACAAGCAGAAACAGTACAAAGAAAAACAAAACAAGACACAACAACACAACAACAGGTTGCAAAGGAGGGCCAGCCACACGTTCCACCAGTGCAGCAAACTGACCAGGACTTCAGCCACCCCAGCCCAGGCCTGCAAAGAGAGACAATAACCAGGAGCTTCCAGGTACCTCCAGCACTGCCCCAAACCAACAAGCATCTGGTAAAGACCTTGTTTGTTTTTATTGCCAGCAGCAAGGTCACAAAGCTTCTGTGTGTCCCATACACAAAGCTAAGGTCACAGGCACTTGCTATGCACCCCAGACTGAGGTGGGTCCTATCAGTGATAAGGAAGTAAGAGTTCAGTGCCATAAAGCTGTGACCAACAATGGCCAGCAGGTTACTGCTCTGTTGGATACTGGTAGCTTCATGTCTCTGGTCAAGCAAAGCCTGGTGCCAGTAGGCAGTGTGGATTACAGCAGGCAAGCAGACATTTTGTGTGTTCATGGGGATAAGCATCCTTATTCTAAAGCTGACTTAACTGTTACCATTGACGAGCAGCTGTACATGTTGACTGTTGGGGTGGTAGAGAACTCACCCATAGATGCCATCCTGGGTTGGGACTTATCTGTACTCATGGACTTGCTGCAGGAGAAAGCACTGCTAGGTGGAACTGACTCTGGGGAAGATAGAGAGGTGAATGTCTCTTGTCCTGTGATTACTCAAGCTTGGGCGCAAGCCGGTGTCTGACCACTCACAGACCTCAACAGTAGTCTGTGTGAGGGCGGCCCAAAGGGGCCAAGGCAATCTCGTCACGAAAATTGCTTTGAGAAGCAGTGAAGGCTAACAGAACCCAAGAGTGTGCTATCCAACCAAATGTGGGAAGTGCCTGAGAATATTTCTGTGCTACAGAGGGAAGATGAAACTTTGAAACCTTTGTTTGCTTAAGGTGGTAGAAGACAAAGAGGGGAACTGTGTGGGAAAGAAAAGATTTATTGTTGATAAAGATGTGTTGTATGCAGTTGATGTAATCCCTGCAAACTGTAGAACATTGTCATGCACCTAGCACACACACTCCCATGGGCCAGACACCTTAGCCTATCTGTGTATCAGTTCATGTTTTTATTTATCCATGTACACAGACATTCAGAGATATTGCACCACATGCCCCACATATCAGTCAACATGCACTGCCCACAGGTCTGCACCCACTCCCTGCCGTCTCCACTCCATTTTGCAGGATTGCCATGGACGTTGTGGGCCCACTGGTGAAAAGCAGCAGTGGTCACCATTACATCTTGATTGTGTGTGACTATGCCACCCGTTTCCCAGAGGCTTTCACCCTGCGCACCATCACTGCTCCCACGGTTCTACGAGTTTTGGTGCAACTGTTTTCTAAAGTGGAAATACTAGACGAAATCCTGACAGACCAGGGGACCAACTTTATCTCAAGGTTGATGCAGCTCTTCCATAAACAACTGGGCATCTCAGCAGTCAAGACCATGCCATACCACCCAGAGACTGATGGCCCTGTTGAAAGGTTCAACCAGACACTGAAGAAGATGCAGAAGTTTGTGGATGACACTGGCAAGGACTGGGACCGCTGGATGCCATTTCTGCTCTTCGCCTACCAAGAAGTTCCCCAGATTTCGACAAGTTTCTCCCCTTTCGAGCTGCAGTATGGCTGAGATGTACAGGGACCATTGGATCTGCTCCAAAAGGCCTGGGAGACCCCTTGTACCAATCCAAGCAACAGAGGGGTGGTACAATTCGTGCTTGAGATGAGGGATCGGCTGGCAAAATACCAGGAGGAGGCAGAGGTCAACCTGTATGAGACTCAGAAAAGCCAGAAGGCCTGGTATGACCAGCAGGCTCAGCACAGAGAGTTCCAGCCTGGCTAGAAGGTTCTGCTGCTTCTCTCTCCTCCAACAGCAAGCTCCTGGCAAAGTGGCAAGGCCCATACATCATCACCCACAAGATAGGCCCCATCACCTACAAGGTCCATCACCCAGAGAAGAAGAAAGCAAAACAAACTTACCATAGCAGGAAGCACGGTACCTGGGTTACCAACTGAGATGAGGAGAGGTGTGTCCGCAAGTGGATAAGGTTGAAGCTATCAAAATATGACCTCAACCTCACACCAAAAAGGAGGTGCAGTCCATCCTGGGATTGGCTGGTTAGTGTAGACGATCTGTGCCCCGGTTTGCTTCCATAGCAGCCCCACTCACAGCTCTGACCAGCAATGACCAGATGAACCCAGTGACCTGGTCAGATGACTGTGAAATAGCTTTCAACACTTTGAAAGCCTATCTGTGTTCTTCCTCTGTCTTCAAGAGTTCAAACTTAAACAGAAGATTTCTGGTACAGGTGGACAACTCAGTAGTCGGCCTTGGAGCGGTCCTGGCCCAAGGCAACCCTGGAGAGGAGCCCCCAATCTTGTTCCTGAGCTGCAAGTTGCATCCACATGAGACCAGGTATTCCACTGTGAAAAAGTCTTGCCATCAAGTGGGCAGTGGAGCCTGCAATATTACTTCCTTGGACGGGAGTTCGATCTGGAGACGGACCACCGAGCTCTCACCTGGATCAACTCCATAAAGGGCCACAAGAGCCACCTTACCTGATGGTACCTCTCGCTCCAGCCCTTCAGGTTCGCCATCCGATACCGATCAGGCAAAGCCAATGTGGTGGCAGATTACCTCTCCAGGTTGCTGCACATCGCCCACCTCCATGAGGAGGGGGATGATGTGATGGAGTGGCACCTTCATTGACTAGCGCGCGCACACACACACGCTGTCATTCATAGTCCCTGCTCACTTCCCCCATCTTCACTAAGTTATTAAAATAAAAAAAAAACATGGGGTTTCCCTCTTACACCTCAGAAACTGCCTCTGCTCTGCACTCTGGACAGTGATGTGTTTTCTCAAAGCTCCCCATGCAGCAGAGAGGCTGCTCTCCACTGCTGTGTTATGTTTCATATTGTATTTCACAGAAACTGGCACAAAAGTCTGAAAATTGTGCCCCTTTCCTGTCAATTCAATCAAGAACAGATTCTGAATCAAATCAGACCAAAATATTCCCACTCCTTAATGTAACGTAAATCATGTTAATTTATAAACAAGGCCTCTTTTTGAGTTTTGGTGAGGATAGTGAGACTGAGCAGCTGCAGATGGATCCAATGTGACTGCAACCCCCTGAATTAAAAGCTTTAAATTTTGATGTATGAAGAACGGTTTTATCATCACATCATAACACCCTAAATCAAATCAAGTCTGAGGTGCCAAGAGATTCCCAACCCTCCATCACTTCATCACTGTAATGACTCTCCACTGTCCTTGAGCTCATAAAAGGAGTCTGGCTGGTATGATGTTGTGTCCGGTCAGCTCACTGATGTTTACTTGAGCATTGTTGCTGTGTATCTACAGTAGATATTAGTAACATTGGTGCTGGTGGCCAGCGTGTGTGCCAGACCTTGACCCATGTGGCTCAGCCAGGCACAGCCTAAAAGAATGACGTGTGTGGCTTTTCCACTGGCTTTTTGGCCATTGCTAGTCAAATCATGCTGTGCTGATTTGCATTTTTTAAAGTAAATTTTCACACCTTTTTTTCTCCCTTTTTCACTTTTCACTGTCACAACCTGTTTTTGACACTGTACAGTACAGTGTGTAGAAGCCCCTCGACTCTGAAAGTCTACTGTTTCCATCCAAACATCAACACAGTTACACCAAAACCAGACTTATTTTTTTAAGTTTCCTTAGGAATGTTTTGAAGGAAAGGGGCATGCATTTTGTAAAATCTGTCCTGCCAATTTTCCTTTAGGAATGGGGCAAAAAATAAATGAATGAAAGAAAACTGATAGAAGGAGACAATGCTGTCATCTACCTGCTGCAGCGAGCTCACTTGCACCTGGTCCAGGCAGCACTGTGAGAATCACATTCTTTGATTTCTCCAGTGCTTTCAACACCATCCAGCCACTGCTACTGAGGGAGAAGGTGCAGGCAATGAGGGTCGACACATTCACCCTCTCCTGAATTACTAACTACCTGACAGACAGACCACAGTTTGTCTGATTGGGCAGTGTCCTGTCTGACATGGTGGTGAGTCGTACAGGAGCTCCACAGGGGACTGTTCTGTCCCCTTTCATTTTCACTGTCATGATTTGGATTTTTCATAGTCACTTCCTTTTTTTTATTTGTTTGTTTTGGTATGTCTTCCCTTGTGTGTCTTTGTCATTTTTACTTCCTGTATTTGTCTGTTTTCCTGCTCATTTGATCACTGATTATTTTCACTTGTTCTTGACTGCCCTCACCTGAGTCTTGTTATCCTTCCCCTCCCTCGTGTATTTAGTCCCATGTCTTTTCCTCCCTAGGTGCTGGTTCATACTTGTTGGTTTGTCAATATCCTAGTGTTTTCTTGTGGAATTTTGTTGCCTGTGTTTTTTCCCCTGCATGGATTCATTTGAATTATTACTGTCCCTGGATTTTGATTTTTGTGTCTCCTCTGTCGGATTTTTTGGTTGCCTCTGATTCACCTTTGTCATCTCTGTCAGTTTTTTGTGTTTGGTTTTGCCTTGTTTTAGGACTCTCCCTGCCTTACATTCATGTAAGCTTTTTGTATGGTTTTGTTTTTGTTCATTGAATATCACTCAACTGCTCCCGTCTGTCTTCATTGTCTAGATTTGAGTCCAAATCTGTAAACTCTTGAACTGTGAAATTCACCTTGTACACCACAGACTTTCAGTATGACTCCAGGTCATGCCACCTGCAGAGGATCTCTGATGACTTTGCGGTGGTTGGGTGTATGAGTGATGGACAGGAGGAGTACAGAGGACTGGTGGATGATTTTGTGGAGTGGGCTGGTAGAAATCATCTGTTGCTGAACGTGGCCAGTCCAGGGAGATGGCGATCGACTTCAGAAGGAAGAGGACAGCTTCTCAACCCCTGTGCAAACAGGGAGAGGATGTTGACATGGTGGAGGACTACAAGAACCTTGGCATTTACATCAACAACAGACTCAACTGGAAGGCCAACGGCGAGGCTGTGTACAAGAAGGACAAGAGCAGACTTTATTTCCTGAGGAAGCTGAGATCTTTCAATGTGTGCAGCAAGATGTTGGAAATCTTTTATCAGTCTGTTGTGGCCAGTGGACTTTACTTGGCTGTGGTCTGTTGGGGGAGCAGGATCAGAGTCAGTGAGACAAAAAGACTCAATAAACTTATTAAAAAGGCTGCCTCTGTAATTGGATGCAAACCAGACTCATCTGAAGCAGTGGTGGAGAAGAGGACACTGAACAAACTGTTATCCATCAGGGATAACCCTGACCACCCTCTCCATCACACACTGGACAGTGGAGCTCTTTCTCCAACAGACTGATACATCTTCACTGTCACAGGAAGCAATACAGGAAATCTTTCCTGTCCCAGCAATAACCCTCTGTAACACCTCACCTCTGTCTAACAAAGAACACTCTGAAGTCTCTGTCTATATAGTTTCAGTTCAACCAAACTTCTCTGTTTTGCACTGCTGCTTATTGCACCTGCATTACCATGGTCATGGCTAATTGCACATATTCTATTCTACTTCTGCGTTTTTGACATTTTGGTACAGTGTCCTGGTTTGTTTGTATTTTATATTTGGTGTAGTGTATCCTTGTATATTCTTTTTACATTTTAGTACTGTTTATTCTTGTGTATATTTTCTATATTCTCAGATATTTTATTTTTCAATCTATTTTTTCTGTCTGTCTGTCCATGTTGGACAAACAACTTATTTTGTTGTTTGTTCCTGAGAATTAAAAGTAAAATTAATGATTTTGCTGTGTACTTTTGCAGGATGCAAGGATGCAGGAAACAAAGTATCTGAAAATTTCATTTTTTAGTATTGAAATCATCCCTATTTCTGAGGTCTCAAGGTTGGCAGGGTTGTTTCCCCCCCTGTTTCTAGTCCTTATGCTTAGCTAAGCTAAACTAAGTAGCTCCAACAGTAGCTGCTAAGCTAAGCTAAGTACCTGCAACTGCAGCTATACCATGCAGGCATTAGAGTGGTATCAATCTGAACATCTCAATCTCAGTGACCAAGTGAATAAGTATACTTCCCAAAAAGTCAAATTGTTGCTTTAACTTGTACCTGCAGGGTCCTGGGTCAGTTTCTGTTCAGCCCTTAAACCTGTACTACACTTTCTGTTTTATGAACTGTTCTGAAAGACGCTGACTGGTATTAGTGAGGAGGCAGACTTGTAAAAATGTCCTTTACTTAATACATTTCTGTTCTGCCTCCTGATTTGTTGCTTGCAGCTGCATCTTTATTTCTGATTTGTGACTGGTCAGATTCTGGTTGGGAACAGGTGATGTGTGATTCAGGGGAGGGAACTGTCAGCAGGCTACAGTATATAATGATGAGATGAGAATTTAAATAGTCAGAACAAGACATCCACAGTGACAAGACACCAAAGATCTGCTGCTTCTACAAGAAGAAGATGGACAGTCAACAACCTTTACTGCCTGGTGAGTATATTTCTTCTACAGTTCTACAACTCAGGGTTGTGTCTGAGTTTCATATGACAATAGTTACAATAATTATTTCCTTAAATATAAACCATTAACTCATTAACCTCTCTGTGGACATGTGATGCTTTAATAGATTTTAACTCATTTTTACAGAAAAATAAACAGACATTTGTAGTTTTGGTGAAGTCCAGAGATGTTCTGTAGTTCACATTATTATCTTCACACAGTTGAATCATTTGATATTTTAGAGACAATATCTATAATAAATATATCTATAATCAAGTTTTCAGTAGTGGTGACTACAGTGAATGATCACATCAGTTTACTCCAAGATGTTACCAGATAGAGAAAACTCTGGTCCAACTAGAGTCCAACTAAACATTCTAAACTATGAAGTTTCATATTTTTAAACTTTAGTGTTAAACATCAAGAGTAAAGATTGGATTTGACATTTTCAGGAACATTTTTGATGCGAATATGTTTGTCTGCAGTTGTTCTTTCACACACAAACAGAGGGAGAGGAACCTGATTCTGCATGTTTGTTTTAAGCAGTTTCATAATGTAACTAAGTACATTTACTCAAGTACCGTACTTAAGTACAGATTTTAGGTTCTTGTATTTGAGTGTTTCCATCTTCTCTTACTTTATTTTTACTCCACTACATTTATCTTTAGTTACTCACAGTGGTTGAAAGAGTACTGAAAATCTGTATTCATGTACAAGTACTATTACATTACTAAAGTATTACTTAATTACAAGTGCTAAACTACTTGTTGAATTTGCCTCTACTTTATCATTTGACCATCTTATAACTGTATTTATTTGTGTTGAATTAAAGTAGATCTGCAGGTTAGGAACAGCTCGACCTTTTGCTTTAGTTAATTTATTGAATTTCATTCTTTTCTTTTAATTGTTCCATATAAAATAACTTATTCATCCATTCAGTCTTTTAAAAGATATGGTAGGAACTAGTATTGGTAAAGTCTGAAACAGGAAGAGAAACTGTAACAGAATCATCATTTTAATAGTCAGTGTGGTATCATTTTCCACCTATTTAAGTCATGTTTATTTTTTTCCTCTAAAGGCTCATAATAACTTCCATTTTAACTTGAAATGGTTCTTAGTCGTCTGTGTTAACTTGTTACCAGTAATTATCAATTCATATTTAGTTTCATGTATTTTATATAAAATTTACAGTTTTTTCTTATTGACTCCTTTAAAGCTGGTAATGAGGTTTCAGGTTAAATACATAATTACACCATCTGTGTTCAACACCAGCTTATAGACGTCCTGTCCTACTGTTGCTCCTTTAACAAAGTTCTTTTCTCTCACTGATTCATTTAAAGGTTCCAGGAACACAATAAAACACAGTTCTGTTCCCTTATGTTTTCTAACAGCCTCATCAGGATATCACTGTCATCTGTTACATGAATGTACAGTATCTATACAGACAATAGGTTATAGACATTATTATACTCTATATACAGGGCTGCAAGGGTTACTTTAAAATGTAATCTCATACAGTTACTAATTACCTGATACATAGGTAGATTACTGATGTAATCTAAGTATCAAAGTATGAAAGTAATGTAAGTTGATTACTTTGATTACTTTCTACTTTTGGATTATCTCAGTATAAAATATGCTGAAATTGTTTAGCCTAATAGTGTTTTTAGGTCTGCAACTAACAATTATTTTCATCATCAATTAATCATTATTATTTTCTCAATTAATCAATCAGTTGTTTGGTCCATAAAATGTTGATCAGAGTCCAACATGACGTCCTCAGATATCTTGTTTTGTCCACAACTCAAAGATATTCAGTTTACTGTCAGAGAGCAAAGAAACCAAAAAATATTCACATTTAAAGTGATATTCCACTTTACATGATAACCCACTCAGTATGTCTTCACCTCTATGCTGATGTGATGATGGTGAAGATCTTCAGTTCACTAAACAATCCTGGAGTTTCAGCAGAAAACAGGGTTGCAGCCAAATCCAGTACAATGGCAGTGAATGGAGACCACGGATAAAATGTTAAAAAAAAGAACACAAAACAAACACAAAATGTCTCCATCCTGCTCGTGTGGTGTAATCCAAGTGTCTGTGAGCCGCAACATTAAAATTTAACCACAAAAGACGACATTTACACCATGTTTTTTAGCTGAAATGTCAACTGTAGCATGTAGCAGGTAGCATGTAAACATGGTGTCGATCTCACGAGACTTCCACAAGTGTATCCATTAAGAGATATACGAAGTCTCACGAGATCGACGCCATGTTTACAATAGTGCACAATATTCATGCCTTTGTATTAATGCAGCAGGATCATTTACATCAGTGTCACTCTGACAGTTTACATCAGTGAGGATGTTTTTAGACCACAGCAGACAGCAAACTGCACACAGACACACACCGAGGAGATGAAGAGGAGAGAAAGTCTGGACAGTTCAAAATGATTTACAATAATGTAGCACAGTGACAAATGTTTCATGGAGGAGACGAGCGTCTGTCAGTTTGTTACAGACAGATATTTTAGTCAGGAAACTGTTCAGTAACATCAGTATTTATCATCAAAAGTTTTATATCTGTCGGCACTTTACACATGCTCCCTCTCCCTCCTCTCTGCTCTCTCTCTCTCCTCATTTGTAGTTTTAACTAAGTTTAATTAATCGTGGGGAGTAATTAAGTAATAAGTATTTAAAAATACACAAACCAGACTTGGAGCAAAAAAAACACACACCATAGAAGTGTGCGGTAATATAATGTTTCATGATCATAGAAAGTTTTCATAGACAAGTTTTTCACATGCCCCCCCCCCCCCTCTCTGCCGCAGGTCTTTTTTTTTTTCTTTTACCTGGTTTCAGGTGGAGGTAAAGCTCCATCAGCACTTGCTTGTCATGTCCATGCCTTTTTTATTCCATTTAACTCTCCCCAAAAACCAGCTACAGAAAAAAGGGCTGGTCCTCATTTGACGCTCCAAAATCGAAACAAGTTCGGATTGCGAGCGTCAAGACAGTTTGACGTGTGTCAAGACGCTTTCAGTGCGTCTTCTCCCATTCAGAACAATGAGTGTACTTCAAAACGCGAGCGTCAGATGCCTTTAGTGCATTTTGGCCTTAAGAATTGTAATCAATATGAGGGGACTCCCTATAAAAACACAGAGGGCCCTATCTTACACACACAGCAGATGCACATGGCTTTGCTATCTTATACTGGCGCAGTTGCCATTTTTGCCACATGTGCAAGATAACAAATAAACTTGTGCCTGGTCTTTGCAGCCATGGGTGGGAGGCCAAAAAAATAAAGGAAAAAATGAAGACATGGCCAGGCACATTGCTATCTTGTGCTCGGAGCAATGGAGTCAAAACCACTTGTTGTCACGGGTGTGATTTGGACCCAAGTGCAGCACACTCAACAACAGGGATAGCTGGTAATGACCTTTATTGTTGGCTTGGTGGAAAACAGTATGGGCACGCAATGGTACCGGGAGATCAGGCAGGAGATGTAGTCAAGGGGGCAATGGGTCAGAACCAGGTGAACACAGAGTTCAAGCAAACAATCCAGCGGGTAGCAGACAGAAGGAGAGTCAAGGCCAGGCAGAGTTGGGGATTCAGTAGAGAGGTGAGTAGATTCACTCCACTGGAACACACTGGCAGGGAAACAGGAGAACTCACACTATAATGTCATCACAGGGAAACACCAAACAGCCACAGGGACAGACAGACAGGAACCAGAAATGCTGAAGCAGATCTCATGGTCAGGGACAGAAGGCTGAGGTGATTTACCAGAATTCAGACAAGGCAGGTGAGTCAGAAACAGGCAGGGTTGGCAACAGGGAAACAGTCTGAGAAAGTGTGCTGGAAAGTCTTGCATGGAGATCTGAAGAACAATCTGGCAGTGAGCGACTGAGCAGGGGAAGCTTATATACTGGTCTGATTATTGAGGAGTTGCAGCTGTATGCACAGGTGAGTGGAGCTGGGCTGATGAGGTGGGAGTGGCTGGCAGGCAAAGTGAAGCAGAGGCAGGGTGAATGGAAAAGTACTGGGAGAGCTGGGGAACTGAGCATGCTGAACTGTGACACTTGCGCAGTCAGTCATCAGCACTTGGTGCATCTGGCTGAAGAACACACACGTCTCCACGATCACAAAACACCTTCATTTATGTTAAACAGCATGCAAGTGTGTGTGTGTGTGTGTGTGTGTGTGTGTGTGTGTGTGTGTGTGTGTGTGTGTGTGTGTGCGTGCAAAGTTTATCTTATCTATAAGGATGGAATCCAGAAAAACAAGGATTAAACTACTGTAATCTATAGCATACTAAATGAACAAGACATTATTACTGAGCATAAGACCGGCCTGACCTGGAGAGAAATGCTTCTTCATGCTTCTGTCAGAGCCTGATACTGGGTTATCAAACTTCAGTAACACTTCCAGATTCTGTTTCCTTCATCAACAGTAGTGTTAGTGGGACGGAGGAGTGAGGATGAGGGGAAAGAGGAGAAGGAGATGGACCACGGGCGGCCATGAAGCTGCATCTCAATCTAGCTCAGGTGGGTGTTCAGCCAGATTGAAATGCAGCTGGATCGGCTCACCTCTCCTCTTGACCGCACTATCTCTCTCCCAACTCCTCAGTGGAGCTGCAAAAAAAGGATAATGGTAATAATGAATTATAAAATACAACATATTTTGAAGGTATTTCAGCGTAAAACAACCAGTTTCATATCTGAGGACATTTACAGTTCATGTATTGTATTAGTTTTTCGCATGTGTTAATGTAAAATAAACTATTTGCACATGAAACTGCTTCGGAGATGCCCTACTGTCTCCATAATTTGTGCGCTCTTGTGCTTTCCATCTCCTTTTCATGAGGAAAACATGAACGATATATTCTTGACAGGTATTATTGATCTCATATTGTATATGAGTATTCAGCACAGGCTGAGATGGTCACATAGCTCACTGCTTGGACTGCAACATCCTGCAAAACCACAACAATCCAATGAGAAATACCACATTTTTAAGAGTCCCAAATATGAACAGGACAAGATCATGAGGCAATCCTGACATAACTAATGTCCGTGTCCAATTTTTCAACAGATGAACCACAGCCAGAGCTCAGGATTGTCCTGCTTGGGCGGTTGGACGAGGGGAAGACGTCTTCAGCAAACACCATCTTGGGAAGACCAAACTCCAAAACCTCTCCCACAGAGGAGTGCTGCGTGGAAACAGGAAATGTTCACAAGTATAAGGTGGTTGTTTGTGATACTCCAGGTCTATTCCACTGTAAAAAATCTAATGAGGAGATTGTAGAGGAGATCAAAAAATCCATCAAAAAAGTTGACCCTGGTCCTCATATGTTCCTGATTGTGATGGAAGCAGGCGAAAAATTCACAAAAGAATTACAGGAAATGGTGGAAATCATTTGCCGAACATTTGGCAAAAACACAATGTCTTACTCGATGGTTTTGTTCACTTACGGAAACGAGCTGGTCAGGAAGAAAAAGTCCCTAAAGGATTATATTAGTGGAGATGATAAGCTCGAACAACTAATCACACAGTGCCACTGGAGCTACCATGTTTTTGACAACGAAAATGGGAGTCCCACTCAAGTCCCTGAACTACTGAAGAAGATCAACGACATTGTTCAGAGAAGAAGCGGAGGAAGCTACTACACTGCTGAGATGCTAAAAGAGGCTGAGGAAGACTTAAAACAACAACAACAACAACAACAACAACAACAGGTAGAACCTCAAAAAGCAGAAGAAACAGGAGCCGTGCGAGGCCCAGTTCGAACATCAGCTTTACTTGGAACAGGTGCTGGATGTTTGATGGGGTATTTTTTTGGTGGTGGTGAGATGACGTCTACAGTCGGAGCTGCTGTGGGAGCTGTCGCAGGTGGAGTAATGGCGAGTGGAACCACAGGGTTAGCCATACTTGCCAAAAACCACATCAAGAAATGAATCAGAGTGACGGGGTTTTGGTTTTAATCTGTCAACTAAGTTTTCTGCTGTTTGGTTGTGAGCTGAACTAAAGATTTTATGTTTCTTAAACTTTGTGGGTGTTTGTTCAACTACAGGCCTTTTTGACTCTCCAAAATTAATAAAAATCAACCTCTGTAAATTTTAATTTTAAGCATCAGTGGTTATAACACACACACACACACATAGATATATACATATATATATACACACATACATATATACATATATACATATATACACACACACACACTATATAATATATAATATATATATATATATATATATATATATATATATATATGTATATATATAGATAGATAGATAGATAGATAGATAGATAGATTTTAATTTTTCATGTTGTCACCATTTGTTCTTATACATCCTTACCACAACAACGTTCATTTAATGTTTTGTTTTATGTATATGAAATTTTAAGACATTTAAATGTATTTTAATCAAGCTTTGTGCATTATTGTAAATAATAAAAAATAGGATTTTATGATTTTCTCTGCTCAATGGAACATTTAGACAGTAACCTCAGATGCTAATTGTGTTCAAACACACTAAAGAAAATCTGATGCTTTTTATGATATTAAATTCTAACCAGTAAATCATTTCTACTGAAGTGTTAAAATAAATATTATGTTAAATAAAGATCATATAAGTGACTGAAGTAAAGCAGGAATAACATATTATGTTGGTCGAGATGCAATGTTAATGATAAACAGTAATAAAAACCTGCTATTTACATCAGCTGGATAACATCGAGGTCTCGATCAATACCTGATTGATTACTTAAATAGTTGCTCTCATCAGTCACTGAGACAGAAAAAACCTGGAAGTTAGGCTCCAGGTTGAAAAATACTGAAGTTGCTGTTTGTTTGACTTTTAATTGTTTCCACAGCAACGTAAGGTCTTTACTGCAACATGTAAAACTGTTGCAGAAACAACATTTTTGATCATTTTGCAGCTGATTGGCTGCCAGCAGGTTCTATGTTAACTTTGACTCAGAGCATCTAATGTCCGTGAATTCAACAGTAATATGAAGTTATTTTTAAAACGTAGTTCAAAATACTCAAGTAATAATCTGTTTAGTGAGGACACACAGAAGATTAAAGAAAATATATATATATAAATGATGAGTAAACAAAAAAAATATATCTTCAATATGCTGTAAAGTAAAATTTATATGCAACAGTTTAATTTGAAATAATGTCAGAATGTAATTTCATTATTAGCAAAAGTGGTGTTTGGACCCATAAAATGCTTCATAAATGTTATTAAATCACATTATTTAGTCTTTATTTTTTGTCAAGATGTTTAATCGCACTGTGTTTATGTTGATCAAGAATCATTTTAGAAATTTTAACATAAATCCAAAGTTTCACTGCTGGAACTTAAAGTTTCTGGTTATCAGGGTGAAATGACACTTTAATAGGTCATTCCAATACCAATAATATCACCCAGTTTGGATGAATGTAGAACATGTATTGTTAGTCTATAAATAAACACTTTAGAACAGTTTTATAATACAATAGCCTTCATAAAGACTTTATAAGCTGTAACTACGGCTGCAAGATATGGTAAAAAAAAAATAAATTCATTTTTACTAAAAACAACAACAACGATAACAAAAACTATTAAAATCGTGATGATGTGATATTTATTGGGGTCTGAACCAAACAAACATGTTTTCTTTCACCTGGGGAACTCTGCAGTTTTGCAATTAATTGTGCAGCCCTAGCTGTAAACTAATGGTTTTATTAATGGTTAATAAATAATGTTTTGTCACCTACTTGATGAGGTCAAACCTAAAAAAGACACATTTGTCACCACCATAGGAACCCAAAGGTTATTATAATAATGTCTTAAAACTGGTCTATAAAATGTTGATAAAGCCATTTATTACAGCTTATAAACCTTTTATAAACTATGATTCATGCTTTGTTGTATCAGGACTCAAACTGTAAAATATATGTAATTACTTTGTTAAATGTAACAGGTATGTGGGAAAATGTGCAGCTGGTAGAAAGACATATATACTCATATATTTGATATTTAAAGGACTTAAATTTGGAGAAATTTGGCTCCAAACTGTCTGCATGTCATTTACTTTGTGATAATTTGATTTGATATACCTCACCAAAGCACAATTAAAAACTGAGATGGCTCCTGCATTTTTACCAGATCTTGAGACCTTGTGTCAAAATCTGGTTTTATGACCTCCATTATTTTAGTTTCAGAGTTTCAGCCGGATCAAATCAAGAGCAGGATAAAATCTGTTTGCAGGATTCTCATTATTAGGTTTTATAAGCATTATTTATTTTGTGTGCCAAACTTCTTAATGAACTGTTGGCAAACTGGTGTCATTCAGGCAAATATGATTTATTTGAGAGGAAAAAAAACATTCTGTAAAACTTAGAAATAACTCAGTCATACTAATTAGTACTATAATACCTAATCAGGATCTTTAGCAGTTCAGTCCCAAAAACAAACTCCCATTGTTCCAACGGCCCACAAAAACCTACTTGGTTTTTTTGGTCACCACAGACAGACTTAGGTAGGTATTTTATACAGGCTTTCGGTCCAAGCAAACATTTTTTGGTTTTATTGTGGTTTAAGAATAATGGTCTCTGTTTTGTTAGCTAATCACAGTAACTAGCTACATCCAGTTTCTACTGTCATGATATTATAACTCCACCCCCTCATAGCAAACGAGATTGGTTCCTTAGGATTATGATGTCATATATCCAGCCTGCAAACAAGAAATGCTCAGGCTCCTGATGTGTTTCTGTAACACGTGAAAAACACCACATGGACACATTAACAAGGGTGAAAACTGTATTTTCACTGAAGGGGTCTTTTATAAACAAATTATCACAAACTAACTGACTCTGCACTGCAGATAAAATCATCATTTTATGATCAAGACAGTCTGACAAAATGAGCAGAAACACAGGTTAATGACAGCAGCTGTGCTGTGATGTTGACTTTGACTATATTTAACATTATTGATCTCAGAGAAGGTTAGAAGCACAAAGTGTTGCCACATTCACACCAATCATCTGTTATTATATCTAAATGAGGTGCAAACGTGTGTAATGTGCTTGTAAAACAAGATCAAGAATGTCTCTGAAACAGCTCTGAGCTGCATCATAAATGTGGCTGCTGAAGAACAGACAGACGCTTCACTTCACTGCTGGATCCTGAGGACGTCATCAGTTTTCTGTTCTGTCTTGATATATTGATAATGAGCTCTGGGAAAAATATTATGGTGATTTTTCAAACAGTGGATGTGTAATCAGTAATGCCTTTCATTATGTTCAGATTTACTTCATCTTTTACCAATAATAAAGAGCATTAATTGTCCTCCAGACTGTGTCATCATTCAGATCAATATCAACATTACTGACCAGAACCAGCTCCAGTTTAGAAACTGGTTTCTAACTGTCAGCAGATCCCCCTCCTACAGTAGCTCAGATGAATCTTATCAACAGGTGTATTAAGGTGCTAATAATGGAGACTACTATTTGTGTTAAAGCAGGTATAAAGAGTTTATAACTGGTTATTGTTGGGGAATTTCCAATTTTAGTTATCATACTAAGAGGCCAGCAGTAACTCTTAACAAACACCCTGTCTGTCTTCTAGTCAGTAGCTGCAGCTGTCTACTCCTTTTAGATAAATAAGAGAACAACCTGATAGTGTTGCTATGGCAGCTGAAGTCAGAGATGTGTTTGTCTTGTCTCTCTGAGCGGAGAAGACGTAACTGTAATCAGGGATTGGATATCACTGACCCTGAGGAATGGGAGCAGAGGGTGCTGAGCTGTCTTCTCAGACCTCGTTCATCCATACTTCCTGTGTTTGGATTTGCAGACTAACAGATTGATTATATCTGCTGTAGATGTGTTGGGTCTGACCTTATTTGGGCATAGATTAATTATGGTATTATCTGTGATGTTTAAATTCTACCCCTGGTAGACCGAAACTCAGAATTGAAGGGGACATCAGGACAGAGTGTGTACTGATTATTGTTTCATTCTCCTTGATCAAGTTTCATTAAACCAGTTTTCAGTGTAAGATATATATAACATCTCCTTTTGGTGTACAGGCAAAAGATAAAATCTACAACAGTTATGAAACAGTCACAATTTAAGACTCATGTCTCTACATGAGCTACATCAGTGTTTCCCAAACTTGTTTTCTGGAGACCCACTTTTTAAAAGTGACAAACCATTGTGGCCCAAGTCTCAATAGGCCTAATCAATAATAATCAATCATCTTGGAAAGAGTACATTTGGGCATAAATAAGCATTCTTGACCATTTTTACTGCAATTTGTGCATCACAGTATATTATCTTGACATGTGTTATTGGAAACAGATATAAATGCATTAAGGCTGCGTTAACGGGCCATTTTATTGTTTTCATTTCCTCTGACCCGGAAAACACGAAAGGACTTTTTAGCCTGCTTCATAAATGAGACAAAAATAAGTGCATTGAGGCAAAATTGACAGACTGTTTTTTTCTTCTCATCAGTAAAATAATATTATATGTTAACAGATTTATAAAAGGTGTAATGCAGATATAAATCTTAAATCTGCAGAATTTCTGAAATAGTCTTTCATATTTTTGGGGAGGACCCAAATAAAATCTCCTGAGACTCACTTATGGCTCCCAACTCAGTCTCTGGGAATAACTGACCTACAAAAATGAAAATGAAAAAGCAAAATGATGGAAAAGTCATAGAAACAGTTCAGGCAAGAAGCAGCAAGAGTAGTAAAATCAGATCTACACGATAAAGACATGAAATTCAAAAATTCAAAGAGTTTGTTCATTTTACACATCAGAGCTGTGTGGTCAGCTCACAGCCTAACCACTGAGAGCGTCAACTGTCCATCTTGACATTTTGTCAATTTCATTGGTTGTTTCAGACTTCTTATCCAATCAGAAAGGTAGAGGGGCGGAACATAAGACTGAAGTCACGGACTTGTCAACAAAATAGAGGAGTCCAGTGACCGTTAGAAGAGACAACTGACTGGAGACTGGAGAGGAGTCCTGTCCAGACATGTTTTAACCATAGACTGTATATAGAAGTTCTATAAGTTCTAAGGCCGGGTTCACACCGGACGCCGAAGCACTGCGGAAAAGAGTTCAGTTCCTTTCGGCGCTCAGGTTAAACAATGGTGTAGTTCACATCAGAGGCGCCTCAGCGCGCAGCGCCGCGATCGCACGCGCCCTGCACCGATCGTTTCGGCGTCTGGTCTATTTTGTGCATGAGCCGCGAGCGATCGCGTCAATCTTGGCAGGAAGTCACCCAAAGAAAAACGAGAGAATCCAGTGAATTTTCAAAATAAAGCAATTTTCAAAATAAAACACAGCGATTGACTAATGTTATCATGTTTGTGTGCGTTTAATGTATTTGTCATTATCTAAACATAGCGCGCGAGAGGTTAAAAAACACACACACACACACACACCTACACCTACACCTACACCTATACCCACACACACAGGAAAGAGAGACGGTGGGCTGGCTGCAGGAGGTGGGGGTGGGGTGTCAACACACAAACAAACAGGGAAGGAGCGAGAGAGAGGGGCAGAGACGAGTTGTTGTCAAGTGAAGAGTGAAGATGGACGACGTGAAAATTGATCTTGGAAGTGGAGAAGTACAGGGAGTTGTTTGACCCCTATTGCCTATTGTTTGAATCAAAAGGTGTCCCACAAGTTCTGTGCAAATTCAAGTGCCCTCTTGAGATTGTGAAATATATGGCCTCTGTAGATTAAATAATAGCCTAGATATTCAACACTGTGTGACCAAATTTAGTCCACTTAGCTACAGTGCAGGGGCCACCAGGGTCCCACAGCCCTTTTCTCTCCACCATTACCTGTTCCAAGGAAATCTGTCCTCAGCCATTTCTCTCCCTCCTCCAGCTCCATTTCCAAAGGACAAGAGTTTTTACTTCTCCATACAGATTGCCCATTAAATGCTGTTGTTACTGTAATATCATATAACAGCAAAAACATGTTATAGCCTACATATTGTGAAATCATTTACAGGAATTATTTTTAAGGACTTAGTTAATTAGGATAAATTTTACAAATCATGGTAACTATGTAAATACAGCTCTACTGGTGTGAAGGCAGTTATTGCTTTTGTGTAGCCCTCAAAATCCACAAGAATACTGAACTCAAGCTCTGATTTGGAACAGGAATAAAGTATTTTTTATGTGTGGCAGATTGTTGTTGTGATACTAGTGTTACAACTTTGGCAATTATTTCCTCCCATAACTGTGCATATATATATGTGCATCTATTTACAGTTTTGGCTCATAATAACCCACAGATTTACCTCTATCTGTAAAGTATGTAATAAATCATACATAAGCACATAAGCAAAGCATAAATAGTTCAATAAAGACTTTACTATAAGTTTTATACATGAAGAAGAGGTTTTACTGATGACAGAGTCCTTGAAATAATGACAACTAAATCAATTTTCATTAAAATTTATTTCAAGCATATAATAATCACAGCAAAATAATGCCCAAAATAATGTGTCCACATGTATCTCCCCTAAAATTCAACTCCATACATGTAGCCGTGGTTTTGCATGTACCCTCATAGCATCTGGTCCTGCCAGGACACACTGCCCTCAGGGGAGATGAAGAATGCACAGAGTTTTTCTCTTACATCATATGCATCCCTGCATCCTCTGTTGCCACCCATGTTTCTGGCATCCGGCAGTTCTTCCCCTCGCTCTTCTGCTTCCTCCAACCACCTCTGATTGTCAGCTGCGTTCAGGAGGTAGTTGTGCAGGATGCACACAGCCATAATAACAGCATCTGCATTTTCTGGTCTCATCGAAATTCACAAGTAAAGGACCCTCTATCTTGCTGCCAGAATCCCAAATGTGCATTCCACGACCATTCTGGCCCTGGACAGCCTGTAGTTAAAGATCTTTTTCCACTGTCCAAGGCGTTGTCCAGGGAATGGGCTCATTAAATACGTCTTCAGAGGGAAGGCAGCATCTCCCACCATGACGTATGGCACTGGCCCTTGCTGGCCCGATCCTGGCAGAGGACAGTCTGCAGGAACCTGCAGAGTTTTGTTCTCCATGCCGATTCCTATGTCTGATCCACTGTAAACACCTCCATCACTTGCTCGTCCAAAGTCCCCCACCTGGACGTTGATGAAGCGGTAGTTAGCATCTACCAGCGCCAGCAGAACGATGGAAAATGTCTTCTTATAATTGAAAGTACTGACTTCCGGATTTGGGTGGTGCTGTGATGGTTACATGTTTGCCGTCAATGGCCCCAAGGCAGTTTGGAAAATTCCACTGGGACCAGAAAGCAGAAGCAATGTCTTCACACATCTGCTCTGTGGGCCTGGGAAACTGGGTGTCCATCATCCGCCTTTCTATGGCCCGGCAGGTCATATGTATTGAAGAGGACACAGTGCTCTTCCCTAATCTGTATTGGAATGCCAGGCTGGAAAAGGTTTCCCCTGTGCCAAGGAATCTGTGGGAATAGGAAAAAAAATTAATAATAATATATTATACACAGTGATAAAAGCAGGAAAACATGAGCCTGATAAGTTGTCCAGGAGGAAATGTGTAATGTACTGAAAAGTATATAATTTAAGAACAGCTGTAAACTGCAAGTCCTGTTTATAATAGAAATGTTATTGTGTTATAATATTATAAATAATTCATATGCAAGATGTCATTTTATTGTGTTTTATTAATTCATGTTTGTTACTGTGCCACAGTGGAAGAATGCAAGCGGAGATGGAAGCAGTTGCGCGACAGTTTTGTAAAAATCAAAACTTCCCCAGTGAGTCTGCTGCTAGCAGTGTAAAGGACTGGAAAAACAGTAGTATTATGTCCTTCTTGCTTCCACATATGCAGCCCAGAAGGTTAGTAGTTGTTTTTCTAGATGAAAAGAAGTTCCTTTTTCTAGGAGATTTTTAAAATATATATCCAAACAACATATAGTATATTTGGGATATTAATAATTATATTGTAATCATAGTTGTACATAATTTTGTATTCATATTTTGGTTCTATCCAATAGGCCTATTTAATAAGATTTTTTTTTTTTTTTAAGCTCTAAAAGTACTCTCCGGCCTGTTGATCTGAGTGAAGAACAGCCATGGACCTAAGCTCTGATGACACTGGACTGCTTTTAAGGCCTGCCACACCAGGCACTCCCACACTGAGGTCTGCATCCTCTTCACCACATCCATCAGACATAGGACAGACCTCCACCCAGCTTGCCACCCCCCCAATACATCCCAGAGTGCAGGCCTTGTCATCAGGAGCTGCAACACAAGTGTCACAACCCAGCAGAAAGAAAAGGCAAAACAACAACTGCAGGGCCTACAGAAGAACAGCTACTTTGGTTACTGACAGCTGAACAAATCCCAGTCCCACCGCATGTCCCCAAAGATGAGGAGGAGATGTATTTTTTGTATTTTTTTCGCCCTCAGCCTTGTACCCAGGCTTAACAGACTGCCTCGTAGCTCCCAGGCACGCGCACAAATTCACATCTTACAGTACCTCACAGACATGGAACTTTAACAACAAGAACACACCCAAGCTTCCAGACCTCCTACCATCAGCAAAGTCACCTCCCACCCCCCACAACATATCAACAAGTACAACCCCCAATGTCCCACCCACAACAGAGACAATACACTGAAATGCAAACCCCAGCTCAACCTGGGGGTGTGAAGAGGTCCATGCTAGAGGAGCTGGAAGACCCCCCACCCCCCCACCCCCAGAGCATGCCACCATTTCCAGTAGGACAGTAGAAAAAATAATTGAGCTTAAATAAATCTTTTTGTTGTTGTATTTTTTGTTGTATTGGTTGTTGTATTATATTTAGGTTTAAATTGTAGTTGTTCCAGTTGTTAATAAAATTTTCACACTATACACTGTTCTGAAAAAACGTATTTCTTTTTTATCTTGTTACAATAATTACCTCAGTGTAACTGCAAGCCGTTGTTTTGGTTGGATGGCTTCGCGGAAATTTGTTGTTTGTGTGGTCAGATCAGGCCCAGCCAAAGACAGAAGATGATCCATCTTTTCAGGAGACATCCTGAAGTATTTCAGGTGGCGATCTCGGTCCAGGGACAATTCGGCCACAAGATGGTGGAACACACCAAATTCCAGTCGTCTTTTGTTAATGGGGTGGACCCACATTCTTCTTCTACTCTGACGACGCCTGCAAAGCAGTAGATACAGCGCAAGGGCTCTCCTCCTGATTACAACTCGCACTGGGAAACAGGAAGAGAAAATAATAGATTTAGCCTAATAAAAGTGAAGAGTAGATAAACAAACACGTATTTGAGATCTCAGTATTCCAACGGTATATCTACACAACTACTACTAGGCTACTCCTTTGGTGTGTCCCAAATCGCGTACTTCTGCACTTACACTTAATATTTTGAGTACGTAAGTGCGTTCACACTGAGCAGTGTGCGAAAATCTAGTGCACTATGCGCACTGCATTGGCACATTAAACAGCCGGAAAATTGAGTGTGGATTGCTGGACACTTTCCACACTCAACGGCCGCCATCTTAGTGACGTAGCGGAAGTACGTTACTATTTTTCAAAAGGCGGCGGTGGAGATGAGCAGCAGCGACATGGGCAGCGAGGACAGCACGGTGGACATTTCGTCCTTATACTGATGTAAGTAATTCATTTGATTTTTTTGCGCAATACTGTTGTTGGATAAAGGTATCATTAATGTCATTTGCACGTTTAGTGCTTGTGTGTCTAACGTTAACGTTAACTAGCGTAACTTGTCGTCTTTACTGCAGAGGATTGTTGATTGATTGAGTTGCAATCAGACTTTAAAAGGTAGAAGAAGAAGAAGATATCATTTCCGGTAAGTGTGCAACGGCAGTGTTTGATTTGAGACAGTACTAACTTGTCGAAAATTGCGTACTGTGCAACTCAGTACACTTCTTTACAGTGCACTGAGGGAAGTACGCGATTTGGGACACACCACTTGTCTCTGTTGTCTGTGTTGTCTCTCTCTCTCTGTGTATAGCCCTATAGCCTACTTTCATTCACGGATAAATAAAAGAAGTGGACAAACATGCTGGGTACAGTCAGGAAAACATGGCATTATACACTGCCCGGCCAAAAAAAAAGTCACCACCTGGATTTAACTAAGCAAATAGGTACGAGCCTCCTATTGGATAATTACTGCATGGGCGATTATCTTTCAGCTGGCAACAAGTTATTTAACCCCAACTGGTGCAATGAGTTGCTTCTCATTTCCTAAACAACCATGTCGAAAGACACATCCCGTGGTCGTGGAAAAGATGTTAGTCTGTTTGAGAAGGGTCAAATCATTGGCATGCATCAAGCAGAGAAAACATCTAAGGAGATTGCAGAAACTACTAAAATTGGGTTAAGAACTGTCCAACGCATTATTAAAAACTGGAAGGATAGTGGGGACCCATCGTCTTCGAGGAAGAAATGTGGCCAGAAAAAAATCCTGAATGATCGTGATCGGCGATCACTTAAACGTTTGGTGAGATCAAATCGAAGAAAAACAACAGTAGAACTCAGGGCTATGTTTAATAGTGAAAGTAAGAGCATTTCCACACGCACAATGCGAAGGGAACTCAAGGGATTGGGACTGAACAGCTGTGTAGCCTTAAGAAAACCACTAATCAGTGAGGCTAACCGGAAAAAAAGGCTTCAATTTGCTAGGGAGCATAAAGATTGGACTCTGGAGCAATGGAAGAAGGTCATGTGGTCTGATGAGTCCAGATTTACCCTGTTCCAGAGTGATGGGCGCATCAGGGTAAGAAGAGAGGCAGATGAAGTGATGTTCCCATCATGCCTAGTGCCTACTGTACAAGCCTGTGGGGGCAGTGCTATGATCTGGGGTTGCTGCAGTTGGTCAGGTCTAGGTTCAGCAACAGTATGTGCTCAAAGAATGAGGTCAGCTGACTACCTGAATATACTGAATGACCAGGTTATTCCATCAATGGATTTTTTCTTCCCTGATGGCACGGGCATATTCCAAGATGACAATGCCAGGATTCATCGGGCTCAAATTGTGAAAGACTGGTTCAGGGAGCATGAGACATCATTTTCACACATGGATTGGCCACCACAGAGTCCAGACCTTAACCCCATTGAGAATCTTTGGGATGTGCTGGAGAAGGCTTTGCGCAGCGGTCAGACTCTACCATCATCAATGCAAGATCTTGGTGAAAAATTAATGCAACACTGGATGGAAATAAATCTTGTGACATTGCAGAAGCTTATCGAAACAATGCCACAGTGAATGCGTGCCGTAATCAAAGCTAAAGGCGGTCCAACGAAATATTAGAGTGTATGACCTTTTTTTTTTGGTGGCGACTTTTTTTTTGGCCAGGCAGTGTATTTTTAAGAGGTTATTTACTTACCCATGATGTAAAAAGCAGCTCTAAACAACAGCTTTTACATTCACCTTTCCAATACTGATAAAGGTAAGAAACTAAACCCAGAAAACCTGGTTCTCCCTCAGAGTGCTGGTGTAGGAACCTAAGAAATCTACTGCTGTGGACAAAGTCTTTTTTAGACACCCAAAACAATTAATCATTTTATGTGAACACTATATTTAGAATATTTTCACCACTTTACTGTCAGACAGACTTTTCTGACTGGAAACTGAAGCTGTCATCAAATGAACCAAACTCATGTGACAGAAACTGTAATTTTACTAAGCTGCAGCTTTAGAGGTTTGATTGTGTGACTTTGGTGTTTTAAAGTTTAGTTCAGATTCACTAAATCACTGTTTCTGCCAAAGGAGAGTGGCGGCTTTGTAGAGAGTGATTTTGGCTGATGTAACAGTGGTTTCAGAAAGGGATCAGAAATATTCCACATATAGTGTACTCTTTAAATGATCCAAACTGGGGGCGTGTTGACCTCCATCGACTGTAGGGGGTACACTGACTGTGGAGAAGAACCTCATAGAACCACACTTCAGATCATACAAACTATTCCTTTTATTTATGTCGTATTAAGTAGGATATTTTTTTTAATACTTTAATGATCAACATACATGTGTAAGACATTTCCCCTCCCTGATAGAAAAAATAACTTCCTTTGTTCTGCTCTGAGGTGGCACGCTGAAAGGGGAGGAGACAACTTTTCAACAGCATGATGACATCATCAGTTCTTTAATTCTTCAGGAGAACATGACCCACAGATATGTTTTAACAGGGTCTAAATTCAACCGTCTAAATTATCAGAGGGGTTGATTTCCGTGGACCAGTTTGTTTTTAACTAAGTGCATGTTTAAATTTGTGAACATTTAATTTGTGAGACTGCCAGAATGTCTCATAGTGGCACATCAGATTTATTTCAGCCTGTTTCATGGAAAGGCAGAATTTGAAATCCTACTTTTCAATGAATCTTGGTGTGTTCTCTTTCTCTTTTCCCCCAGGACGGGACGGGACGACGACTCTATCTTAGAATCAACAGTGGGGTGTGTTTATGTTGTATTCAAGTTTCCAAACCCACTTTGTAGCTACATGATTTCTTCAGTATGTTTTCAGTTTAGGATATTTAACTGTTATCTTGAAGCCTATAGAACTTAGAGAACTATTCACTTTTCTGAAGGTGTTTGATTGTAATAATAAAAAAAAAAAAAAAATCAGAATAAAACAGTCAGATGACTGACAGCAACAGCTGCCAAACAAAAAACCAGAAATTTAAAGTATCTTATTTCAAATAAAGTGCAAAAACAATAAATTTACAGGAAAAAGCTGTGAAATAACAAAAACTGTTAGTGACATCACTTTATTGAAGGTGTTTGATCATAATAATTTAGGAAAAGTCTGTAAAATAACTGTTTCTCTGTAAAAGCTTTAATGAAAATGTATTTATGCTGCAGGGAAATAAAATGTTTTGACATCTAGTAACAATTAATGAGTAACACAGATGTAAAAATGTGCTGATTTTATGTTGGGAGGAAATTAAAGAGGAGGAAAAGTTTGTCATGGTGCATCACTGCATTTCACCACAGTTAATATGATCACTGCCACTTTGTTATTCTTGAAGATATTTTGTCTGCTTTAGTGTTTTTTTTTTTGTTTTTTTTTTTTGGCCTGTAAATCAATTGATTTATGTCATTAGAATGTAATTAGCAGTTTTTGTAACAAAACAATATTTTGTGCATCATTAGTTACATTATGTGTGTAACAGTTATCATTCGTGTGCAGTGAGTGATAGAAAGTCTTAAATAGTGTTTGAATATTTTACAATATGTGAAAACTTTAGATTAACTGCATCAAAATATGAATTATAGGGTCCGGGCAGCCTAAGCTGCCAGGCCCTATTGTAATCCTGCATGTTCTTCTTCTTCTTTCTTTCTTTCTTTCTTCTTCTTCCGAGGAAATCCTACTTCCCATGCACGAAAAATGACCAAACTTTGCACAAAGGTCCAGTCCCATGCCAGATGTCCTCAACTGGAAACACAAGACAATAGTCCTGATGGTGGCGCTACAGCAAGCCTCTAAATTTCAAAACTTTGAAAATTCACAACAAATCAACCATATGTGCTACAGCTTTGGATACTTTCACTTTGAAATGTTCTTTTCCATGGCATGGATGGCTGCTGCCTGGCACCACTGATCCTTGGCTTAGTCAATTTGTGAAGCCTACATGAACTGTCATTGCCAATTAGCTCAGTTGAGTAAAGACGGACTCCAGTGTCAGAAGTTGTGAGTTCGAGCCTCAGCTAAGGCAGGATGGACTTTCGAATGTGAAAGCCTTATGTTCAGGTATCATGCTATGTGGATTAGAGACTGTTAAGATTTAAATAATTATGATTCAGGGAGTTTTGGGAAAGAGACAAATACTCTTTATCAAAACGTTTCCCTGTTATCCCTTGTCTCTTTTCCCTGTTTATTTGGCTTAGCTATCAGTCAATATGCGAGTCTCTTGTGCCAGAAATTGTGAGTTCAAGTCTTCAACTGATTGAAATGCACATTAGAATGCCACCTTTTTTCATCTTCCTACACTCTGCTTGTTGCTCAGATTGCCTAATTTTGCTAAAATTGCCCGGCCCCGACCATTGCTGCGCAGCAGCTATAATTTTATTTTATCACTTTGTTGATTGGTTTGTTAAATACATATTTCATGTTTTTGAAAGCTCATGTGCATGCTGTTCACCTGTGTGGATTGTGAAAGGATTCAGTACACAACTTGAGTAATGTTCTTTTTAAAATGTAACAGAACATTTCAGGTGTGAGTTGCTCTGTTGTTTAATGAAATGCTGCCCTCTGCTGGTGGCAGCAACACTGAAATATAACAAATCACAGGAGCTGCAGTTGTTTGGTAAAGGAAAAATATGTGAGAAAACAGCATATGACGTTCTGTAGCAGTACAGAGACGTCCTGACCTACAAATCTTGTTCTCCAGATGTAAGAAAATAGACCCCAACAAATGGTCACATCATCATGATTTTAATCATTTCAGTGAAAATGAAAATTGTGATGTTGATATTAATTATGTCATAATTGCAATATCTGTCAAAGTCATCACAACATGATTTTTATCCTATGTGCAGACCTGCTTGAAGTTATATTTGCTTACCATCAGTGATTCCCAAAGTGTGGGCTGCGGCCTCCTGGTGGGCCGTGAAGGTCCTGCAGGTGGGCCCTGAGAAGTCAAGAAAAATAAACAATAAAACATTTTTAAGTTTCAATTCTATAAATTTGAAATGACCATAAAGTCATTTTAAAAATTAATATAAATAAATAAATGACTTATATTGTCTGAGTGGTGGCAAAGAGCTCCAACCTTTCAGCAGAGTTTGAGAACTGCAGTTCTTATGTTTCTGAGAGCCAGATACGTTCAGGTCTTAAGCATAAGACTGTATAAAACATGGACGTAGCACCCGTGACATCACCATTGGTTTCGGGGAGTCGTTTGGGACCAAATCATGGCATTTGAACTGCGCCATCTTGGATTTTGTGGGAGTGTACTTTCCATATTTGGCGGAGAGGCGGTTACTCTACGGGTCAGCCAGCCGAGAACCCGCCACTTAGGTTGGAGCAACCGAGCTAGCCTAAGGCTAATCAGCTAATCAGTTAAGTGGCAGCTACACGCAGCTACATCCACCACACTAACTACTCTTAAAAACAGAGATCATTAATGTTGCTGCTGTGTTTTAAACATGACTGTTTCAGATAGAGAGGTTTTAGGTGGAGCTGCAGGTTTGGTGGAGTTGTGGTGGGAAATTTATTTAACTGTGAAACAATCATTATTATTTCATATTAATAAAATATATAAAATGTTAAAAACATTATCATTGTCATTATTATTAATGATAATAAAATAATGATAATGATTAATAATAATAATAATAATAATAGCATACAAAATGTTTAATATTGTAATATTTACAGGCTTTCAACCGCTGCCTCCATCCACTATCCACTTACAGTTACAGCACACACAAACAACAGCAGCCGCTTACTGACGGAGCTGCTCTGTCCATGCAATGTCGGACTTTTTCAACAGAAAAAATGAGAGGAAATAAAATTGTAGCCTAGTTTCCCGCATGTAAACGGACTCACACCGCAACAGCGTTCCTAACATTAGCTGCTCCGTCCTCTTTCTGTATCAGCACGACCATAAATCGGCAATTAAGTCATAAGCCAGCTGCAAAATATGCTAATACATGCTAATTAGCGCAAACATCCAGGTAAAATAGTGAGAAATTTATTGTCACAAAAACCTATCGAACATTGGCAAACAAACACGGACACTGCAGCCCCTGTCAACCGCTGGAGGTTAGCCGGGGCCTCTGGATGTAGCCGCCTAGCTCAGCCGATGCTTAGCAAAGAGCTAACTGCCAGTGCCATGTCTATGGAGCTGTACTCAACGTAACCACGGCCCTAATTTATGCAAGAATTTTAAGCCTAAATAAGACTAAAACGGTTGTGGTACAAAAAAATTCTTTTTCTTATGTGACGACCCCTCCCTTGCACAGTGCTTCCTGTTGTTGTTGCTGCTTCTCTCCCTTGTCTGCAGGAGGGTCATTAAAAGGGATGGGCCACACCTGGGCCCGTTGTGCTCTTCCCCTTGAAATAGGTGCCTCAGCCTGCAGTCTCTCTCTCTTTCTGCTGTCATCCAGGCAGACAGCACCTCAGCAGCATGTGCTCGGCCTGATCTTCCTTTTTGTTTCTTTTTGCACATACACAACCCACGCACCATACATGCATTACACCACTGAACCATGATTCTCAATGATCCGTTGATTGGTTTTGTGTTTTGTAAAATAAAGTTCTTTAGTCCGCCACCTCGTGCTGTCTCCCTTTATGTTGCAGCCAGTGAGCCAGGCTGTAACAGATGGGGGCTTGTCGGTTTTGTGGTTGACCCGGATGTAGTGACTTTAGTATCGCTGTAATGTTGATAGTCAGTTGTAGGCCTGTTCTGTACGTTTCATGTTGAGGGAATTTTTGGAGGCATTGTTCAATTGTTCAATTGTTTTTGGCAGCCGCAGAGAATTGTGTTGTTGCAAGCTGAAATTAAAAGGCTTGAGTTAGAGGAGCGCAGGTTGAGTTTGCGAGTGTTGAGGTGGGGGTCAGCTCCTGCTGTGTTTCTGGACCTTCATATGGAGTATTTCTGTGCCATCTGAGTTTTGAATATGAATTTCTAAGATTGAAATTTTTCAGCATCAAAATCAGACTGAGTTTTTTGTTTGAATTTTTTTTTGTTGAAATAAATTCAGTGTAAAAAAATCAATTTCTAAAAAAAATTCAGTGTAAAAAAATTCAACTTCAAAAAATTCAATGTAAAAAAAACAACTTCAAAAAATTCAGTGTAAAAAAATTCAACTTCAAAAAATTCAGTGTAAAAAAAATTCAACTTCAAAAAATTCAGTGTAAAAAAAATTCAACTTCAAAAAATTCAGTGTAAAAAAACAACTTCAAAAAATTCAGTGTAAAAAAATTCAACTTCAAAAAATTCAGTGTAAAAAAAATCAACTTCAAAAAATTCAGTATAAAAAAAAAATTCAACTTCAAAAAATTCAGTGTAAAAAAAACACTTCAAAAAATTCAGTGTAAAAATTCAACTTCAAAAAATTCAGTGTAAAAAAAATTCAACTTCAAAAAATTCAGTGTAAAAAAAAATTCAACTTCAAAAAATTCAGTGTAAAAAAAACAACTTCAAAAAATTCAGTGTAAAAAAATTCAACTTCAAAAAATTCAGTGTAAAAGTGTAAAAAAGTGTAAAAAACTCAGTGTGGCATGATAAAGCGCAGCTGTTGATCTCGATCTGAAAGGGAAAAAGAAAACGGGCCTTTAATAATATCAAACACTTTCACATGTTAACGTCACTTATCCAGCGTAGGATGTATAATAAAGCAGCAACTTCATTATGTGTCAGATTCTGGGTTTAAATCTTAGCTGTTCTCCTTTAGAACCAGTGTGTGAACCACACTACCAGAGACAAACTGGCACAACAAACAACTGAATCTCACGGTGAAAAATGCAAAATCTCACAAATGAACACGAGTACACCTCAGTTACTCACTTACTGTCACTCACCTGGACAATCATCTCACAATCAACACACCATCACGCTGACAACTATCTCTGTCTACTGCACTATAATCACTGTCCAAACTCCTCAACAACCACAAAGTCATCTGTGGCCTTTAATATAAAGTATGATTGATGTTATATCACAAGTTCACCTGGATGTCACACTGTCACACTTTAACACAGCTAACGCCAGCAGGTAATTATCTCCACACTATGCGTGAGCTTGGTGTAAAACAGCTGACCTCAGACTGCATGTTCCTCTCATAGATTGTATGGAACTATATCCTGTTCTCCAATGGATCAGATAAAGATATGTTATACACATACTGGACTAACAACAGGAAAAGTTGTAAACTCCTTAACGCTACTGGCCTATGCAGTGTTTCACAGTGTTTCACACAGTCACCTACGGTCACTGCTGTGAATCTGGGAAAACAACAATATAGAAACGTGATTTAAAAATAAGCTATATATATCACAGTAACCTATAGGAACGTTTTTGTGAGGATTTTTCTAACCTCCGACTTCACAAAGTCGAGACCTGAGATCGCTATCGCAGCTACAGCCTAACGGTGAGGAGCATCACAAGTTAATTCAGTGTAACATGATTGGCTGGACGTTGGCTGAATTGAGACAGGGATCGATTGCTTCTCCCTGGTGACCCGGATGTTGAGTCTGGTTCTTTTTACACAGAATTTTTTGAAGTTGAATTTTTTTACACTGAATTTTTTTTAGAAATTGAATTTTTTTTTACACTGAATTTATTTCAACAAAATAAAATTCAAACAAAAAACAAAAAATTCAGTCTGATTTTGTTGCTGAAAATTTTCAAACTTAGAAGTTCATATTCAAACTCAGATGGCACAGAAATACTTCCATAGTCCTCCACACTGCAGTGAAATCTCTCTCTCATGTTCAGTCGGATGTTTGACAGTCGCTGCCACCTGCTGGTCGATACAAACTTCACACTCTGCAGCTGTGAGGAGGAGAACAGGTCCCAGCATCTGTCCGTCTCTGCCACACGTCACACCTCACATTTCTACCTCAGCACTCACAGTTTTTGTCTTGTGTGGAGAAAATATTTACAGCATCAGTCTCTTCTTCTTCTTCTTCTTCTTCTTCTTCTTCTTCCTTCACATGCATGAAGGTAAATCAGACTTTCCACGTAGGTTCAGTCCTCTGTCAAACTTCATCAGTTGGTTCTGTAGGCTAAAAGTCTGATGGTGGCATTTTTGACACGAGTTTGAACGTAGCCTTCGTGCAGCCCTGCTGATCGTGAAGCCATCTGTGGTTCGTCACCTGACATGTAGCTCAGCAGGGGTGTGACCTGTTCTTGGAGTCAGAGGTTGTGAGTTTGCGTCATCGGTGATGCAGAGGTGATGTAATAATGTTCACTCAAGCATGAAGCTTTGGGGATTAGAGACTCATGATTTCAAAGATATTTTTAATTTTAGAAGTTTTAAATAATTATCAGTCCAGGCGGTTCTGCTGACGGACCCTCATGTATTTGTCATTAGGCTCCTTTTCCTCTTCCTCCTCTTCATCCTCCGACCCGTCACTGCACAACAGCTGTAATTATTAGTTTTACTTGATATCTGATATCTAAAAACATAAAGTTTAATTATGATTTGTTATAATTTAAACTACTGAACAGGAGGTTTTAGTCTTCAACTCCAACTCCAAAACAGTTTGGACGTCGTGTAAAACATAAATAAAAACAGAATCCAATGATTTGCAAATTATTTTCAAAACAAGACATTTAATGTTCAAACTGATAAACTTTGTTGTTTTTAATGAATATTTACTCATTCTGAATTTAATGCCTGCAACACTTTTCAGAAAAGTTGGAACATTAGACTGTGAAAGTTGTGTAACACTCCAAAAACAGCTGTTTGTAACGTTCCACAGGTAAACAGGTGAGTTGGTAACAGGTGACAGGATCATGATTGGGTATTAAAGGGGCGTCCTGGAAAGACTCAGTGGTTCACCAGCATGGATGGGGTGAGGTTCACCACTTTGTGAAAAACGTTTCAGAACAACACAAAACTGCAGGAATTTATAGATTTCACCATCTACAATCTATAATATATGAAAAGATTCAGAGAATCCAGAGAAATCTCTGCACGTAAGGAACAAGACTGAAAACCAACACTGAATGTCTGTGACCTTTGACCCCTCAGGCAGCACTGCATTAAAAACTGCATTAAATGTTGACAGTTTTCAGCTGCCTTCACTGATCCATCTGAGATGAACTGTGTATTTTCTCCTGTGACCACCAGAGGGCAGCACCTTGTTAAACTGCAGCACACTGAGCATCAGAGCATCATCCTCCCGTCACTCTGTTTCCATTTAGTCCAAATAATATTCATATAAAATCAGTCATAAAACTTGTTTTATTTTGTCCTTAAAAAGCCCAAATAAAACATCTTCATGGTTTTGTTGTGTCGATGTAATCTGAAGAAAAGTTAGCACTTATATTTTTACATTTATTCTTCAAAGTAAATAAGTGTTGAACAGTTCTTGACAGAGTTAAATAAACCTCAGTCCATGTCCTTCTGTTCAGTCATTCATCATCTCAGGTTCAGTAACACTGGAGTCCATCTTTGTTTAAAAGTCTCCATCCTCACTTACTTCACTGTGTTGAGAGAACTTTCATCCACTTTATGGTTCAGATGATTTTCTTAGCAGTCATTAAAAGTATGTGTATAATATGAGTATGAGTATGAAGAGGGATGACAGTATTCATTATTTTCTCTTTATTATACCAAATATTTTAAAGAGAAATAAAAAGTTACACCAAGAGTTACAGAGAAGTTTTGGCCTTTGTGACTACAAACCAGCTCTGGTCATTGTGTGGGGGAACATCTCTGTGTTTCTGACACTTTTCAGAAATCTTGTTTTTGTGGTGACATGACAGATAAATCTACGGTGGCCCTGAGAGCTCAACACGAGCACATGAAGAAAACATCTTCACCAATCTGACACCACATGTGCTGCATTTAGAAAAATGCTGAAGAGTGAGAAGTTTGAGAGCAGAAGCTCAGTGAATGACTGTCATGTGAAATAGTTCTGCCTGTCCTGTCACAATAAACTGGTTTTGTCCTGCTGAGAGACGACATGATTATCTCACCACTGAATTCCAGCAGCAGCCAGTCAGAACCAGGCATGAGAAAGGAGACTTAGTTATGAGAAGGTGGATCTGCATGCACGAGGTACAGAGGGTTTGTTATTTAGAATAAAGACAGAGGGAACTTGTTGGACAACAGAGACGACTCAAAGACTGCAGCCAGTGAGAACCAAGGAGAACCAACGGGGATTTCAGTTTTCAGGAGTTCTGGGTGAAAACTGAACGTCTAAGACCAGAACAGCCAAGATGGTCATTTTGACCAAATTTATATGTGCAATAACTTTGTTGAATTCAAAAATACACTTCTGGTACCTGACTTTTCCTAAAAGTGTCAGTATTTTCATTTAAAATGTTTTTATATAAAATACAGAAAGAAAGAAGTTTTACTGATTTCGGACACAGGTCAAAGAAACACAGAAAACTTCACAAGTGATGCAGATAAAAGTATAAATTATGCAAAAATAAAACTTAATGAACTTATTGGCACAAAATAACGAAGGACAGCTGGATGTCCAGGTGAAATAAAGTCCAACAAAGAAAATCCAAATGTCCAAAAAACAACAAAAACACTGAGGGGAGGATATACAAAAAAGTGCACAAGGGAGCAAAATGTAGACGAAAACGAACGAGTAACTGAAGAGAACAGACACGAGGTTCAGTACACCAGAGAGCTGATCAGGGACAGGAGACAACAATCAGACATGAAAAATAAAGGCAGGAAAACAGACAAAGACAGGAAGTTAAGACAAAATAAAACAGGAAGTGACCTACAATCAGAATCATTATACTCAGGTACAATGAAATTATGAACAGCTTCTCTGACAGCTTAATTTTTTCATCATCTACCACGTCATCAGGAACAGAAAGCATGCGGTCTTTAACTGTGATCGAGAGCCACCTGACTCAGCTGAAAAGATGTTAGCAGTCCCTGTTCTGTCCCTCTGTGTTCCTCTGTCCTCATGGAACCTGACAGAAAACGAGCCTTGTCCTCGTCCTGTAGAACTTCTTCACCTTGTTTTCCTTCATCACTGCATCTGTTGTATAATAAATGCACTGGTTTTATACTTGTTAGAAGTCAGTCCATTCACCCTGAAACTTCATCATCAACTTTACACATCTTTGGTTTTAAGAGAGACACTTTGAAACTTGTAATCTGTGACCTGCTGATGCAAAGTGAAGCTTGACACAATTACAAGCTTGTAATTACACAATTACACGGAACAATTACAGCACATACGTGTGCAAGAAACATAATCTAATGAAACATAATGTAAAGACGTATCTGTGACCTACAGGCTCCGGTTCTGGTTCTCAAAGTAGCTCAGAGATATGTTCCACATTCTTAGTACATGTGCCTGACTTGCAGGCTTCACGGGCCACAGAAGAAGAAGAAGGGTGTATCCAGGCCGGGGGCCACGAGTTGAATAGTCCTGGCCTAAGACCTCTTTTATTTCTCTTTTCAACCAGATATAATGTGGTAACAGCATCAACATGTCACTAATTTGTGTAATCATTTTGATCAGCTGTACAGCTGCATCCAGCCCAAAGATACAAACAAACTTTGGTGATCAGTTTGTTTGTTCCGACACTGAACAGCGCCGGCGTTACTGCGGGGTCATGATGGAAAGAAATGGACAACTTTCACCACATTTAAGTGATGACGTTCTGTGTAATCAGGACTGGGAGAGTTACATTAAAAATGTAATCTGATACAGTTAAATGTAGTCAGTAATGTAATCCAAGTATCACAAGATTAAAGTAATGTAACTTCATTGCTTTCCATTACTTTTGGATTACCTCAGTATAAAACATGATGAGATTATTTAATCTTATTTAGTGCTTTTAGAGCTGCAACTATTGATTATTTCCATCATTGATTAATCGTTGATTATTTTCTTAATGGATCAGTCAGCTGTTTGGTTCATAAAATGTCATAAAATGTCTCTCAGAGTCCAAGATGACGTCCTCAAATGTCTCGTTTTATCCACAAGTCAAAGATCTTCAGTTTCCTGTCAGAGAGGAGTAAAGAAACCAGAAAATATTTAATATTTAAGAAGATGAAATCAGAGAATTTTGCACATTTTTTCATCGAAAAATTACCCAAAATGATGAATCTATTATCAAAATGGATGCAGATTCATTTAATAGTTGATTAATAACAGATTCATGGTTGCAGCTCTCAGTGTTTTATGTTCATCGTTTGGTTGTTTATTAGTTTGTTTTTCTGTTCCTTCCTTTGTTGTGTCCAATTTATTGATTGATTTAAAGATGACAATGGAAAACAGTTGGCATTTTTGTATCCAGATTACATGTAATCCATTACTCCCCAAGTCTGAGGCCAACACACCTCTGTTGTCTGTTAATAAGGATATCATGGAAAGTGCATTAAAAGTAGAGCTTGAGTCTAAAAGTAGAAATATTGAGAAATATTAAATAAGTTGAAATCAGGATCCAGTAGATCAGGACGCAGGCTACTGCTCCTCTCTGCTACTGGAACAAAGCAGCTGCTGGTTCAGGTAAACCTTCTGTCCAACATGGTTTAAATACAACCTGATTTGAGGTGTTTTTTAGTTTGAGTGGATTTTTGGAGCTGACGTTTGAGATTATCAAATCAGCTTTCAGAAAGTAACTTGCATTTCTAATTGCATTAGGGACATCAGGTAAAATAGGACAAATACAGTTTTACATCTTTGAATATTTTAAATAAATATTAGCAGCCAATCACCAAACTCCTAATTGTTTTGTTTTGTTTTGTCACAATCATTTTCACGATGTGAGCAGAATACAGGAGGAATAAAATTAAACCTTAAAAAAAGACTTAGCATGAAATTAACAGCAATGAAGACATTACAGCATGAAATTACCTTCACTTATTTAGTGTAGACATTTCTCCCTCCACAAATAATAGAAAGATAGGAAGTGATTAATATGAAGTATTTCATTACATCCTCATAAGGTTTGAATGTTGGTGCCGTTTTCTGTTTCCAGTTAAATAAGATCAAACTTTGTACCAGTCGGCAGAAAAATGACACCATATTATGTTTGTGTTAAAGCCCGCAGGTCCTCGAACCACCACCAGGGGGTCCAATTCAACAGGTCAGTGCTAAATTCTTAATAAAGTCTGGAAAATATTATTCCAGTAGTTTGATATCCTCTGACTGCTGCAGAACATGTGACCTAATGATGCCGGTGAAAGACCACAGCGATCACATGACGACTGAAATAAGACTTCAGGTAGATTTCATAATGAACTTTATATCTTTTATATCTATGTTTGTGAAGTGTACTTGGTTTGATGACTTTTGTTTGGGCCTCTGATTCGCTGCTTGTAGCTGCGTTCTGCTTTCTGTTCTGACCTGTGATTGGTCGGCTTCTCTCCTCAAACTGACTCGGTAACAGATGACACGTGTTAGAGGGGAGGGACCCACACACACTTTATAATATATGACAAACTATTCAACAACAAGACATCACAGATCAGCTGCTCCTAAAAGACAAAGATGGACAGAAAAGCTCCTCACACGGTGAGTTTATTTTTATTTACAGTAACCTCACTCAGAGGAAAAACTGATTCTCTTATGATTATTACTGTTTTCATCTATCACTGCGATCAGTGATGTTCTACAGAAACCTGATCTAAAACTCACCACCTTCTTCTGTTAAACTTCTCTCATTTCAGTCTTCAGACCTGATTTGTTGTGTCACTTCACTCAGCTTCTTAAAAATATCACATTTTGCAGCTTATATTCATATATTTCTATTTGTCATAATATGCACTGTGTTATATTTGGTTACATGTGTTTTAAAGCATGTACGTATCATCTTCTATCTTCATGATTTACTTACTCAGACTTTTACACTCTTGTTCAAAACATGTATGTAATATGTATTTATCACTGTTTTTGACACCAAATGAATATTTTGTAATCAATATTTAGTGCTGCTTAAAATCCTTTCAAAATCACATACTGACACTTGTCAGCTTTTACCATTTAACAGCTGATTTTTATTTATTATTTTAACAAATGTGTCTTTTTTTTCAAAATAGAAACAATTTTGCACAACAAACAATGAAATACTTGAAATCTTAGTGTTATTATTAGCTGGTATTAACATTAAAAGTTGTGTTTTGCCTTTTAAACTCACTAAATTAAGATGCTGAACAGCTGTTTTATGAGAAACTGTATATTTAATTCTTGGACAGAAATTCATTAGAAGTTTGCTTCTGATGTTTTGGTTTGTGTGCAACAGTTATATGAGTTATCATTTTTCTGCCTGTAGAAATTCTACATTTTGTATATTCAATGTTTATATGTGTGCAGAGTTATTATATATATATATATATATATATATATATATATATATATATATATATATAATTATATTAAGCTGTGGTGGAGCAGTAAACATGGATGTGGCAGTATTTTCAATATGGCTTTTAATCAGTGTGTTTACAATGAACTGGGATGTAACTGTGTGGAAAAACATTTTAAATCTTTTTATCTTTAATTTTTAATCTTTCCTGTCTAGTTTGCATCTGAGATGATTGGTTCTATTTTTGCAGTAATGGAAGAAGTTTAAAACCCAGTTTACACTCAGTTCCAAAGAGAATCGTTTTAGTGCTGCAGAGTTAAAGTTATCAGTAAAAACCTTCTTATATGAGACAGTTACAGAGAGGATTTGTCCAGTTGTGAGACACAAAGAGAACAGAATCATCAACATACATGAAGAGTTCTTCTGTACAATAAGCAGGATTAAAGTCTGTAGGACTCTTAGATCCGTCTCACCTGACGGGATCATTCCTAACTTAGCAGACAAACCTTTTGTACTGATTGTTTTTAAAGTTTGGAGGCAGTAAGTACGAATGCACACACTGTATGTACCGTGTCTGCATGACTTCTCACCTGACTCGAGCAGTTAGCATTAGCATTAGCTCTCATCAGCCAGCTCCACTTCTAAAATCTGTTTGTGAGTCATCATTTAGCCGACAGCATCCACCGTCGTCAGCTAGAAATGAGAAGCTGCTTTTGTTTAATGTCTCTGAGGAATCACAAACTTTGTGTTTACATTTTCTGACATTTTATGGACCAAAAACTGATCAATTATAGGAAAGATTATGGCCAGATTGATCACTAGTTGAAAAATCCATGCACTCCACATGTTCGGACCTATTTTTCAATTGACAAGATGGAAAGTAATCAAGGGTACGGGGGTTGGGAAAGCTTTTTGTCAATGACAGGACCTGTGAATACAGCCTGTGGTGATGACTGATACAACCTTTTATAACATCAGTGATGTCTGTTTGACATTTTCCAACAGAGTCTGAGGAATGGAGCTGAGGATGGTGCTCTTGGGAAAGACTGGATTTGGGAAGAGTGCGTCAGGAAACACCATCCTCGGGATCGACAGGTTTATGAGTGAACGGTCTCCTTCATCAGTGACAGTAAAGTGTAAGAAGGAAACAGGACAGTTTGATGGAAAACCTGTGGCTGTTGTTGATACTCCAGGTCTGTTTCACACTGACAGAAGTCCTAAAGAGGTGATGAAAGAGATCCAAAAAGGCATCAAGTTGATCAAACCCGGTCCTCACGTGTTCCTGTTGGTTCTAAGGTTGGATCGCTTCAGTGGAGAAGATAACAAAACCCTGGAAGCCTTCAAGAACGCCTTCCAAGACGCAAAACATCATACTGTCGTCTTGTTTACTCGTGAAGATAAATGTGAGGAAGGACGTGAGGGCTTCATTGAAAGTCACGAAGATCTCAAAAAGTTTATCACGGATTCTTATGAAGGACACCACGTCTTCAACAACAGAGTCAAGGATGAGTCTCGAGTCACCGACCTACTGAACCAGATCAACAAAATTAAACGTGAAAGAGGCTTTTACAGCAGTGAAAAGTGCAAAAATGCTCTGATTGCCTTAGAAAGAGAGATGCAGTCCTCTGAGGGAGGATCAGACCGCTGGTACTCAGAGTTTCTGTCTGCGGTGGACGATCCTATTAAATATGTCAACGAGAAACTAGAAGTGATGACGGTGAATCTGTGCCAGAAAACGAAAGCATTCAAATCTGAATAGTCAAAACTCAGCAAAGAGTATGATTATTATGATTATTATATGTTCATGATTTGTGGACAGTTGATACATGGAGCTTTATTCACTTACTATTTATATTAAATTAATCTTTATTTATATTAAATTCATATTTATCATGAAATGTAAAAAGAGTTTTTGTTCTCTTATTAAAGATTTACACTCAGGCTGCAACCATTATTTTCCTTGTCAGTAAATCGGACGATTATTTTCTTGTTCGATCGATCAATAGTTGTTTGTTTTCAAATGTCATAAAATGGATAAAAATGTCAGTTAGTGTTGTGCAAAGGCTAAAATGACTTTTCTTAGATTTCTTGTTTAGTAACAACCCAAAGATATTCAGTTTACTGTCAGAGAGGAGTCAAGAAAATAAAAATATCACTTTAGACGGTTCAGCCAATCATCCTGGACGTAACTCAGCATCGTCTGCAGACTCTGCTGATCTAAACTTATCAAAGGAATTTTGATTCATCGATCAATTTGGATTTTATGAGCCAAGGTTTTTTTTAATCAAAATATCTAACTTTCAAAAGTCTGTAAGAACTTGAACAATAGACATCAACATGAAAACTGAGACGTGTGTTTAGGAGCGTTCACTAAGCGAACGTATTAAAGCGCATTGTGTTTCTCCTCTAGGGGGCGCCACTAATGTCAAAAGTTTATATCTTGTTTTGTATGATTTCAGGTCACGACCCAGTCGATCCATGAATTTTGTGATTGAAGAGTAAATGTAACTTTGCCCAGTCAGGTCAATATGTTCGCTCTGAGCAGCGTTACTGTTCGTTAGATTTAAGGAGGCGTTGTGTCTTTTTTATTGTCCGTTCTGTTTGACACTGCAGAGCCACCGTAGTCTAAAGCGACAGCTCGGAGCCCTGCGCTCTTTAGCTGTTAAACATTTTAAAAAGCACCAACATGGTGAATATCTGACATTTGAGGACGTCATCTTGGACTCTGAGCAACATTTTTCATAATTTTCTGACATTTTATGGACCAAACAACTAATCGATTAATTATTGGTAATCATTGTTTGCAGCCATTAAAACACTTTATTAGGCTGAAAAGTTTAACCATATTTCATCTTGAGGTAAAGCATGTTACTGGATACATTTTTGAACAGGTAATCAGTAACTGTATCAGATTACTTTTCCAAGTTACCTGTATAACTTCAGTTAACAGTTTTTGTTGTGAATGTGCTGCATTCAGGTTCAAGTCTGCAGGAACAACAAACTGCTCATGTTTTCTCTTTGAATAGAAACTAAATGAAAGTCAGCCCCAAACTAAAAAAAAAAACCAAACAAATCATGTGGCTTTAATCCAAATTAAAGAACCTCAGACTCTTCTTGTCCTCTTTCTGCTGAAAGGTTCATGTGGGGACATGTGGGGACATGTGGGGACATGTGAGTGACTCGTGTCAATATTTATTTTGTTTATGAAGAAAACTGTCTGACTATGTAAAGATGTTTCAGATATTTTGGGGTGAATCTGACTTGACTTGAAATCCTGTTTAAATGCTCGTTTAACACATGAACGTGTGTTTGTGATGAAACGTTCAAATGTTCTTGGACAGCGGGTTCATGAGAAGGCTGCTATTATTTTACTTGTGTATTATCGTCCAGTTATCACGTGACTGTTGTTCACTTCTTCATGTATTTTACTTTTATTCAACATGTGTGCTGATTTAATCTTGAATGAATTCAAATGAAAATCTAAAGCCACAGTTTATTCCCTGTGTGTTTTCTGCTGTGTGTTGAATCATATAAATAAATCTGTTATTGTTTGATTATTTACAACATGTGATACAACAACCACATATTTTTATCTCACTCATATGAAGATAATTTCACTGTACAGACGAACGACTGCACGTTATCACCAGGCTGGAGAGTAATGGATTACATGTAACTGTATTACAAATTAAGATACAAAAAATAAGATATAATCAGATTACAGTTACATTACAATGTTAGATTACAACAATACTTAAACTGGCTGGAGATTTCACGTTATCGTGTCTGAACAGCTGATTTAAAGAAACATTGTTAACTGTGAACGTTAGCTGCTCAGAACAAACTCTAACTTTATTAACTGAAAGATCATTTTCACAAAATATCTGTGCTTTCATAAAATATTAACCCAATGAGATTTTGAGATGTTTTTTCTTAAACAACGTCTCAAAATGATTAATCAGTTATCTGCTGATTAATTAACAGTCGATTAATAACAGATAAATGGTTACAGCTCTCAGTGGTTTATTAGTTTGTCCAGCTGTTCCTTCCTTTGTTGTGCACGATTTATTGATTTATTGATTGACTGATTGATTAACAGACAAAGAGTCCATGATAATAAATTGTCAGCTGTGCGCTCTGTACATGGTAGGATATTGTTCTTTATTTTAAAATTGTAATCCTGCTAATAATCCTCATTTTTACTCCATGTATCTGTAATCTGATTACATCTCTTTTATGGGTAAATGTAATGGAATACAGTTACTTTTTTTGTATCCAGATGACATAATCCTGTTAAATGTAATCCATTACATCCCGAGCAGTTCAAATGTTACCAGAGTTTTCACAAATAAAATGCAGCTGCAGTTATTAAATGCAGTAAAATATCCAATCTGTCTGTGAATCTTTGTACTTGAGTTAATGTAGTTAATAAGTTACTGTAGAAGATAATAAATTAGAGTTATGGGCCTTTTAATGTTTATTCAAATGATCTGATCTGATCTGATATGATAATAATAACAACATATTAATGTTTGTTTATTTACAGGCCCCGTCACCTGCTGTCTTTTTGTAAAAGTTCCTGTCAGGTAAAGTCAGTTCCACCTCCCTGAACTAATGCAATGTCACCACGACTGCCAGATGATACCACAGGAGATCTGCAAAGTTTAGTGTCGTTTAGTGTCACTTTTCTTTAGGATGTGTTGTCACCTGTGTTCACCTGAATGTATAAACTTAATATGGAGACAATAAATGGGACAATAAGTCTAAACTCCACAATTTAAAAACCAACAGTCATTAGAACATTTTGTTATTCATTTAAGATATTACAAACAATGAAGAGAAATCTACATTTTTGGAGAAATTCACAAAAGCTGAATAATTGACACTTCGTTTATTCAGTTTGAAGCCTGCGTGTCCCAGTGGACATGTTGGACGTTGTGTCTATTTTGAAGGTTAATGTTCTGCACAGAGCAGATCAGATCGACTCCAGTAACTGATTTTACTTCCAACAGGTGACATCGATCGTCTTTAATTTATCACATTTATAACAAATCAAATTTCATGAAATGTCTGCGTGTCTCATTTGTCTCTCAGCTTGTTTATGACCTTCTACACTCCAACATGGTGACTGTGACAAAACACACAAAGCAGGTAATTATTTATCTCGTACGTGTCAAACTGTAGTTCATCATAACATGTCAGATATTAAATTATTCTGCAGATACTCTGAATCAGTCCGTTTCTGAGCCATGATGTGTCTGAAACAGACGTAGGTAAGTCTTGTTTTTAGCCGAGCAGTTGTTGATGACTTACAGCTGGAACCAGACAGTTAAGAGGAGTGAGGAGCAGTCGGTATAAAACAATAGTCAATAAAAAAATAACAATAATATTAGTAATAATATACCATCCAGTCACTGTCCTCTGGCTCTGATGGTTCAGACATGTTTGGACACGTCCAGTAAAGCTGCTGGACACTGTTTGACACTGAAACATCCCCAATGATCCCAGTGATCTCAGTGAACCCCCAGTAAACATGTTTCTGTGGTGGACAAACTCAGAACACACAGTTATTGTTGTTTTACACAATATTGAAATAAAATCACAAACACAGATTCACTGCAGGGCTTCTTCAGGGCTACTTCTGTTCAGCCTCCTGATTGGTTGCTTGCAGCGACGTCTTTATTCCTGATCTGTGACTGGTCAGATTCTGGTTGGGAACAGGTGATGTGTGTTTCAGGGGAGGGAATTGTCAGCAGGCTACAGTATATAATGATGAGATGAGAATTTAAATAGTCAGAAGAAGACGTCCACAGTGAGAAGACATCGAAGATCTGCTGCGTCTACAAGAAGAAGATGGACGGTGAGGAATATTTACTGCCTGGTGAGTATATTTCTTAAACAGAACTAATATACTCAGTGAAATGTTTGGATTTCATACAGATGGATCCATAATCAATAATCTCCTCAATATGAAGCAGTTCATCATTTATGTCCATGATCCACGCAGGGTTTGGAGGGTTTATTTAAAAATGTAATAGAATACAGTTACTAATTACCTGTTAAAAAATGTAGCCCAAAACCTAATCCAAGTATCACAAAATTTAAATGATGTAACTTGATTACTTTCTGTTACTTTTGGATTACTGCAATTTAAAATACAATGAAAATGTTTGACCTAATATTGTGTTTTTAGGGCTGCAACTAATTGTGATTATTTTCATCATCAATTAATCAGTCGATTATTTTCTTCATTAATCAATTTGTTGTTTGGTTCATAAAATGTCAGAAAATGTTGATCAGTGTCCAAGATGACGTCCTCAAATGTCTTGTTTTGTCCACAACTCAAAGATCTTCAGTTTACTGTCAGAGAGGAGGAAAGAAACCAGAAAATATTCACATTTAAGAAGCTGAAGTCTGAGAATTTGGACTTTTTTTTAAATAAAAAATTGACTGAAACTGATTAATTGATCATCCAAACAGATGCAGGTTAATTTAATAGTCGATTAATAAAAGATTGATTGTTGCAGCTCTGACTGTTTCAGGGATTTTGGTCCCCATGAAAGTCAAACCTGTGTTCTAACTGAAACCAAACCTCCAGAACCCATTGACACATTCAGAGCTTTACAGAACTCGACCTTTACCAGCTTGTAAGTGTCTTGTAGTCCAACACCTGAACAATATTTACTGTCAGTGATCTGAGCAGATAAAACACTGTTCTGATACCCTCTGAAAGAAATGAACAGGAGGCCGTCTGTTACTGTAGAAATGTGATTTAAATAATACAGTTCTTCAATGGAACAAATGAAAATGTATAAATAGAACTTAAAATATGTAAAAGACCATATTTCAGTCAGCATCAAGGTATTATTAAAGTATTATTTTAAAATGTCACTCAGTCACTCAGTGCTTCAAAGTGTCCTGCATCCAGGACAGACTACAGGCTGTTTGTCTCAAATAATCATCAGTATATGGAAAAATAAATTGGTAAATTGTCACTGAAAAGGATTCAATATTTTTTCTTTTTTTCATAATATTAAAAAAAAGAAATCATCAATTATGCCAACTGACATGTGACTGAGCACAAAGCTGCTCACCTTCTTCAGCAGGTTCCTTTGGGGGACGATGAGAGACAGGAAGCTGAATCTGTGGGACCTGGTACCAGGAGCAGCAGGGACCACTGATTCAGAGTCTTTAGTTTGATAAAAGTTTGTCTGCATTGATTAAATATCGGCTAAAATATAGGAAATGTAAACGCTGTGAAAATATGAAGAAACTAATGTTACCGTGGCAACAGCAACCTGTTTGACTGCAGCCAAACCTGATTCATTTACATCAGTCACAGATTAAACCCTCCTTTATTTTTGAAGAACTGGGAGACAAACTGGTGAACTTTTCTTCTGACTCTCCTCACTTTTGTTCTGTTGTTGTTTTAATCTTTAATATGAGACATGATGCTCCAACGGCTCCAAACCATTTAATGCTCCTCACTGCATTTCACTGTTTTGTGGTGTTGGTGTTGCCAAATAGAGGAAAGCCCTTAGTTTCATTAGTACATTATACATGACATAATTTATGATGATAGGTTAATAATTTAATGTTAAAGCCCTCGCTTTCTCTCTCTGGCACAAACATGTAAGTTATTACTGATCCTTTGGAAATAACTGAACCTCACATGAAACTAACTCTCGTGGCATTTCCTCCATCCCACAGTCAACAGAGGTGCTGCACCTGAGAGGAGTGTGTTGGTTTGTGCAGAATGCACAGAGTGATAGTGTGGGGGGACTGTAGTGATTCAGACTTTGTCTCCATTGTTTCAAAGTTGCAGTGAGTAGTTAATTAGCCAGTTAAAAAGAAGCATGAGGACATTTTTATGTAAATCATTTTTATTTTTGACTTATATTTTGTGGTTATGATGGTGAAAACACTTCCACTTTTGTCCACAGGGGGCTCAGAAATCAGCACAATATGAATGTTCCTCAGAGCAGCTTTGACTAAAACTATGAATACTAAAACGACCATGAGCATCATTTTGACCTTTGACTTCCAAACTCGATCATCTCTCATGATGATTAATGCTTTTATTCTGTTTATTTCTACACTGTGGTGCTGATACTCTGATTCCTTCTTCCACTGACGTCTGTGTCATATTTTCCAGCAGAACTGAGGATTGTGCTCATTGGGAGGGTTGGAGCTGAAAAGTCTTCAGTCATGAAAACCTTCCTACGGAGCTCAGAGGAACCTGCTCCTGAACGTCTCCCTGATCCAGGCACGTGTCTGAGTCAAAAAGTCCAGATTCAAGGACAAAACGTGGTCATTATCGACACTCCGGGTCTGTGCAGCGTGAAAAAAAACGAGGAGGAGGTGGTGAATGAGATTAAGGAACGTGTCTCACTTGCTGCTCCTGGACCTCACGTGTTCCTGTTTGTGCTGGATTTGGACAGATTTACAAAAGAAGTGCAGGACGCTGTGGACATTTTTAAGAAGAGCTTTGGTAAAAAGGTTGTAAGTTACACTATGGTTTTGTTCACATGTGAAGATGAACTGAGTGAAAATGAAAAAGACATGCAGGAGTTTATTAAAAAAAACAAAGACCTCAAAAACTTTGTGACAGAGTGTAAAGACAGATACCATGTGATTGACAACACGGACCAGGAGATGACTCAGGTCACCGAGCTTCTGCAGAAGATCAACGCCATGGTTCAGGAAAATGAAGGAAAGTGCTACACCGCTAAAATGATCCAAGAGGCTGAGACAGAAAGTTCTAGACTCAGGAGGAGAGTCACACTCACTATCAAGGCCTCCGCTCTGGTCGGAGCAGTTCTGGGAGGAGCAGTTTCTTCTTACTTTGCTGGAGACCTGGTTGGAATTTCAGTCACAGCTGGAATTTTAGTTGGAGCTGTTCTTGGAGGGGTAGGAGTAGTTGCAGCAGAAAACATAAAGACTTGGTTTGTGTAAGGGGGTGGGTGGGTTGGGGGTGTATATCAGTTCATCTAGCAAATAACATAATAATAATAATAATTATTATTATTAATAATAATAATAATAACTAGAACTGCAAGCAGTTATGAACGGGGGCCAAGCCTCCCGCGCGACTTGGCCCCCGTGCATCGCAGACCCCATGCAACGCGAACGGCTCCGTTTCGTCACTGGGAGGCACACCGTGAAGATCTGCTATCAAATGTTGGGTCGAACAAGGCTGCCCTCTCTTTCCATTGCTCTTATTGCAATGGGAAGAGCAGTGTGAAAGGCTCAATATGTTTTGTTGTAAGAAGTCAGGCCCACTTTGACCAAACATCACTAAACTTTACAGACGGCCTCGGGAGCGAGTCCACATGGCGCTCGCCGAATTTCGTGTGAATCTGAGCAACTTTTGTGTCCCTTGATTTTTCTCAGTTTATAGCACCCCCTGTTGGCCAATTTGCACCAAATTTGATACAGAGCCTCTGGTTGACCTCTGAAACAAATGATTTGAGTTTGATGTTGATAGCTTTTACTTTGACTAAAATATGCAACGGTATGTGTTTTTTAGCTAGGAAAAAAAAATGTTTATTTATAAGTACCACATTTTTTGGAGTAGCAAAATTCTTTTGATAACTTTTGATCAGGCAAGTCTGGAGATAGTGTGTGCAAAGTTTCGTGCAGATGCAGCGAAAACCCTAGGAGGAGTTCGAAAAAGTAGGTTTTTGACGTGTAGCGAGTTACAAAGAGAAATATGCTGTGGAAGTGGGCGTGGCCTATGTCAGAAGATGCGGCTGTATTCAGGGAACACGTGGATATAAAGTTTGTGAAGATGTGATTAAAAATGTGGAAGTTACAGGCCAATATGCGTTTGCATCCGTTACAGCGCCACCTAGTGGAGTAGATGCACAATTTTTGGTGTGGGTGGTCTGTGTCCTATTCTATATAAAGCATGTAAATTTCACAGTCCTCAGCTTAATACTTGAGCTGAAATAAATGTTTGTTGTTTATCTCGTAATAAGCCACGCCCACTTTGACCAGTCGGGATTACCTTGAATATATGGCCTCAGGAGTGACCCAGCGTCATACCCACCAAATTTCGTAAATATCGGTGTTTCCGTTTAAGAGATATAACGTTCCCATATTTGCAGCGCCCCCTAGTGGCCAACGTGAACCAAATTTGGCTCATACCCCCACAGTCACATGACAACCAAGATTCTCAGATTTGGTGTCGTTAGCATTTATTTTGACCGAGATGTGCAACTGTTCGCATTATTATAGCTAGCTAGACAATTTTATTCGTTAATAATTTGCGCATATTTTGACGGAACAAAATTCTTTTGATAACTTTAGATCATGTCCAGATGCCGAAGGTACGTGCCAAATTTCACACTGATTGGACCAAACACAAAGGAGGAGTTCGAAAAAGTAGGTTTTCCAGTTTTCGCGATCTAGCGAAAAAAAATTATAGGCGGAAATGGGCGTGGCCTAGCCCAGATTATTCAGGGCAATTCAGGGAATCTGTGGATATGAGGCTTTTGAATGTGCGACAAACGGTTTGGGAGTTACAGGCCAAAAGCTGTTTCCCTTGGTTATAGCGCCACCTGGTTGCAGACATATGTCAATTTTTGCGACTGAGGTCCCTGCAGGGGTCTGGACCAATCCTCCAAATTGCACCGCCCTCCCATGCACGGTTTAGCCTGCAGCACCACTTTTATCAACGGAAAAATAAAAATAATAATAGTGAACTATAAAAATCTGAACAATTACAATAGGGTTCCCAGCACCGCTGGTCCTGGGAAACGCGTATGCTTGCATACGCGTTCCCCAGGCCCCGCGGGCTTGGCCCCCTAATAACATAATGGAGCTGGTTATCAGGGTTTGCAAAAAGAATTAACACCACTTGTGTGGCTGAGAGACTGTTCCTCAAATAACTTGAGCTGATTCACTGTCCTCTGTCCAAAACTCTGCTTTTACTGACCGTCAGTAACTGTGTTGACCAGCTGCCTTCACTTTGTACTAACTGGCTGTTCAAACAGGTTCTCGAACCAGTCAATGGAAACTTGACAAGCTGAGTCATGGGCGTGGTTTTGTCTCGTGGTGCAACAAACATCTTTGTAAATACAGGTGTTTGTTTTTGTCTGCATACATGGAGAGACTGGTTTGTGTCTGAGTTAGTGTTAATAATATCTGATTCACTAAGAAGGACCGCACCGTGTGTTCAGTATGAAAGGTAGTTTACTGGATTGATGAAGGGATTTAGGGAGGATGGGATAAAGGTCATGTGTGGAGGGATGAAGGGAGTCGAGGGGAAGAAGATTAAATTACATATTGTCTCTAATATGCTTGTCTTTCGGAGGAAACTGGAGCACCTGGTGGAGACCTGAGTGAGTGGGTATGGGCATGATGAGAGAACAACAATGGGGTCTTGGGGTGGAGGGGTGGGGGTCATGAGAACTGAGACAAACGGGAGAAGGTCAAGTGTCCTTCTATAGATACACACAGGTGATTCAGGTGATTTGGGTTTGTAGGAGGCTCAGGTGGTTTTATTAGTTAGATGTGTGACTGAGGTTGGGAGAGATCGGTGTGGTCCTGTTCTTGAACTTTAGCTATGAAACTTCATTTATGCTAAGCTAACTGACATTATTTACTGATTTAGTAAATAAAAATTATTGGTGTAACATTTTGTAACCATATGTTGTGTTTGTGACTCATATTGTAAACCACTCCATAAACACTTCAAAATGTAATCTGATACAGTTGCTGATTACCTTAATTACCTTCCAGCCTTTCCTTTAATAAGGTGTGAAACATTCAGTCCTGTAGCTGTGAACATAAACTGTATATGCACACGTGCTGCATGATGGATGTACTGACTGTAAGAGAACTACATAATATGGAAGAATTAAGACAGAACGAGCATTTAGGAACTACAAACATGTCCTGGTCCATGATGATGACTTACTAATTCACCAGTTTAGAGTCTGGAGAGGGGTGCTCTTGGATCTATGTGCTGAACTGAGTCCAGCTTTAGAAGTTAGCAGCTAGCCTCCGTTCAGCCACAGAAGGTTAACACTGCTCACTGTTCTGTGAAGGAATGTGAACTAAATGTTTTCATCTGCTTTCACTGATCCATCAGAGATAACTGTGTAGTTTTCACCTGTGACCACCAGAGGGCAGCACCTCATTAAACAACTGCACACTGAGCTTCAGCATCATCATCCTCAACTCTGTGACAATATGTGATTAATATAGAATCAGATATAAACCCTTTTAGCTTTGGTCCTTAAAAAGTTCAGTTTTTCACTGATTAAAGTAGGAGAGGCTCCACAGAAAAAAGGTTGGAACCACTGATCTAAAACATGATATTCCTGAAATAAATGATAATAAAAAACATGCCAACGTTGTGTGTTTATTCATTTATAATGTTCTGACATTTATCTTCACTAATTAACCCTTGTGTCTGATCCTCATTTAGGTACACTCTTACCCGATGAGGACAAAAATGTCCACGGAAATAACTCCATAAAAATAGTATACGTTAATATTTTTTTCCAGTTTTTTTGCATAGATCTTCTATTTTACTTCTCCTCTGATGATCCATACCAAATATTCAATTAATTTCAGACTTTTAACCCCTTAAATACCAGTATATAGGGTCCTATGACAAAAAATGGCTAAAAAAGCACAAAAAAAGGGCAATATTTTCAATATACTGAATGCAAACTGGATTTGTTGGGTGGGGATTATTTCAGGCTTGGACATGTCATTGATTAGTAACAATATTGATTTGAGGGATTTTTTTGTTTTTTGGTAATGTCAGATTAAAAGAAAAGCTCCAATAGACTTCCATTATAATACATGACTATTTCCCCATTGACTGTTAATGAGGAAATAGTGACATAAAAATACTATAAATCTCAACACACACACACACTCACACCCACACACCTCAACAAGACTGCTCCCATGAGCTACTGTACATTATTTCTAAATTCACTCTGATCCAGGTGTCTCTTTGAAGCAAGGATCAAAAAAGTCCTTGTTTACATAGAGGCCAGTGCAGATACCAACATGACCCCCCCTCCTGCTCCCATGACCTAATAACAATAATGTGACCCACAAATCACAGCAAAGCAAAATGTAAACATAGCCTGGGAACCACCACTGAGTTAAACCAGCTCAAGAGCTGTGTTCATTTCTCATCATTCAGTCATGGCACACAGACAGCGTAGGTTTGACCAGTTTGAGGCCTTGAAACTGGTCCTTGAAAGTAAGGAAGAGATGGAGGATGCCACCATGCCGGAGTCCTCTCCTTACTCCACCTCCGATGATGAGAGCTCCACCCCTGACTGGGCTTCCCCCCTGCAGTCGGACAGCTCTGAGTCTGCCAGCAGCTCCAGTGTGGAGGTCAAAGAGCGGGCAGGTAACATGGTCAGCCTCACATCATGAAACCCTCCATTTCTTCCCTGGACCCTGTCTGCCTCCAGGGCCCACACGCTATGCTGTCAATAGAGTCACCATGAAGTGAGATCAGCGTGGGATCTTTTCTTCACGGATGAGATCATGGAGGTCATCCTGGAGATGACAAATCTCCATGGACAACGAAGCATTCAGTGCTGGAGGAACATGGACAGGACCGAGCTGGAGGCATTGCTCGGCCTGCTCCTTTTGGCAGAGGTTTACAGGTCCCGGAATGAAAGCACCCGCAGCCTCGGGAGCCTTGAGTCTGGTCGGAGCATCTTCCCCTCTGTGATGGCCGGACCAGGTTTGAAATACTGATCGCAACCCTCCGCTTTGATGATCGCCTCACCAGGCCCCAGCGGCAGCAACGATGTCTTGTCCTGGCTTGTAGGAGGCAAGGTGCCAACTCGGCTTCCAAACTGTCTTGCCGAAAGAGCAGACAATAGACGACAGACCACAGCCTAGACCCATGACGACACAGAGCAGAAGACAGACAGACAGACAGACAGACAGACAGACAGACAGACAGACACAGAACAGGACAGACACACACAACAGACCAGACACACAGACAGCAGACAGACAGACAGACAGACAGACAACAGACAGATAGACAGACAGACAGACAGACAGACAGACTAGACAGACAGACACACACACAGACAGAAACAACAGACAGACAGAACACAGACAGACACACAGACAGATCAGACAGGACAGACAGACAGACAGGACAGACAGACAAGACAGACAGACACACAGACACAGACAGACACGACAGACAGACAGACAGACAGACAGACACACAGACAGACAGACAGACAGACCACAGACAGACAGAACACAGAACAACAGACAACAGACAGACAACAGACAGACACACAGACAGACAGACACAGACACAGACGACAGACACCAGACCACAGACAGACAGACAGAACAGACAGACAGACAGACAGACAGACAGACAGACAGACACACAGACAGACAACAGACAGACAGACAGACAACAGACAGACAGACAGACAGACAACAGACAGACGACACAGACAGACAGACAGACAGACGACACACAGACAGACAGACAGACAGACAGACAGACAGACACACAGACAGACAGACAGACAGACAGACAGACACAGACAGACAGACAGAACAGACAGACACACGACAGACAGACAGACAGACAGACAGACACACAGACAGACAGACAGACAGACAGAACAGACAGACAGACAGACAGACAGACAGACAGACACGACAGACAGACAGACAGACAGACAGACAGACAGACAGACAGACAGACAGACAGACAGACAGACAGACAGAAGACAGACAGACACACAGACAGACAGACAGACAGACAACAGACAGACAGACAGACAGACAGACAGACAGACAGACACACAGACAGACAGACAGACAGACAGACAGACGGACAGACTAGACAGACAGACACACAGACAGACAGACAGACAGACAGACAGACAGACA